>JALJVW010000206.1:61684116-62047701 GCA_024865655.1 Emberiza elegans
ATCATCAAGAAATTTCTTTGATAGAGATTGAGAAAACTCCAAGAGAATCTCTCCCTTGGGGAAAAAAACATACTATAAAAATGTCCTGAGGGTTACTTTGCTAAAACACCCCATTAGAAATTAGGGAAATGTCAGGAAAACTTTATTTAAAAAAAAAGAGACAACCTCTTCTTGATACGTAAATGATAGACAAACAAAAATAATGAATTTTGAACAGGGTGAAATACTTCTTGCTGAGGTTGTTCTTAGTAAAGACTTGGATATCTTCCAAGGTGATGTTTTTATAACTGTTAAAATTCATGGAGTGAACAGGCAAAGTGGGAGTTCCTACAGCTTCATGCCGTTGTGTTCATTAACATACAAACTACCCCCAGATTGTTGTTAATTGTTGGGCAAATTTATTCCTAAATGTTTCCAGGAAAAGAAGGAGGATAAAAAAAAAGGGAAATATTTGACAAGAAGAAATGTTTTGCTACTGTAATTAAGAAATATTTTATTTTCTTTCTACCTATGTGAAAAATGGTGAATTTTATTTTGGAAGTGAAGAATTTCAAGGTCAATTCCTACTGTGAGATGCTACAGCACAGTCTTGTGGGTAAAGCAAAAAATGAACAAAGATGAACCATAAAGAAATGTTTATTAGGATAATAAATAAACAATAAACACAGCAATAATAAATACATTTTCAAAAGAGCTCCAGGCTCCAGCAGGGAAATATTACTGCTGGTGAAATATCTGAAGAGAAAAATTGTGGGGAAAAAAGAACTTTTATGTAATAGGAAGGAACTGCAGAGTAGCACCAGGTTTTGCTGCATGATACAGGAGCTCTTAAGTTACTTTTAAGAGCTCAGACCCTTTTTATATCCCACTGTTAACAATTCTCTGGAGAAACACAGCTTTGTAGAGCTAAAGGGAAAGACTTACTAAGAAATTTTCCTCATTTTTATATTATGGGTTTGTTCTGGAGAAAGAACATTTTTGAATGGATCTGCAGCACACGTTAAAAGGAAAATAAATTAAAAGCCTAAAAGAATTTTTTTTAAAGTTCTGTAAAATCCTGTAGAAGGAAATACTTTATATGTAGAGGTTGAAGAGTGTGACACAGAATTGTAATGAATTTATTTGTCCTAATTGCACATGAAACATATCCTAGCCTGGTATATAGGGCTGTTATATTTCAGTCATTGCAGATTTATGTATATTTTATAAATAAATAAAGTTTCAAATTAGAAAGTTCAATGAAAGTACAAATAAAATTCCTGATTATGTTTTGTCATCAGACATAATATTTTTTTGGGCATGCAAGATTCTATGATTCTTTGATGAGTATTCACTATTAGAAATAATAAATAGCATGAAAAATGGGAGGTTTTATAATATATAAAACAAACTCAACCCCACTAAGCAGTACAATATATTATCTACTAAAACTTTCAACTTTCTTTTAATCTTACATGTATCTACAAACCTTTTCTGTTTTCACCTAAATTAGAACCATGAGACTAAATCCAGCTCTATGTCTGTAGCCATGCTGGGAATGCCATGAATAACCCCAAAATCTCTTCCCAGTGCTCTCTACTGTATAATGGAAAAAATTCATGCATAAGAGTTAGGTATATAATATTATAATATATTAAATGTTATTTTCACATCTGTAGTACAAAACAGAATGACTATACATACAGTGTGTACTAAGTCTATTATAAAGAGCTATGAGAATCAAAAAAGAAATATTCAACTTCAGTTTTGAATAAAGAAAGAAACAGAGAAATGTCAAAGACAGAACCCTTTTAATTTAATTTGGTTTTTTTGTTTTTTGCAAGTTTTGCCTATTTTAAGGCAGGAATTGGGCAATTTAACAACTACAATCTCACAAAATTCTGGATATGATACTTCAGGGGACTACTTGGAAAAGTCCTGGTCATTCAGTAATAAACATGAAATTCCTCATGAAAATCCCAGGCATTCATGTATTGCCATTTTCCTTCTCAATGAAGCCCAGATTCAATGGATGTTGAACAATTTCTACTTTCAGTGTGCCATTTTATGGCACAACTGATGATCTTGGCTTTAACAGAAAATATTTGAAATCACTTTGGACTTTGTCCATAGCAAACTCAACACTTTTAAGGATTTTTCAGCCCATCCCAAAGAAGCTGTGTGTGCCTCTGGATCCCTGGAATTCCAAGGCCAGTTTGGACAGGACTTGGAGCAAGCTGGGATACTGGAAGGTGTCCCTGCCCATGGCAGGGGTGGCACTGGATGGGCTTTGGGGTCCCTTCTATCCCAAACCATTCCATGATTCTGTGATCAAGGACATGTCCATGTCCTTGCTTCCAGCTGTGGAAAAACCAGCTAAAATTAAGAGGCACACCAGTTTGTTTTCTCATTTATCTCACTTTCCAGTGATTTTCCGTGGTCTTGACCATTACCACTTTCATGCAGAGTATATTGGCTGTGGAGATCAGAGTACTAACTCTTGAAATCATTATGGAAGTGGAGAAATTATATAGCTGTATTTCCTAACAGAAAATTAATTTGTGGGGACTCTCCTGATCGTGTTGGAAATGTAGTTTTATCATGTATATGTGAGGGAGGAGGATAGGAAGTGGCAGAAAGGTTAATAGCTAAAAAAAAATTTAAAAATTAATTCAGTTGTCTTCCAAACTCCCTTTTGAAAAGATCCTATTTTTATTTGCCTTAGGATATTTTTTTTCCTGGAGTTTGTAGAGCTTTCCATTTTTTAAAAGAAGAAAGGCTGCCTGCAACAGCCTGGAATAATTTTCTGACATGAAACAGGTATACAGAACTTCACATTTGTTTTGTAAAGTTTCTACAAATACCAAAATAACGAGGGGAAAAAAGTTTAGAAGCTGTTGTTCCATACCAGCTACCAGAGCAGAGCAATAGAGAGTGTATTAAATAATGCAAGACATTCACTCAAATAAATCTGGATTGATCAACAGCAGTCAAGAAATATCCTTGGAGCAAAAAGAAACAGCAAGATAAGAAGAAAAGGTGTCTGATTTAATACAGAAATCTTGTTTAGAATTTACAGTGATTTTATAGACATATTTCAGGGATGATATTGAATATATGGCACATTAATGGAATACAGTTATGTATTGATAAGCTGTGAGGTATATAAGAAATATATTAAAAAACTCATAAAAACTTCAAAGCTGAAAACCCAAATATCCAAATATTTTTCCATATACGTCGTATTTAATCCTAATGTTTTTTACCCTTTAGCATTCAGTTCAACATCTTCTTACTCTTCAGCAATCTCAGATGGGTATTTTCCACATAATTTGAATATTTGTTATTCACCTAAGCTCTGGTTATTAATTATCTGATAACAAAGATCTTATCTGAGCCATCTATGACAATTATCTGTGTAGACAAAGAATATTTTCACCATGATTGTGTTATTTAATTCCCAGTTTGTGGAATTAAACCACACCCCTTGCAATCATGAGTCATGAAGTGGGGGTTATTCCACTAGGAGCGGGGTCAGCGGCCTTAAATCCAAATGCGTCCGGCTAGCAGGGCGGCCAGCTGCCACTGCAGCAGTTGGGAGTCAGTCCCGGTGGCAGGGCCCCAGAACTGCTCCTACGAACACCCTTCGGCGTCAAGGGCCTCAGGCTGCGTTCGTGGGGACGAGATCGTGCTGCTCTAGATAGAGCTTGGCTGCAGAAGAGGCGAGACAGAGAGCCGGACACTCACTGGGGACTATCAGGTTTATTGCCTGCTCAGAGTCAACCAGGGAGTGACAATGTAACATTGGGGCTTACAGCTTTTATAGTATCAGAGGGTCGGGGGAGGAGTACACAAAGTAACCAATGGGGGATAGAAACCATCGAAAATGACAAGGGGGGAGTCCAGTAAGGATAACGGGAAGGTGGGGCCCTGGTCCCACAGCCAATCATGGCTCCCAAGAGAGGGAACTTTCTGGATAATAGGGAGGAGTAGGGAGTGATTGACTGGGGCCAGGGGAGGAGAAATGGGAGGAGAGTACATCCACATAAGGAAGCCGGAGGGACGGGAACCAAAAGATACATATTATAACAGGAGGAATGGCAGAACTAGAGGCGGGAAAATGAACTTGGGCAGAACCATTTTACAAACAGAGGGGAAACTGGGGCAAACCAATTGAACACAACACAACATCTCTCCGTTTTTTGTTTTAAAAGAAAAGAAAAAGAAAGTAAAATCTCACTTAAAAAGAAGTGACATGGGGCTGGTCAACCGAAGCGCAATCTTCGGTCCAGGGATAGCTTGGTGGGAGATCAGACCAACACTCGTCATCTACAGCTTGATATGCCTCCGACGAGACGTTGGTCATTTCTACAGCTTCGCTGTAGGGGGCTACTACCTGGTTTGCGCTCGGAATAGTTAACTTAGAAACAAGTTTTTTGACCAGCTCTCGAATGATGGAAATAACAACTAAAAGCAAAATCAGTCCAAACACAACTTTAAAAACAGTCTCTAGAATGGAACTGGTCCAGCTGCTAAGGCCCCAACTTTTAAAAATGTCCCCCAGCCAGTCCGAAGTTTCTTGTTTTATTTGGTGTAACATGTCTTGCATGCGCTGTATCGAATGTCTGGCGTCTTCAGCCCTGGATGACAAGTTCAGGCAGCAGAGACCCTCAAACTCTTCACAGCGGTGGTGGTGCAGCAGTAGCAGAAAGTCGATTGCTGCTCTATTTTGGAGTGTCGCCTTCCTCGTTATTTCCTCGTCCGTAAGGAGGTCGGAAAGGGCAGCTGATGTAAAGTTGGCTTGTTTAGCCACCCAACACTCTAGGCGGCCCAATTCTCCTAGAGATTTCGCCACTGATACCCAGGGCAATAACAGGGTCAGGGCGATAGCTTTTGGTTTCTGCCAATGGGTAATTTCGTCGTCACAATCTGATGTGAGGTCGTTAAGACCTCTTTTAGATCTGGCCAATCCAGATGTGACGTTCGTCTTCTTCCAATTAACAATTTGTGTCAGGTTGGGGGTAAACAGCGACAGCTTCCCAATTGTGCACGGCCCTCCGATCAGGCGAGAGGGGATGCCTGCCCATGCTCGGTTGCCACAAATGAAAAATGTTCCCCTAGGAAGGGAGAATGATGTTTCTCCGGTGGTGGAAGGTGCATTGACTTTCAAAGTCACCGCACACCACTGATGGGCTTGATATTCTTTCTTTGATTGTTTCACCATCAGATTGCCCTTCTTTGCAGGGGTAAAATGGGAATCGAACTGAAAACAGATTGTGGCATTAGCAGATCCGAGCAGTTCTAATTCCACGGGCTCGGTGGTCAAGGGGGCCAGCCTCTTGACCCCGTTTCTCCAGGCAATTTTCGTGTCAAAACCGAAGGGGATTGTGAGGCTCTGGGCTAAAATAGGGGCAAGGGATGACTTAAAGGCAGGGGGGAACTCGCCTGGAGAAAAAGGGATCCCCACGAGGCAAGACGACATCGGGTCCTCTGCTGAGCCTGTGTCTAGGCAGATGTGATCATGTCCTAGAGCTTGAGCTAAAGTACGCCAGACGTTGACCTTTGGCTGGGGGACGATCCACAGCTCTGTAGGTGTGATCACGAGTCCGCAGACTATCATTAGGAGAACGAAGGTTGAGTTGGGAGCCATCAGCGATGCCACGGGCTTGTTGGGGAGATGAGTAGATGAACTAAAAGACAAAAGGAATGGTTTAAGTATGAGAAACTTAAACAGAAGGTTCTGCTCCAAATAACAGGTTCAATTCAGAAGAGGAGGAGGAGGAGGAGACGGGAGAGGATGGTCTGGTTTCAAAAACTAAATGGAGTTCAGAGGAAAATGGGGAAATAAAGGGAAAGGGTTCAACCTCAATTAAAGGATTGGTATCGGAAGGGAATGGGGATATAAAAGGGGAGGATTTTTTCCTCCGCCGCCAGCATGCGACATGTGACTGTGGGACCGGTTTGATTGTCTTGGCTTGCTTGGGGAGGAAGGGCCTGACCCACTTTGATGGGATCCACCTGGGTCCCGAGGGGTGGATACATGGCGTATCCTCTCCCCCAAGTGACCAGGTCGAAGGGCCCCTCCGTCCGCCAAGTTTCTGGGTCTTTTATCAAAACCGGAGGTCTGGCCTTTGGTTGCAGCTGACTGTGGTTGCCAAAGTGCCGGACTATTGGAGGGTTGAGGTTGTCGAAGGAGCAGTTGAGAAAATTGATGGTATACAATGCCTTCGACAACCTAACGTGGGGGGACTCCACCTTCACAGCCACTCGTTGACGTTCTAGTACTCTTTTGAGGCTCTGGTGGGCCCTCTCCACCATGGCTTGGCCTGTCGGGGAATAGGGGATGCCGGTTTTATGTTCAATTCCCCATTGCTGCAGGAAGCTGCGAAGCTCCCTGGAGGTATATGCTGGTCCATTATCTGTTTTGAGGGCCCTAGGGATGCCCAAGACAGCGAACGCCTGAAGAAGGTGTTTCTGGACATCCGCTGCCTTTTCCCTGTGTGGGCAGAAGCAAAGATAGCGCCCGAGAAAGTATCTACGGATACATGGACGTAACACAGCCTCCCAAAGACGGATGTGTGTCGTCCATCTGCCACACTTCACAGCTCACCAGACCTCGGGGATTAGCCCCGGCTGTGATGGTTGGCATCTGGTGAGCTTGGCATTGGGGACATGTGGCCACGATCGCCTTGGCCTGTTCTTGAGTCAGTCCGAATTGTCGGACTAGGCCAGGCGCATTTTGGTGGAAGAGCTGGTGGCTGATCTTAGCTTGGCCGAACACATCTGGGAGCGGGCCCATCGTGACTGCGGCAGCAACCAGAGAATCAGCTCTCCGGTTGCCCTCGGCGATGAACCCAGGCAGGTCTGTGTGTGACCTCACATGCATCACATAAAAAGGATGCTCTCGGTGGGAGACTAAATCAACTAATCTTGAGAGCAAGTTGAACAGATTTTGATTTGAGACCTCCTGGAGAACTGTGGATTCCGCTCTAGAAACTACACCGGCTACATATGCAGAATCTGTAACCAGATTGAAGGGTTCAGAGAACTTCCCGAATGCCCGGACGACTGCGTCTAACTCAGCAACTTGTGGAGAACCCTCCACAATGGCAACATCAGTCTCCCACCGCTGAGTCTGAGGATCCTTCCAAGTCATAACAGACTTGTGAGATCTTCCAGACGCGTCAGTAAAAACTGTCAGGGCATCCAGAGGGGTTCTGCTCTGAATCCTTTTCACAGACAATTTAAACTCAATTGAAAATTTGTGGGCGGCCGATCGACTGCAATCTGGCCAGTATAGCTGTCTAGAGCAAATTGGAGCATCTCATTGGTCTCCAACAATTCATCCAGGGTCTTCTTTTAATGGGCCCGAGTCTAATTGAATTGAATGTGAATGCATGAAAAGTCACAGCCTGCCAGCTCCTGATCCGAGATCTTCCTTTCCGGATCAGTTCGGCTACCAGCTCCTGTGGCCTTGTCATTCTTTTGGATCGATTGACTCAGAAAAACCCACTCTATGATCAAGAGAGGGTCTTCCGAGTTCTGATCCTTTAGGGTCTTGTCCCATTGGTGTATCAGCCCGTGAAGATGTGGCAGCTTACCCAATATGATAAATTTGAATGGCAGGCCTGGATGGTATCGATGAGCCTGCCTGGCTGAAATGGTTTTCTGGATTTTCTCAAGGGCTACCTGAGCTTCTGGGGTGAGGGTCCTAGGAGAACATAGCTCCTCTCCCCCTTTCAACAAATTGAAAAGGGGGGCTAGGTCTTCGGTTGAAATGCCTAGCCAAGGTCTCACCCAATTTAAAGACCTACACAGTTGATGGGCATCAGCTAGGGTCCGAACATTCGTATTAATTGCCAATTTTTGCGGAACAATGGTCCGCTTAGTAATTTCAAGGCTCAGGTATTTCCAGGGTGGCATCCTTTGAATTTTGTCCGCTTGCAGCTCGAATCCTGCAGCAATCAATGCATTGATTGTCAGGTCAAGCGCATGGGTAAGTAAGTCGTTGTTCGGAGCACAGACGAGGATGTCATCCAATTTAATACAGAAATCTTGTTTAGAATTTACAGTGATTTTATAGACATATTTCAGGGATGATATTGAATATATGGCACATTAATGGAATACAGTTATGTATTGATAAGCTGTGAGGTATATAAGAAATATATTAAAAAACTCATAAAAACTTCAAAGCTGAAAACCCAAATATCCAAATATTTTTCCATATACATCGTATTTAATCCTAATGTTTTTTACCCTTTAGCATTCAGTTCAACATCTTCTTACTCTTCAGCAATCTCAGATGGGTATTTTCCACATAATTTGAATATTTGTTATTCACCTAAGCTCTGGTTATTAATTATCTGATAACAAAGATCTTATCTGAGCCATCTATGACAATTATCTGTGTAGACAAAGAATATTTTCACCATGATTGTGTTATTTAATTCCCAGTTTGTGGAATTAAACCACACCCCTTGCAATCATGAGTCATGAAGTGGGGGTTATTCCACTAGGAGCCAACATTGTGTGATTCCACGATTAAAACTGGATTTATTGCTAATACAGTATCTAAATAATAGGGGGAGCTGGGGTTTATTTGTGCAAGATCTGCAGTGCTTCATCCAAAATAAAATCATGTCTGTCAGGCAAATGTTTCAGTGGGATAAAGTCACACTTGAATTTCACAGTGGGTCTTTCTCTGTTTAACTGGGGAATCCAAAGCCTGAATCCTAATAAATGCTTTTGTTTCTTTAAAGGGAAGGAAGGAGTTGAAATCTACAGCTGAGTTTTATAGCTTAGACTTATCTGTAAATTAGACTGAGCTGTCTTTTTAATTAAGAGCTCACAAACAGAAGCATTCCCTGTAATCCAATCCATAAAGAGTGGAGTCCTATCCCATAGACAACTGGAACAATAGCTGGACAAATCACAGAGTAACTGGTGCAGGAAGAATAAAGGCCTGTCCCACACTCCCAAAAGCACAGGCTTTAATCATTCCACTTGCAATGAAATTCCTCTAGGTGGTAACAGCACAATTCCCTTTCCTAAAGGCCAGAGTGTGAGTATCACAGGTTCACTGATAAAAATCCTGCATGGAGAAAAGGCTGGCTCCAGCCTCAGGCACTGGGATTTCACAGGAGTTCAGCTCCACTGCTGAGGGAGGAATCTAAACCAATTCCTGTGTGGTGGTGCAGATCCACCAGCATCCCACACTGCATGTGCATAAACAGAGAATTGAAAGTGATATCTCTTGTATTCCACTGTCCCTCATATTTAACTGTAGAAAGGCAGATTTTCATCACTGGCTCAGCACAGATGCAATGGAATTAATAACAAAACCTTCCTGCCCAAGGAAGGTCTCCCTTTCTCAGTCAGCATTTCTGCTTTGGCTCCAGACAGAGCCAAGGCATTGTCCTTCTTTAGGTCTTTGGAGGAAACTTCATTGTGGAACCTTGCCTCACAAAAAAGGATATTTGGAAGAATTTTAAAAAAAGGTGATTGTTACTCCTGTCCACTGATACCAGGGGCCAGTCAGACCTTCATCCCAGTCCTGTGTCTGGGCTCAGGCAGAAGTTGCATTTCAGGCAGCATCTTCAGCAGGCCAAGCAGGATGGAATTCACCCCAGGGAGACTCCACAAATCCATCAGGATTTCCACTTAAATATTTCCTCACTTTGTGCAGTTTCCAATGACATTAAGGCATACATTACCTAAAGAAATGTAAATTATTAGCAGACTGTGTTTGCTTTGTTCTGTTTGGGTTTAGGGAGACAGATATCAAAAAGGACTTTCATTTTTGACTATGCCATGGTCACATCCAGGTATCCTGAATACCTAACGTGTTCACTGAGGTCAGTGGTAATTTGGGGTGAAAATGTGGAAAGTGTGGGAGAAAACAAAGGAAAAGAAAACATATCTTTGTCTAATTAATACACAGTATTTTTAAAATCCTTAAATTACAGTGCATTTTTTACTTTATATCTTGAGCTTCACCCAGCAAGGTGTGGTAACTTCCACCCTGACAACAGGAGGAAAACTGTCATATGCAGTTGATTTTTCAGGTCAGGAATATACAGAGCAATTCCTGATTTTGATCATATTTTTCTCTCCTGAAAGATGAGCTGATCAGGTTCTGGGGACTATTTTTCTATTTCTGGTTCTTTCCCATGTGATGAAAGACCTGATTTTGTTGCTTCTCTCTTTTGTTTCCAAGGCAAAAAGATAAATAAGTGACTTTTATTTATATTAATTAGTAGAGAAAAATGGAACTGTAATCAGATGGAGTTTCCAGTCAATCTGTGGATAACAATTAGCACGTTTGGAACCTGATGCTGATCCTGTTTTTTGTCTCAAATAAAATTTAAAGTCTCTTCTCTCATTTGCAAGCAGTGTTTTGTGAATAAAAGATAAAAAAAAAAACCTCTTACAGGCTATTTCTCCCATATGTATGATGATGGATTGAAATGTGGTCCTTTTTCTCTGATTCATGCATTTTTTCCAGACTTTCTGACTTCATTCCTGAATACCATGCTGAAAGTTGAAGGAAAAAGAACCAGGAATAGAAGCTGTCAAGCAGAAGAGGCACAAATAACTCATTGCATGAGAATCCTCTCTTCTCTCTCACCTCCCATATCCTTTTGCCTTGTCATACATTGCAGAACCATATTCCTAAAAAAATATTCCTAAACATTATCCTTCATTACCACAAACATGAAATTGAAGAAAACCAAAGAGAAGTTCACATCCAGATTCTGGGACAGCCAAGCTGAAGGTTACCTGGCTCCAAAGCAATGGATGTTTTACCAGTTTCTGTATTCTAGGGTCAAGAGAAGAGTTGGAAATGCATCAAAATGTAGAAATTCTCTGAAAACAGACAGATGCATGGTGGGCATGGTTTCCACATGAACACAGGGTTTCCACAGGGGCATGGGGCTTTATTTGCACATGAAACCTAAATCTGAACATGACTTACAGAGTTACAAGTGAAGAAAGCTGAGAAAATCATTTCAACTGATTTAAACAACTTAAAATTTTCAAAGAAGGCAATTTGCAAAGCTGGGTGAAACATTCTAGAAAATCTGTCTGTGGAGCAGGTTTCTCTATGTCCATCCTACAAAGACATTATTATAACATGGGCATGCTGGGCGTGGGTGTGTTCATTCAAGGCTGGACTTGGTGATCTTAGAGCTATTTCCCACCTCAGTTCAGATTATAAAATCCTAGAATTTTAGAGCTCAGCTGGAGAACTGATTTGGACTTCAGAACTGGACCCATAGGCAGAGCAGTTCCGCGCAGCAATAAGCCCTAAATGGTTTTATTTCTCAGGACAACAACTGGTGTAATATTTTCCTACAGATATTAATACATATCCCTAAAGAATAAATCTAGTTTCCTTGTAGTAAGGAAGGAAAAGCTCCATGGCAATAAAGTTGCTCCTTCCCTGTTTTTGTTTTAATCCCTGCTCCAGAGCTCTGCCTTGGTTTGACCCTGGTGCACACATGGCCTTGGGAAATCTCCAACATTCACACCTGGGATTTGCTGAGTTCCTGCAGGAAAAGGCCCTGTTTGATCTCCTTCCCTGTCTTTGAAGGAATTACAGCGATTATATCCTGCCTGCTGGTCATGTACCAGGGAAAACCAGAGGCTGAGAGGAGGCTTAACTTGCTACCACCTGCAAAGTTAAAAGTCTCCAGTGCTTATAAGTTAAATATTTCAAAAGAGTTAAAGCCAAGCTGTGGCAATCAAGATTAGGGAAGACTCAGAATGTACCATGTTCTCTTCTCTTTTAAGATAACTAAATATAAGAAACCATAAATGAACAACAAATACATGATCTCTAAATTAATATGAGTGGCTCAATTTACCTTGAAATTATGCTCAAGAAAATACTGTTTGTAGCTTGTCCCCTGGGAAGTGGGCTTCTGTAAAATTAGTATTTCTAATATTTAATAATATTCAATAATATTCTGGACATTCTTAATGTAAAAATATTAAGGTATTTTCCAGGTTGAGAATATTGTTTTAACCAGCTGTGTCAATCCTCTCTTCTCTCTCACCTCCCATATCCTTTTGCCTTGTCATACATTGGAGAACCATATTCCCCAAAAAAAATATTCCTAAACATTATCCTTCATTACCACAAACACAAAATTGAAGAAAACCAAAGAATTATTGTTGGGTTATTCAAGATTATTCAGGATTATTCCAGAGCCAAATATTGCCCACTTCAATTTTTAACTCTGTATTTTGTCCAGTAAAACTTTGGCAAACATTTTCAATAGAGAAAAGGTATTTGCAGAAGATTTTCCAAAGTTCCCTTTTGAACATTGCTATCCTCTGCACTAAATATTAATACACATAATAATATGGTTGCATACCAGCTGTTGGAAATACCCCAATAGGAAAACAGTGATGGAAAAATAAATCCTTCCTCCAACTTTCACAGAGCCCAGCTACTAAATGTGCATGACTCTCACAGCCAGACCTCTTTGCACATCAATTTTTTGAGGGATTTTTGGGTTTTCATACAGCTCAGAATGATCTAAATTAAGGAAGAAATCTAGATTTAAAAAAATCCAAATAGGCCAGGTTGAAAGAGACCCTGGCTGCCTGAATGCTTTGTGACAGCCTTTTTGTACATTTTCACTTATGTGTCCAAGTATTTTAATGCATAGGGCGACATGGGTAAAGAGCAGTATTGTCATCTTACCCACACAAAATTTAATTCCAGACATTTGGGTGGTGACATATTGTTAATTAAATATTGATTTGTTGGAGGATGAACTGAGCCATCGGTATTTTCCCTCCTAATTAGAATAATGACTGCTCCGCATGCCAGCAGTTATGAATCTCCCTGAAATAACTGTGCAAGTGGAAATGTAGGAAAGCCTTAAATAATGCAGAGTATTGCACCTCAATTATGATTAATAAATTAGCTGTAGTGTAGTAGCTGCACTATTTAAATAGACTGTCCACATTTCCCCTACTGGGAGTAAAAATCCAATGTTTGATAGTTTGCATTTTTCCTGGAGCTCTGTGTTCCAGTTTGTCAGGACTAAATAGGCTCAGCATTGTGAAAAGAGCCCAGTTGCACATTCCTCAGTGCCATCAATATTGTTCTTAGTGATTCCACAAGCAAAGCATGCCATGAACTGATAAAGGAAGCCACTCTTTCACTCAGAGCCAGGAGCTCATTTATGGAATATTAAATGCTTCAGTAACTGAACTTTTTTAATAATTAATTTTTGTGGTGCTTATGCCCCATGGATAAAGAAGGGGCTTCTATTTCCATTGCAATCAGTTTCTCACTTTTTAATCAACATTAATTTAATGTTAGAATCTGATTTTCTGTGTCATGCTAATTTCTCCTGGCTGGTCTCTGATTAGTGAGTTTAATGTACAACTATTCCTCCTCATCTCCAAGTTCTATTTCTCCTCAGAACATGTCTGCTTTCTTCAGCTTTCATCTTTAACAGCACAGGATCCTTTCCCCCAGCCAAATCCATGTCAGCACATCTTCCTTATCTCCCTCAAAATGTTCCTCTTGCTCTTTTTCTAAGTTAATATTCCCTCACTGCTCCAAAAGAGAATTCTAGAATCGTTCAAGTTGGAAAAGCCCCCTGAGGTCAATGAGTCCAGCCATCCTTTGGCACTGCCAAGGCCACAACTGACCCATGTCCCCAACTGCCACACTGACATGGCTTTAAATCCCTCCAGGATGGGGACTCCAAACCTCCCTGGGCAGCCCCTGCCAAGGCCTGAGCACCCTTTCCATGCAGAAATTCCTCCTGATGTCCAACCTGAGCCTGCCCTGTCCCAGCCTGAGGCCGTTCCCTCTCCTCCTGTCCCTGTTCCTGGGAGCACAGCCCGACCCCCCCAGCTGTCCCCTCCTGTCAGGAGCTGTGCAGAGCCACAAGGGCCCCCCTGAGCCTCCTTTTCTCCAGGCTGAGCCCCTTTCCAGCTCCCTCAGCCCCTCCTGGTGCTCCAGCCCCTTCCCCAGCCCCGTTCCCTTCCCTGGACACGCTCCAGCCCCTCAAGGTCTCTGTGGTCTGCAGGTCCTCAAAACGGACCCCAGGTCATTTTCATCTTTACAAGCCTCACCACAATGTCAGTCCACCTTAAAGATGATTAAGATCATGAAATGAGCAGTAACATTTTTTACTATTTTATCAGAGAAAGAAGTAAACTAAAAAGGACCATAATATCTGAAGATGGGCTGAGACTTGGTAACAGGGGCCTATAAAATGACAAGGAACTTGCAGTTTTTAGTCCACCAAAAGGTCACCTACAGGGCATCTCTGAGCCTGCATTTATCCCTTCATTTTGTCTTTGTGAATGTTTCACACAGACTTCCATATAGGAAAAGACTCTTCAAGGAGCCTCTTCAAAGTTTTTATAGGGGAAACAATTTGATTCGGTATTTCAGTGTCACTGTTTAATCAGCTATTAATGGATGCAGAGAATATTTGATGTGCTTTCTCTTTGTAGATTGTGGATTTTTACTAAGTCAACTGAACTTTATCTTCAGAGAAATGGAATATTCTTTGCATATCATTTATTGCAGGGGATTCTGTTACAAGGAGGTGGAAGTGCAAATGGAATTTTGGTGGTTTTGTATTAATAAAGACATGCTAATTCTTCTGCTTTAAGCAGATTATCATCAGCCTTCCAAGAGCTGGGGGAACATGTTGCTTTTAAGGACATAGATAATCTGGGCAGGGATTAAGGCACACTTGTTCACTGTGAGATTATCCTGATTTTTGGGAGAGTTATATCCCATTTGTTAAGAGTTTTTCTGTTGAGTTCCATGAAATCCCAGACTGGGTTGGCCTGGAAGGGACCTCAAAGCGCATCCAGTCCCACCCCTACCGTGGGTGGGGACACCTCCCACTATCCCAGCTTGCTCCAAGCCCCATCCAACCTGGCCTGGGACACTGCCAGGGATCCAGGGGCAGCCACAGCTTCTCTTAGGGCTGGATTTGAGTGTGATTTGTTTTGGTTTTGTTTTTTAAATCCCTTTCCACTTCCACAGCTGAATTCCTCTATTACTCTTTGAGTTCATATAAAGAATTTGGAATGAGCAGGAAGATAAACGTCACCTGCCAATGCCTTGGGACAAAGGAAATTTAAAACTAAATTCTTGCTGTTTACTTATATTGCTGCAGATTCAAGACTGATTGCCATCTTTAGGTGTTTAAATGCTCTCTTTTACATAGGTCTGAAATATGGTGGTATCCATTTTATTTTAATGTCTTTCAATTGCCTATCACTGAATTTAATTTGGCTTTCTATCAAGTTTTCTTGTCTTACCTAGGGTAATTTTTTTACACAACATGATTTTTTTTGTTATAAGTTACTATAGCAACTTGGAAAAATTAAACATGAGAAATCTGTGGAGACTTCAGGTTATCCAATTTTTATGTTCCTGTGATTTTTCCATCAGAAAGAGAAGTTCTACTAGAGCTAAATAAAGCTTTAAAAAAGCCAAATGTACAGGAATCACTTATCATAGAGCATGAATCCGTGCAAATGAAGAAACAATTGCATATACTAAAAATCAGAGAGTAGAGGAAGGCTGTAGGAAAAGGTGAATGAAAGAGTTAAAAAGAGAGCTCAAGGACACAAATCCCTCATCCTGTAGGGAATTCACTTCCAAAACTTCAAGTAGAAACTATTTTTTTAATGGGTTATTTTTCACTAAACAGCTTTTGGTTATGCCTTACCTAGATTTTTCAGCAGGAAATGTCAAGACCTGGTCAATTGAAGGAGTTAAAAATCTCCACGGATTCCTTGGACAACGTTCTCAGGCACAGGGCGGGATTGTTGGGATGTCTGAGGATCCCTTTCAAGTTAGGTTTTTCCATGATCCTGTGCTTTAAACCTACACAAATGTGATATATGCTCAACAGGTCCTGTGAGTTTACTGGTTTTGGTAAAAGTCTGGATTTAGAGCAAATACAGAGGTTGCTCCTTTCAATATTGGCACTGCTGACACAAATTCAAAACAGAGGTTTATTTGGAAATTCTCAATTTGATCATTTTGGAAACAGAAATGGAAATAAGAAACTATTTTATCAATTTCATTACAGATCAAAATCTTTAGTCTTCAGAGCATCTCTGGGAAAGTTCCTTCAAAAAACAGAGGCACCAAATTTGTTATGGAAATATTTAATTTCTCTGTATTCTTGCATTAAACATGCACATAATTATCTGAAGTTTATCTACAGAATATGAAGAGACTTTTTCCTCCTTTTTCACCAGCACAGGGCTTGGTGTCACCTTGGTGATGGAATTTGAGCAGGTCAGTGCTGAGTCAGGTTCAATCTCCAGTTTCTCTTGAAGTTTCTCACCCCTCCATGGGTTTCTCCAAATAAACTTCTCTCTCCTACTGTTCAACAACTCTTTGTTTGATTTTTGTTCTTAGCAAAAATCATTAATATGAATTTTGTTAACCTAGAATGAGCCAGCAGTGGGGAATGTGAGGGTTTTGTGCACTGATAATGCCTGTGGAGGTCTAAATAATAGATGGGGCTGTCGCTCTCCTGACAATAAACTCAGGAAACACCAGTGTTTTATGAGAAAATTCACATTTAGATACAAAATGGATAATTTCACAATTTCAGCCAGGCTCTTGAGGAAGCGCACAGATATTTCATTTCATCTGTTTACTGTCCAACAGCTTCTGGCTTGTTCCTGGTGATGAAGGAAGAAAATTCTCTGAGGGAATAACAACACAGAAAGCACAGAATCTGCTGAGTTGGGAGGGACCCACAAGGAACACTGATTCCAAATCTTAGCCCTGCACAGAACATCCCCAAGAGTCACAGGAAAAATCTTATATTTTTCCAGTTTGGAATAAATTCAAATCCTTTCTGCTCACAACCATTTGCATAAAATAAGCTCACAGCAATCTTCCCAATGTCATTCCATATTCTGCTTCAGGTGTGTAAGGAACAGCCTCAAGTCTTCCATAAACCATGATAATGGTATTTATGATTTCCCACTGACTCCATAAGCAATTCACATCTCCAGGAAAGATTTAACCCTGAGACTTGGCAGTGGAAGTCCTTACTTAATCTTTATGATCAACATCAATTTTGCTATTTAACATAAGAAGTGAGTCTTGTGATCAAAAAAAGGAGGATTTTCCTCCACTTCAGCCCATATATTTGTAACGAACCACAGCCAGGGGAGTATTTCCAGATGACCTCTGTGTTCCTGAGAATCCTCTGCTACAGGATATTATAAAACACTCAATGCTAGGAAAACCAGGCAATTTATTTTGTTGTGAGACTCAATGCATTAGGTAAATGTTATACATTGAAAAACAAATGCATTCCCATACAAAAATAAAGAAAAAATATAGATATACTCCAACTAGAAATCTCATTATCTGCTGATTGGTGACCAGGGCAAAAGTTAACATTCCAGCCTGCTGTCTGTGTCACACCCAGCAAAAACTTGGCATTTGTGTTTCTTGGGATGGATTTTTCTCCAACCCTATGTCTCATGTACTTATAGAACAAGTCTGAAAATCAATAAGGAGGTGGGGAGAAATCTTAACCCTGCTCATACCAAAAATGTTCTTTCTTTCTTTTCTTTCTTTTCTTTCTTTTCTTTCTTTTCTTTCTTTTCTTTCTTTTCTTTCTTTTCTTTCTTTTCTTTCTTTTCTTTCTTTCTTTTCTTTCTTTCTTTTCTACCTTTTCTTCCTTTCCTTTCTTTCCTTTCTTTCTTTCTTTTCTACCTTTTCTTCCCTTTCTTTCTTTCTTTTCTCCCTTTTCTTCCTTTCTTTTTTTCCTTTCTTTCCTTTCTTTCTTTCTTTTCCACTTTTTTGTTCATTTTGTTTTGCACTTACTTTAAAGTTAATTATTTTTCCAAGATGCTATTACTTAGGATATATCTTGTCTGATTTTTGTTGGGCATCTAAATCTTTCATATGAGGAATGAAGCCCTTTTCTGATGCCTTTAACTTTATTGTTTCATAAAAATTATCTCCCAACAGTACCACAATCTTAGAATTTTGATTTATATTTACACTGAATTGTTATTTGTCTTTTCACTATTATGTCAACACTTATTAACTTTGCCAATTTTCCCTTTCTACTTCCGAGAACCCATACAAACCTGGCACTAGAATTCCAAGATGTACCAAGCTCAATGCAAAAAAGCAAAAAAATAAAGCCACATTTTCAGGCTGTGCTGGATCCCATCAGAAAGGTTCCAGCGAAAGGAGGAGAAAATGAATTTTATGTGGAAGATACACAAAAATTTTCAGTCTTCTATAGAAAAAAGACTTTATCAGCCCACAAAATCATATGTCCTAATATTAACATGAGACTGACCCACTAAACCCTGGTTATACTTTTTGTTATCACGACTATCAGGTTTACAGTGGGGTGAGGAAAACCTTTACCTCAATACACTTGTAAAAATAAATCTGAACTTTATAATTTTTCTCCCCAGAAATATCACTCATTTTATTGAATAATATTGTTATTGATTTTTTTTTTTAGCCTAACATTCCTTAAGCTGCAAATGTCAAGGCAATGTTATATGGGGAGATGCCTTTTTGAGCATTGAAAATAAGAATCAGACTGAATTCTTTGAAAAATGGTGTTGTTGGAATATTGCCTTAAATTTGGCAGGAATTATATGCAAAAAAAACCCCAAAACCAAACCACTTTACAAGAAAATAAAGGCATCACCCATTGGTTTTTATTGTGAAAGATTATAGCACTTGATGGACCTCCTGAGGGCCACTTAGAGATGCAAGTCAAGAAACTCAACCAGCAGAAATCAAATATTTTGTTGGGAAAATAAGAGAGAAGATTGTTGGTGTGTGAGGAAAATAAACCTTATCAATATAAGAAAAAACCATCCTTGATCTTTGTTTTAAAGGACTTGTTTGTACACAAATTGCACAAACAGAAAATTGTTCATTTCAATGTTTCTCCTTTTCAGTCAGGAAGGTTTAAACAGAAATCTGTAACAGGAAATTGAAATAATGACTTTGCTCTTGTTTTGCAGCCCCAATTGAGGATATTTCTTATATTCTGGACATTTCCTTGGAAGTAGTGCAGGTCCCAATATATAAATACAACCTGCAGTCAGGTACTGAGCTTGCCCCATCCCAGGCCTGGAATTAACCCTGCTGAGGCACCTGGCATTGAGCTGCCAAGGGAAAGGAGAGCTGGGCTCTGTGCTTGGCTTCAATCCCAGAAAAAAAGAGACTTTTTGGGAAAAAAGGCTGGGCAGAAGTGTCTGTGTGCAGAACAGGGGAGTTTCAGTACATCCCTAGCACAAGGGGAGCTTCACAGAGGCTGGGAAAGCTGAAGGAAAAGCCCCAAGAGAAGACTTCCAATGACACAGGAGGGCAATCTCTGCTCTTTTCCGAGTGAAATCTCATGGAAAGAAGCTATCAGCTCTCAGGAGGATTAAATTTGTTCCCATGTGCTTTTTATGGAATTAAAACATGGGCATTTAACACTGGGAGAGTAACTCCAGATGCCTTTGCTCTTTTTTGGGGAAAAGATGGGAAAGAATTCTCTTCCACCTGGGGAATATCAGGCTGACCTCATGTAGATGCCAAGGGGAGATAACATGGAACAAGGTTTTCTACCACCAACACCATCTTGGTGAAAACCTCTGGCTCTGGAGAATCCCTGCCTGGGAGAGGTGCTTGCCTTTCCCCAAAGCCCTGAGCCACACCACATTTACCTTTTGCTATGCTAGACTGTGGGCAGAAATAAAAGTGTGACTTTATTTTTATTTTTTATCTCTTTTTTTCCTCTTCTGGACAGCTCATGTTGGCCAAGGACCACATATTAATTTATACTGTATCCAAGTGCATATATTATTTATATTATATCCATTTATATTATATCCAATTTATATTATTTCCTGAAGTGACATTCCTTCTCTATTCCACCTATCCTGCTGAGCTGCACAGGACACTGCCCAGGTTGCTGCCAAACTCCCTGGAAATCTCTCTCTTTCAGAAATAAAACAGGTTCACAGACAATCCAGCCCCTCTGTGTGCTGCACTGGCTGCTAAGAACGTAGAAGCCTGTCCCAAATTTATGGGAATATTCTTCACTGGAACTTTAACCTTGTATAATTGAGCTTCAGAGCAACCCCTCCTCTCCCTCTGAGGTTCAGCCAAGCCTCAAATGTTTTCACTTTGTCCTGCTGGAACACCTGAAGTCCATTAATCATCACTGTCTGACCAAGGTAATTATTAATGGATGTCCCAGGCAGCAGTGACCTGCCTGAGTTTTAGGGTCACATATTTTCTTCCAGACGTTGTTGCTGCTGTATTACAAAGGGTAGCTCATTTTTAATTAAAAATACATAGTAAAAAACCTCTTCCTCCTTATACAAGTTCCATATGGCAAGACAGAATGAGAATTTACTTTGCCTTTTACCTTCATTTTCTAGTTAGAGCTCTGAAACCATCCATACAACCATGCCTGGCTGAATTTGGCAAAGAGAGTGCTTTTCTGTAAATAATATTAAATATTGAGGCTATATTATTAAGTGCTCATAAGTAGAACAGTATTTCTTTGAAAATTTTCACTGCTGCTTACAAGATGATGTCCAAGACAAGCCAGCTTGGAAATAAAACTTGTAATTTTCCAGGAATAGCCATGTAAAAGTCAGGTGTCTGCACAACAATGGGTCATGATTCAGTCTGTTGATAACACTGCTATTAATTTTCCTTCATTTCCTTTTTCTTATCAAGGATTAGTTTTTTTAATGATATTATTATTGGAAGGCACCTCAGTTATTGCTGTTGCTGTGTTTATACATTGTGTTTTCGTTGAAATTGGGAAAAGAACATCTTTATTTCAGAGAAGGGCTGCTACTTTTGCAGTTTGTCAGTCCCTAAATCTTCTGTTAAAAGTCAGGAATTGTTGATGTCACCACAGGCACATAAACCTGTTTTTTCAAAGGATATAGAAATTATAAAATCAGGATGCTTCTCTGGTACACATGGGGACATTTGCATCTTGTCTTTACCATGAATGCATATTTATTTTTATGTCCCAGAGAGGAAATTTGATATCCCAAGCAAAGAAAGTCAAAAGGTACAAAGCTGATTATATCTTCTAAACATGGTATACAGAACCTAAACAGCAGGTAAGCCCATGTCTATCCTAAAACCCAACAAAACAAATATACAAACTAACAAAAATCCCCTCTGGACATGGCTGCCGATCCTGAAGCATGGTCAGATAAGTCACAGTGCTACAACATTATTATCAATTTCTTCTGAGAAGGCAGAGTAATGATTTTATTAATTTACAGTTTCAAATCCTTTCAGCTTTAGCCCTTCCTGAAGCATTCTTCACATCAGAAAAAATCCATCCTTCTTACATGGTTAACTGGGAGTAACTCCCTCTTACCCCTCCTCTTGTGGGTGTCTTAATGTGACTCCTACTGCTTCCCAGAAGAATGAAGTCGTATGCAATAAGGTTTTATGGAATTCAATTAATGATGCTACAGCTTATAGATAAATATCTATCGACATTTTAGTGATAGGGCTTCACGGCTCTGTTTTGATTGTAATTAAAGAATGTGTCTTTGGCAAATGGCAGGGACAAAAATGTCATTAAGAGCTGCTGCTGCAATGGAATTTCAGGATGCCAGAATGTGGAAGCAGGTCCCAGTTCAGAGGGAAGGAGCTGCTGAATTTATTTGTGGCAATAAATGCCAGGACAGAGCAGAGGCAGGGCTCAGCACAAGTTTTAAATGGAGTGAGGAGAAGCTGGAGTGCTCTGATTAATTGGGATGCAGCTCTCTGTGGTGGGAGGAAAACCACACTGCCACACCTGATTGCAGGAAGGAAGGGGGAGCTGATTAGGTTTAATAAACACTGACTCATTCAGGTGATGAATACAATTAAATAACATTATTATTTTGCAAGATTTTTGTTTGAGCTGCATCAAAGCCCAAAAGTAAGCTCTGTGCCACAATGAAGAATTGTTGCTGGCCCAAAGAATGAGTAAAATGTGAATGTTTAACAATTCATGGAAAAATATGTGAATGGGACTAAAGGGATGAACTAATCTCATTAATGTTTTTATTATTTTGCTTGATCTAAGGAGAGTTTGTAATGATGGGGCTTCTAAAGCTGGACTGTGGCATCATTAAGTGTTTCAAGAACGAAATCCTTGGCTTCAGCCTTAGCACTCTGATATTTGAACATACTGAGTTCAGAACATAAGTGGTGCAATACTGATAGATCAGTGGCTTCTGTCCAAAGAAAAACAAGGAAAACCTACAAAATCTCTAAATAAATATGTGTTTTGAGCAGCTAAAACACATTCTGTAGAAATGGCATTCTATTTTAATAAAATCAAAATATTTTATCTCTTGTGTTGATTTTACTAATTTAACAGGAAGTGAATTATACCAACACAGCTCTAATTTTTAAATTAAAATTTAACATATAATTATTTGATAAGAGTAAAACCAGAATTCTGTGTATTTTTATCAAAATTG
This sequence comes from Emberiza elegans, assembly GCA_024865655.1. NCBI lineage: Eukaryota > Metazoa > Chordata > Aves > Passeriformes > Fringillidae > Emberiza > Emberiza elegans. The sequence continues at coordinate 61,706,605 of JALJVW010000206.1, forward strand.
CTACCTGTGTTTGCAAAATGTGTTCTGTCAAAACTGTCATATTTCCTCACGAGGCTGCTTGGAGAGCAGTGTCTCCCATCAAGAAAAAATGACTTGCTGTAATATTTTAATCTACAATTATACACAGCACATATTTAAAATTAATGTTTCCTTCTGTCTGGTTTTTGTGTTTAGTCTCACATCTCATTTTAAGGTGTAAATATTTTATAGGGTAAGTATTTTTAAGTGACAGTTGTAGTCATTACAAGAACTGCTGATTCTCTGGGGTTTTTTGTTGCTGGGGAATTTGTTGTTGGTAAAATCACAAAATCCCAGAATGGTTTGGGTTGGAAGGGACCCATCCAGTGCCACCCCTGCCATGGGCAGGGACACCTTTGCTATCCCAGGTTGCTCCAAGTCCCATCCAGCCTGGCCTTGGGCACTGCCAGGGATCCAGGGGCAGCCCCAACTGCTCTGGGCACCCTGTGCCAGGGCCTGCCCACCCTCACAGAGAACAATTCCTTCCCAATATCCCATCTAAATCTCCCCTCCTTCAGCTTAAAGCCTTTGTATTTATTTTCAGATTTTTCTCTTCTGTCTTGTGTATGCACTTAATTTCTAACCTGGAGAAATTCCATCTCTGGTGCCAGTGGCTTAAACTTGGTGGTCAAATCAGTTTTGGATACTGGTTTTGACCAAAATACAAATTAATTATATATTAATTCATATTATAGCCAAGTAGGGTGGAATGCAGCGTTCATCCCAGAGGAATGAGGCTGGCAAGGGCACAGATTTCCATCTTTTGCAGACCAACAGCAGGGAGAACTGTTCTTGGTGACTCCTTTGCTAGAGGTTGAATGCCAGTAACAAAAGGTTTTCCTTGGTTCTGATGCAGAAAAGATGCACAGCAATGGTCTGACATTTAAAGACATAATTTACTATTAGCAGCAGCATGAATGATTAAGACCTCTGCAACAGGGAGAACTTAAACCTTCAGCTTCCCCCCCTAGAAAATTATCTTTGCTGTTCCTTTCCATGCCTGGCTGATCCTCATCTGTGTAACTCCAAAACCCAGAGCTGAAGCTCAGCACAAGCAGATGGGTGGCATTTCCAGCACCACGTACCCTGCAGAAGTTCAACAGCATTTCTGAAATTGTTACACTGCAAAACATGCCCAGCAGCTCAGCTGACCTTTCAGTCTTCCTTTGTGCTCATTTTAGGATTAATTATTCAATTTCTTGTGTTTGTGAGCTGTGTTCTGCACTGAGGATGTGCAGGCATGTTTTCCTTACCTGAAAATCACCTCCCCTGCTCTGGCCAACAGAAAGCACAGTGCTTGTTGCACTCAGGAGGGTAAAACTACTGGTTTTTATTAAATGTCACTGCTGAAACACAATTTACTTCATGGTTTTTCATGGACAATGGTGAAATGAGCCCCTAAAAACGTCTCTGCAGTAATATCTGCTTCCAAATGCAAAGAAATTGAGAGCAAAGACATAATTATGTTGGAATCACAGTCTTTGACACTTCTTATAAGGCTTGATAAAACTGGGATCTTTTAAAGGATGTTATTTAATCAATGAAAGGTTTAAAACTTCAAATAATAATGGTAAACTGAGACAGCAAACAGTTATTGTAGCAGTTATGCTATCATTGTTATGAATAATTATTAAGTTATTTGTGAGCAACAGCTATATCTGGATTAATATCCTGAATATTAAACAAATAGTTTCTGTCTAAAACCAGAGAAAAGGAATAAAAAAATCATATATTCCTCTAAGATTAATGACATTGCAGTGTTTGTTGTGCTTGAAACACAGAGTTTACACCTGCCTGCAGATAATTCTTCAGGAAAATAAAGCATATTTTAAATTTTGGTGCAGGGCAAAAGGTGGACCAGTGCCTGAGGCTGATGTTTCCCTGTGTGGATGTATTGTATTTGCAGGGTCCCCAATGAAGGCAGGAATGATGAATCTGACTCTATGTTCTCAGAAGGCTCATTTATTATTTTATGATACTATATTATATTAAAGAATACTAAATAAACTATACTAAAGAATACAGAAAGGGTATTTACAGAAGGCTAGAAGATAATAATGAAAACTCAGGATTTTCTAGAGCCCTAGCACAGCTCGGCACTGATTGGCCAAAGAGTGAAAACAACTCACAGCAGAATCCAATGGAACAATCACCTGTGGGTAAACAATCTCCAAACACATCCCACATGTGAGCACAACACAGGAGAAGCAAATGAAATAAGAATTGTTTTCCTTTTCTCTGAGGCTTCTCAGCTTCCCAGGAGAAAAATCCTGGGCGAAGGGATTTTTCCAGAAAATGTGAATGCCACATGGATGTGCCAAACTGAGGCTTTGTCTGTTCAGCTGGAGCGGCTGAGCTTGGCAAGTGACACTTCTCCCTTGCCCTCTTCCCCTCTGCTTCAAAAAAGTATAGATCCTGCTTTGAATTTCCCAAATGTGAAGAGTCTCCCAGCCATATTTGAAGAGGTGGAAATTTAAAATATCCCAGCCTGTGCTGAGAAGTTCAGTGGAGTGCCCCGAGCCGGTTGACGTGCAGCAATCAATTCTGGAGCACCATCAGCCATCTCATTAGTAGGGGACTTTCTCCCCCCTTTTTCGGGAGCAAAAGAAATCATCAGATCTTCTCTCCTGATTCCTCAAGTGCATGGATAATGATCAAAATAGTTATTAGGGCTGGAAGTGTTTGGCTTCCCTTTAAAGGATGGGGAGATGCTGCAGTGACCTCAGGGAACATCAAAAGCAGGAGTGGGACCACAGAAGTGCCCCTGGGTCACAGCAAAGCTCTGCCTTCTCTTTCCTTCTGGAGGATAAAACTGAGAAAAACACTTTGATTTGTTGCTTTTGCTCTATTGTTCTTCGCTGACAGCAGAGTGTTTTGTTCCAGCAATTGTTGGGTTTTGTTATTAGGGAATCAAGGCATGTGGGTGACATATCTCTGTATTGTTTCCCATTAATGCAGGGCTAAATCATTTAGCATGGCTGCATAACTTTGGGAAGGATGAAAGAAAATTAACAACAATCACTATCATCTCTTCCTCTCCTTTTTTGTCCTCATTATTTCCCACCAATTGTCTATTCAGTCCTTCTGTTGCATTGATATTTAGATAAATAGAATGGAACAATCCTATGCAAATACAAGAATTTCTTAGAACTTTATAAGGAGGGGGCTATAAACTTATTTTTTAATACCTAAATATTTTCCAAACAAGAAACATCTTTCCTTGAACCTGATCAACTTGAGAAAACATAAATGTATTTCCTGCTGACTTGAAGTTCTTTTGGAATAAGAACAGGGAGCAAAGTGCAAATGAAACAGTTTTAAATGCATCAAGATTTTCATGGAATCACAGAATCCCAGAGTGGTTTGAGTTGGAAGGAACCTTAAAGCCCATTCAGTCCCATCCCCTGCCGTGGGCAGGGACACCTTCCACTAGCCCAGGTTGCTCCCAGCCCTTTCCAACCTGGAAAAGGACATTTCCAGGGATGGTTACGCTCCCAGGGATTATCTCCCTCAGAATGCAAGCTGAGGAAGAACAAGAGAAATGGTTTTGCAGCACATCTGATCCCCCTACGCCTCCCCAAGCCCATGCTGAAAAGTGAACATAGCATTAAGATATTATTTAATGCCAGGCTCTGTGTTTTGTTCAAAACTGTAAAAAAAGGATTGTTAACAGTGGGCTGAACAACTGTGGTTTCCGTGTTTGCAGTTTTGCAACCTAAAAGTGACTGGAGACATTGTAAATAGGACAAAAATAATCGTATTCTTGCTGAACCCTGAGGTACATTTCTACAATTGGGTTAGAATTCAAGAAAACAAATGGTTGTGCTTGATACCAGGAGAGAGAAAAGAACAGGCACAGAAGAGCTGCTGAGTGCATTTTGGGGCTTTCTAACAGCATAAATCTTGTTATGCAGAATGGGACTGCTGGCAAGAAGCAGAAAACAGTGTCCATAAACACGAGAATTCAGTGGTTTTCCTTCCAAATGTCTATGTGGAGGAGAAAGATAAGGCAAACAATAGAAAACTACTAAAAAATGGGGGAAAAAATGTTTTAAAACTTGAGCTCTCTTTTAGCCCCCCAAGGAGGTTTGACTGCAAGTATGGAGTACATGCTTAGGCTCTAGGTTAAGTTACTTTAATTCTTGCAGCAAAATAAGTCCATCCATCAGGTCCTTCCCTCCCCACACACTGTGATTTTATACAAAAATTCTCTGAATTTCAGGGAGAAATCAATAGGAGGAAGAGAGATTGTGCTCAGAAAATCTACCTGAAAAGGGTTCATGACTGCTGATTCCTACAGGGTGAGAGGAATAAGATTTTTCTAGGGGGTAGGAGACCTGAATCTTAAATTTTCCATCTGCCTAACAAAATTCAAAGAGAGTTTTTTTATCTTCTAACTGAACATTCTATATTTTTCAAATAGACTCTCCAATGCTTCTGCTTTAAACGGATCCATTTTAATTATATCCATGTATTTTAGATGTGTAGATTGCAATGAAATACAAGGAGTTTTGGAATTTCTGCTTGTTTTTTTGGAATTTCTCCTTGTTTGATAGATCTTTGGGAATTTGATGAGAAATGTCTGCATCAAATGGATGTGATTTGGACTCAGAAGGCTCCTGGTACAACAGATCCCCAATCCTGCGCTGAGCAGATTGAAATCCAAGCATCATTTACAAAACTCAATGGATGCACTGCAGACAAAAATACAACAAAGTGCTGAATTCAGGGATGTGTGCAAGGGTTGTGTAACAAATCCGACCTGCTGGCAATGTTGGGAAAGGTTTATTGTGTGCTTGGAAAGACTGATATCCCTCCTGGAGCACCAGGGAAGTGCCATTGCCTGGATTGGCTGGCACAGGTCAGCAGCAGTGGTGAACTCCATGGTTTCCACTGCAGAATGAGTTACAGAGGGGAATTCAAGCCCTTTCTTCTTGCTTTCAATGCCTTTGATAAATTGAGGGAAAAGAAACCTGTCATAGGCTCATTAGGTTTATAATTATGGTTGTAGGAAAAAAAAGAAGATCTCTGTGCTTTAGAATAAAAGAGCCACCGTAGGTAACTGCTGTAAAAAAACAGTTTCCAACAAAACCTTCAAAAGCAAATCAATATTTTAATTTCAGGACATAACTGAAAAAAAAAATTAAATATTGCCTATTCTCTATTCTCACCTGAACAGAAAAGATTTTATCACAAACTTTCAAATCTGTTGTTCACATCTATCAGTGAAGACACAATAAAGAGAAATGTTTGAACTCAAGACCTCACAGAACTGTTTCTGGAGCAAAATTTAAAATAATTTCAAAAGAAGGCTTAAGTATTTCAATTTCAGAATTTAACTAAAAAGAAAAGCCTTTGAAATAATGTAATTAACTGTATCAAGAGAAAAGGTAAATATTTCTAATTAAGGTACTAAGTAGTGCCAGGGTTTGGATCCTGGTAAGAATCACAGAATCCAGGTTGTGCAAAATCAACACAGGAAACCACCTTATAAATCCATTTTTGACCTTTCTTGCCTGTCTCATTTCCATTCCTTCTCTCCAGCTTACATTTGGCCATAGGAAGGTGTTCTAAACATCTTCCACTCCTTGCAAACAGCTTGGCTTTTTACACATGGTGGTGGCTTTGGCCTCAGACATTTGGCCTTTAGATATCTAATAATGTTGGTTTTTTATTTTGCTACACTTCTAATGTCAAATGGACTTTCTCAAACTGTTACAATAAATTGTTTCTTTAATATTCCAAATGAGCACATCCTTTGTTGCTCCAAGATTTGTGTGCATGGACTCCATTTAAGCAGTTTACAAGCTCCAACACATCAGCAATTAGCATTTAAAGGTCACTACTTAATGCTTCTTTACCTGTCAGAGTGAGTTCAATAGCCCACACATGACATATTCATCTCATTACTAATGAAGTTATGATCCACAGAACTTCTCACTGGTGAGTGAGATATTTTAGAAATCCCATTTAGACTGAAGCTGGTTTTTCCTCTTCAGCATTTTCTGGACAGATACTGAGGGAGCTTTTCAACTTATGTTTTTACTGCAAAAATGTTGTTTTCCTTCCAAACCTGAACAAACCCATTTGTCCAAACTGGTGCCTGCACAATCCTCACGGCCCATCTACAAAATCACTGCAGTGGGACAAGTTTTGCTGGGCTTACAGTCACGTATTTTTCATCATGAAGTGGGTGACCCTCAAAGAGATTAAGATCAAATCAGGCATTTTAATATTCAGCCATTAGGCTGCACTAATTAATTGACAGGTGGATCCTTAAAGTGTCAGCACAGTGATTCAAAAATTTGCTACCAAAACCTGGAATTCCCCTGGTTGTGTCCATTTTCTTTGGAACAAATTTCTTTGCTTGTTTCCACCTCAGTTTCTGATAGTGAAGGATTCTGTCAATCCCTGGCAAAATCTGAAGGAAAACCAGCTTCCCAGAAACTTCTCTCCTACAGATTCCCTGTCCCAAGCACTTTGTACATTCTGCCTTATTTTCATGGGATACGAATTTCTGCAGACAAAGATCTGGGTGGGTTCAGTTCTGCAGGAATGATACCCCTCCTCAATTTCTTTGTGCACACAGACCCTGACTGTGCATTTCTGCTGCAGGTGAAGAGTGCCCGGAAATCCCACACCCAGAAATCCCATGGCATTCCCATTCCAGTATATTCTCTTTCTCCCTGTGTCTGATGTACCTGGAGCCATGGTGGTGCATTGCCCTGAGCTGTGGCTCCAAAAATCTGCAAGAGAGACTTTCTGTGGACACTGGACGTGTGATGCCACATTTCCCAGCTGGAAGGAACACATCTGCTCAAGATCCCCAACCTGCTCTTCTCTGTTTTCTGAATGCACTTTTATGTAAAATTCTGCTTTTCTGCATGATCCCAGTGACACATTTCAACCCACAGTGGATGTTTTTTCTCATCAAACTCAGCTCCAAACCTTTAAAACTCTTGTCAAACATGTTTGCTGCTGTTTTAATATCATGTTTGTTGTTTGTTTTAATATCAACAAGAGTTGAGACTGGACCACTATGATCCAAATGGAAATGGACATTTGTCTCAGTGTGAAAAACATCTCAGAACTCCCAATTTTTAATATTTCTGTATCCAGTCTTCAAATGAGTGGAGCTTTCTGGGTTCCTTTCAATATTCCTCACCTTCACTAGGCTTGTCCATCCTTAGCCTGACAGGAGATTAGTTCTTGGCTTTCCATCTGAATTCAAGGAAACTTGGCTTGGCAAGTTGTGTTCTAATAGGGGCAAACTTGGCAATAAAAGTAGAAATGTATCCAGATCTCAAACCAGATCTTTTATATTACAAGAGAGCATTCACTCCTGGACAAAACTTGCCAGGCTCAGATAAAAATGCTGCCCGTAAATGAACCTGAATTTCAGAATGATGAAGTTGCTTGTGAAATTCCTCCTAGATGGACAGAAAATTTCCTTTACCTGCAGAGTTTCTTGACTGGATTAACGCCAGATATGTTGTTGAATAGTTTTTGTATATTAACTGATACTGAAGTCAACAAAGCCTTATGGCGACTGAAGCTCTGCCCCTTTTATTAAAAACTAAATAAATACACAAAAATATCCCCCAAGTTAGATACCATCATTAGAATGAGTTTTTTCTTGCACAGTCTCATCTTTTTAGGGTCATTACACTTTTTTTTTTTTGTTATTTCTCATTTTAACCACCTGCCTTCTTTCCACTTTTGTTTAATTGCAAATTGTTTTCCAAAGAGTTTTCCTGTGAGGGTTCCACGGTTGGTTTTGGCTGTACTGACAAGAAAGGATTAAACTGTGATTCATTCCCAATTAGAGAAAAACAAGGACTATGAACCAGTAGTGGCATGCACACCTCTCTGGAGATCTGTAAGAAATAGAAAGGCTGCATCATTGCTCATCTACTTGATAAAAACAAGAAAAACCAAGTAAGAAATTCGAGGAATTAGCCTGACTTCCCTGTACACAGCTAGAAGAGGAAAGACATGTACACTTACACTGTTTTAAATGGGAACACTGAAATCATATTCAACATTTGTATTCCCAAGAAAACTTTAGATATAGTTTACACAAATTTAACCAGCTGTCCCCTGCATGTAGAGCTTATCTATTTCTTATCTTTTACCACAGAGACGCGGAATGTTTCACTTTGAAGGGACCTTAAAGCCCATCCAGTCCCATCCCAGGGACACCTTCCACTGTCCCAGGTTGCTCCAAGCCCCATCCAGTCTGGCCTTGGGCACTGCCAGGGATCCAGGGGCAGCCACAGCTTCTCTGGGCACCCTGTGCCAGGGCCTGCCCACCCTCACAGGGAACAATTCCTTCCCAACATCTTTCACACCCAGCGCATCTCCTTGCAGATATCCCTTCCATCTGCCTTCCTACAGTCCCTTATATCCTGTATTTATCTGAGATCTGGCCTGGGTAAAACAAAGATGGTGACAGATGTGGGGTTGTCCTTCGTGCCTGTGGTGATTTCCTTCCCCACCAGAGCACTGAGGGGCTTTGATTGAGAATTGTAAAGAGCAAAAGATCAGTACCTGCTGCAAATTGAATGGTTTACCAGGGCAATTTACAGTGGTGACACTCCTGTGGCATTCCTGGCGTATGCTCAGCATGGGAGAGGAAATTCCAACGGCCCCACAGTTTTTACAAGGTTTTCATCACTGGGTTTGTGCAGATTGAGAAACTTTCAGCAGGCTCCATTTTGCAAGAACCATGAAAAGTCACTCCTTGGCCTGAGCAGGTTGTGCAGCATCCCAGGAAATCCTTCACCTTCTCATCAACAAAGCCACTGGAGAAATGAGAATTCCAGGGAGCATTCAGTTTGGATACCAGGATGTTCATTTTCACCCTCCGACACCAGAATCAGATATTTTTCATGAGAGTTCAGTGTTAAACCTCTCCCGTGTTGTTAAATGCTCAACAAGAACTTTTGCTCCAGACTTCCTGAAAAATGGGCTTGAATTTTCCCTCCCTATACCCCACAAAAAAAAATCCTAATTATTTACTAGGAAAAAATATAAAACAAGTGTGTCAAATAATTCGCTTTACCTCATTCCATGACCTGGAAAAGATCAGCAGCATTTTCTAATGAAGAAGAAAATAGAACCCAGTGCTACTTTTCTCACATTCATTGCTGTACCTTCATCGAAGTTTTGCACTATTGTTTGAAAATCTGCAAATGCCTATTAGTCAAAAGCTAAAGGTTTTGACTAATGATGGTCATTTTGACTCATGGTATTAGTCAAAACCAATGGAATGGTTTCACTTCAAAGGGATCTTTCAGATCACTGCACTCTAAACCCCTGCCAATGTTTACGCTTCAGAAATATGTATAAAATAAAAATTAAAGTGTGCTAAGCACCTTAATTTTGTAAAATAAAAAAAAAAAAAAGATGGTGTCTGTCTAATGTAAAAAATATCTTTAACATTGAAAGCAATATAAATTCAAAATTGTATTTTTTATTTATTCTTTATTTAATCCTTTTAAAATAAAGTCAGTGTGATGGTGCACCACTCTTTTTTAATGTTAAATAAAGTATGATTAAGTACTAATAAATCCTCTTGCAGTCTTTTGTATCTGTATCCTTTGCCCCCTGACCCTTTTCCACCTCCAGTCACTGTGTAAATCACTCAAAATTGACTCCAATCCCATTTTCCTATATACACTTCCTTGCTGTAGTCAGTAATAGAGTGAACCTTGCCACTGAACTCCATTAAAATCTGCTTTTTGCCAATACCTTTGATGGCAAGAGCAGAAACCACTCTTTTGTGACAGTGAATTAATATCAAAATGGCTCAATTTAACCCACATATTTTAATTTATGTTATTATTGCCCCAGTTGTCCATGGCAGACTTTCTTCTTTACAGCAGCTGCCCCAGGTCTAATATCTGCTCCTGCTTAACTTTGACATAATCCATGGTATTATCCAGCTGTAGATCCCCTTAAAAATTCCAGCCTGTCAATGGGTGAATTTCCAGGCTGTCAGGAGAGAGGGGTGTCTGTGGTGACTTGGTTTTGCTTCACAAATTAATTTGTTTGGCCTGAAAAGGAGGGCGAAATAATAAACATGCAGCCCCAAGGGATAATGGGGATTTTTTTCTTATTTTAGGGATAATTCTTTGTTCTTCCCCAAAGCAAGCCAGCTACTAGTATAAAATTACTAACAGAACTTTGATTCACAGCTGAGTGATATCAAATAGTAAACAGTGATTTCAGTGATTTTGAAGACTTTTAGATTCTCAGGGGAAGCAGAATTTTATCTACTTGGTCTTCCCCTGATTCCTGACAGGTGTTGTTGAGATGCAAAGAAATACTTAGAGATGATGTGGAGAAAAAAGGGAAGAAATTTCCACAAAAGCAGGTAAGAAACTTCCAGAAAAGCACTGGAACAGGCTCCCCAAGGAATGATCACAGGCCCAGTCCTGAAAGAACCCAAGGGATTCCTGGAAAAGCCCAAGGAATTCTTGGACAATGCTCTCAGCACAGGGTGGAACTGTTGGGGGGTCTGTGCAGTTGGACTTGATGATCCTTGTGGGTCCCTTCCAGCTCAGAATATTCTGTTTTCCAGCTCAGGATATTCAATGACTCTATGGTTCATATCAATATTCTCAATGTTTTGTCTAAAACTGTCCCAATTGTTTAATCCTTGTGGGTAAAACTTTGGCCCTTTGCCCTTGTCCTGCTGCCTCCCCTCACCTGATTATCAGTGTCAGTGACAGAAATTCATTTGGTTAAACATTGCAGGAGAACAGAAGTGGGGGATTTAACATCCAGGAGCCCAGGGTGGGTGTTCCATTTGTTGAATTATAATCTAAAAAAAGCCAGTGATGAAGAAAAGGGGTAATTGAAGTAATTCTTCCAACATCTTTTTGTGGATCTGTGAAATCCTCTGCAGCGGGAGGTCAGGGAGTCAAATGGTGCAGTTGAATTTCTAAAATGGCTGGATAATTTTATGATTTTATGCATAACTGTGGTAGTTAAAACCACTGAGTTTATACCATGAACTGAAACAGGAAGGATTTTTTATACACACTTTGCTCCTGCACAATCAGCCAAATTTATTAGGAAGTTTATGGCTGAAGATAGCCCTGATCTCCTTTAGCCAAACCCTGGAAGGTCCAACAAACCAAGTTCTCCTGGCCTTTTCTTGTATCTCCTGTGCCTCCACTGGGCTCTCTCCAGTATTTCCATGATTCTTATGAGCTGGAGAATGTGACCGTGTTCACAAGGGTCCGAGGATGAGGGAAGAGACGAGGATCCTGACTCCATGTTTCAGAAGGCTGATTTATTATTTTATGATATATAATACATTAAAACTATACTAAAAGAAGAGAAGAAAGGATTTCATCAGAAGGCTAGCTAAGAATAGAAAAGGAATGGAATCAGAACAAAGGCTTGTGTCTGGGACAGAGAGTCTGAGCCAGCTGACTGTGATTGGCCATTAATTAGAAATATCCAACATGGGCCAATCCCAGATGCACCTGTTGCATTCCACAGCAGCAGATAACCATTATTTACATTTTGTTCCTGAGGCCTCTCAGCTTCTCCGGAGAGAGAATCTTAAGGAAAGGGTTTTTCATAAAATATCATGGCTACAGGAGAACTCCAGAGGGGAGCCAGGACTCCATTTCCAAGAGATGTGGCCTCCTCTCTTGGAAATTCAGCCAGGAGTGTGGCATGTGGCTCAACACATTCTCCAACAGGACCCCCAGTTCCTGTCCCTCAAGCTGTTCCCACCTCCCCAGCTGTTCCCACCTCTCCAGATGTTCCCACCTCCCCAGCTGTTCTGTCCCTCCAGCTGTCCCAGCAGTCCAGCTGTGCACCCAGCCCAGCTGTGCATGGGCTGCAGCTGGACCTCCTGAGGTTGTGTCCAGCTCTCTGTTCCCATCCAGGCCCCCTGTCCAACCCCCCCAGCCTGGAATTTATCAGTTCCTCTGCCTGTGGTTGGAGCATTCCATTTCATTTCATCCTCCTTGTTAATGAAGACATTTAACAACACATGAATGGGCTGAGCTTTGCCTTTCCCAAATCCACTCCAGCATGGGAGATTCCCAAGCAGATGTTTGAACAAATGAAGATCCCAAAGGCAGCCAAAAATCCTAAATAAATGAGAGGAATATTATCAAGCGCTGGAAAAAAATACTATATGTGCATAAATGAGTTCTATGTATGCACAACTGGGGGAGCAGAAGAAGTGAATAACTAATCAGGCATCTCACAGTGAGGATTTTTGGACAGAATGTCCCTCAGAGATCTTATAATGGGACTTTTGGGGCAGAATCCCTTCTCGAATGCACATCTTTACAAACCCTTCCTTTTCCAAGATAAGGAACAGCTGCTATAGATTAACAACAGAATGCATAAAATATAAAACAACTCTTCTTGGAGGAAAGTTGTAGCCATGATATTTTCTGAAAAATCCTTTTCTTGGGATTTTTCCTCCTGAGAAGCTGGGAGGCCTCAGGAACAAAATGCAAACAATGGTTATCTGCTGCTGTGGGATGCAACAGGTGCATCTGGGATTGGTCTCATGTGGTTGTTTCTAATTAGTGGCCAATCACAGTCAGCTGGCTCAGACTCTCTGTCCCAGACACAAGCCTTTGTCATCATTCCTTCTTTTTCTATTCTTAGCCAGCCTTCTGATGAAATCCTTTCTTCTATTCTTTTAGTATAGTTTCAATACAACATATATCATAAAATAATAAATCAGCCTTCTGAAACATGGAGTCAGATCCTCGTCTCTTCCCTCATCCTCGGATCCCTGTGAACACCATCACAGAAAGTCAATTTTCAATGACATGATGTAAAAATGAGTGGACCTGAATTTGGTATTTTCCTTATGAGGTTCAATATTGATTGACAGTTTATAGTTGTTGGTCATTAGACAGCAGCATTGCAATCAGGCAGAATTCATTCTAAAGAATTTTTTTGAGTTTGTGCATAAAAATCAGGTCTGCTTTTGGAGGCAGTGGTGCAAAAGGTGCATTGTGAGGGCTGTGTTTCTGTGGGGTATTCCTATCACAAAGTCCAGGAATCTCAGGGCACAAAATCCATCCTGGTTTTTAATTTTCTTGGCCTAGGAACAACAGGCTTGCCATAACATGCTAGGGGGAAAGTTGGCTTAGCTCAGGATTTCTTAGTTGTCAATGAAAAGTGTAAGGGCAAACCTACAGTGACACCAAAGCCTTTCTATTCCCATCATAATCCTTGATTTATTCCCAGATATAATAATAAATTTTTAAGCTGGATGCGCTTGCAAACTGTATTCTTTTTACTGCTATGGATTCCATATGTGCAGAAGAATATTTACATATTAAAATAAGTTACTGATTAATTGCAAATAACTTGCTTTAGTTATTTGAAATTTATTGCTCTCTAATGATTTTGTTATTGAATTGTTTTAATCTCTTTAATTTATCTTTTTCTTCCCTTTCTCTGGTTCTAGAGCCACAACCCCCAGCTCTGCAACTCTCCATGACAAAGCAGTGCCTTGTTTTTCCAAAGAATTGATGATAGCAGGATTTCCCAGAAGAAATTCCTGTTTAAAGTACCTGAGGAAGGAATTCCTGCTGGAGCTTTTCCAGTTCCTCTTCTGAGCCTTTCCAAGGCTCTCATTATTCCTCTCTTTTGATTTTGGAACACCCTGCTTCTGTTGTGGTCCCTAAACCATTCAACAATCTGTATTCTGGTTTCAGTTTATAATTTATTTTCTGGAAAAGAAGAAGGCAGGATTAAGGGAAAAGCAGAATTAAGGAAAAAAAACAGGATGAAGGAAAACTGCCTGACCAAAGCCAGTGTGTTGGGTGCTGCTGGGGGTCAGTTCATGCCTTATGGAAGGATACAAACATCACAAAATGTATTCCCTACATTTTCCATAAGATTTTTAGGTCTCTGGAGCAACCAACTAAAGGATCTCACTACAGAAATTGAATTCTTCAGGACCTAGGTGTGAGCAGCACTGAGAGAGGGACTAAAGAATACAAGTGGTGTTTTTGGAGTGTGGTGTTCCTTCTACATCCTCCAGTTGTGGGCTGCCCCCAAAATCCAGGGAATTGCAGTCACAGGGCTCATGGAGCCAGACTGGGTCACAATTGGCAGAATTCAATTTAAACACAAATTTCCCACCCCTGCTTCAGATTGTGCAGCAAATATGTGCCAGGAATACTGAGAGCAATTGTTTTTTCTCCTAGTAACGATTTTTAATTTTATCTTTTTTTTACTTCAGGAAGACTAATAAGATTCCTTTTGGAGTTCTCTTTTCTGACTGAGCAAGTGGAATGACTTCTACATCTCCAGCAGAGATCCATGGATTTCAAAACTGCCTGGAACATTGTGCCATCGCTGTGCTTGTTGCTGATGTTTGTTTGTCCTTTGTTTTGCAGGAGACTGTGAATGCTTGATTTTGTTTGGGAAAGCAATTACTGTGAAAAAGGAAAAATAGGTAATTGTCTTTTCTCTGTGAAGGCTCTGCTTCATTTTGCTGCATCCTTGGGGCTACAAAGAGAAGCTGCTGAATAGAGACCCAAATGAGCTGTGAACAGTGAAAGGAAAATACAAACCACATTTTTAAAGGTCTGCTGGTGGGATTTTCCTCACCAAGTAACTAAAGTTGAACTATGTTATATCAAATAGACAATAAATGTAATGGCTGCAGTTGTTGTGATATCTTAGAACCACAGAATGGGAAGGGACCCAGCAGGGTTATCAGAGAGCAGCTCTGATGTGAACAAAAGCAGTTTCCTCTCTGCACTAAAACAATCTGAAGTGGTGCTGATGCTTTGGGTCCAAGCCAGGGCCATCCATCACAGGGCTTGGTTTGCACCTCTGGAGAGCAAAGTGCATTTATTACCTAAACATGAGGCACAAAGAGAGTGCTTGGTTACAGCCACACAGCAGTGATGCTCTGCTACCTCTGGTGTCTCTCAACTTCCCCCTGCCAAGCTCAGGCCTAAAATTTAATTTGTTATTCATTGGGGATAAATATCAGTCACTGACTGAGAGCATCCTGTGATGGTGTTCACAGGGGTCCAAGGATGAGAGAAGAGACGAGGATCTGACTCCATGTTTCAGAAGGCTTGATTTATTATTTTATGATATATGTTGTATTGAAACTATACTAAAAGAATAGAAGAAAGGATTTTATCAGAAGGCTGGCTAAGAATAGAAAAAGGAAGAATGATAACAAAAGCTTGTGTCTGGGACAGAGAGTCTGAGCCAGCTGACTGTGATTGGCCATTCATTAGAAACAACCCCATGAGACCAATCCCAGATGCACCTGTTGCATTCCACAGCAGCAGATAACCATTGTTTGCATTTTGTTCCTGAGGCCTCCCAGCTTCTCAGGAGGAAAAATCCTAAGGAAAGGATTTTCCATAAAAGATATCTGCGACAGCATCCCACTAAGCAGGAATGCTAACCAGGGCAGTGTCACAAGTGGTCACTTCTCCCCAGTGGAACAGCCAAAGGTTATTGCCATTTGTTTTTTGGAACAATTTGATATTTGTTTCTAAAGGTCAAATAACAATGCTGGCCTGTGGAATAGAAATTATAATCCAGCTGGAAAGGAGTATTATTTCTACTTAAAGTGATTTACATTAAGCTATAAAAATGTCTGTCTACAACCTCTGGATCCTTCATGTTGCAAGGAAAAACAACCACACTGAAAGCCAAAATCTATTAGATAAAGAGACAGTAACAAATATTTGTTTTCTTGTATTATGGAGTGTGCTGCCCTGACCTGATGGAGTGAAAATCACTCAGCACAACTTCTGTCTCCATAAATCTGTTTACTTCAGCTTGAAGGAAATTCTTTATTTCTATGAACAAGACAGAACAGAAAATTATTTTAGGCACCTAAATTGTGTTTGCTCAGAATGCTTTGCTTCCAATGAGCCTGTTGATATCAGCCTGAGTCCTGAATTTCCTTGAAATCAAACTCTTCAGTGTGTCAGTTTGAGCAGCTGAAATTAAATACCCCAAACCTTTTGGAGTGTGTTGCCTTAGGTTTTGTGTGTCTGTTTGCTGCTGCTTGCTCCTTTGCTTTTCCAGTTAATGGAATACTTGTTGCTTTCTGTAATCAGCTTTTTCTCCAGTCTCAGCTAAAATGTTTGGAAATCCAGTTGGTGAAAGAGACATAATCACCTGGAGCATCTCTCCTTGGCTGGAGGAAGATGTTGGAAGTTATTTGCTCCAGAGGCTGCTGTTACAGAGCAACAAAATTGTTTTATTTGCAGTAAATTTAAAACATAATTTTAGGATGTTAATTGGAATATTCCACCACCTGGCACCTAATCTTTTCAAGGCAGAGTACAAGAGAACATCAATTTAGGCACTGGGTAGACACAAATTTGAGAATATTAGAGAGTTTTAGCTTTCCAGTTATTCTTTAGATCACACTAGAATGTCTGGAAAAAAATTAATTTCTGCAAAACTGGAAGGTCTTTCTCAAAAACAATTATTTACTTTGTAGTAGAAGGAAATTGGGAAAATTATCAGAGAATCCAGCAAATGTGTATCCAAAAATCCTGTTCCCTGCTCTGTGAGTTAATGGAGCAATACATTAATCTGTAAAAAAACCAAAACACTTTTTCCCTACCAATCTTTTTCTCGTCCCAGAAAAAGGATGGAGAGAAGAGAACAGCAAAGCACAGAGGTTAAAGCACACAGGGGTCCCTGTGCCTTGCCCCTGACATTTCTCTTTTGGTTCATCTTTTATCAATGTGTCCAACCAGGAGTTAGGAGCAGCAGGTGTCTCACAGAGCAGATTAAACAGAATACATTCAATATTCTCAGGACTCTGAGAAAACACACAGAACCTGCAGCACACCTGGAAGTGAAAGGTCACCTCAAGGGACATTTCCTGCAAATAACTTCAGCCACTAAACCAGAAATTTCTTCCCCCTTTTCAACTTTTCTCTCTAGATTTTATATATAAATATCTATATCTTTATCTATATTTATAGATATAAATACATATTATGTATATATATTATGTATATATAAAATATATTCATAAATATATATTTATGTATATATATATACAAATATTTATGTATATAAATATATATATATATGTATATGTATATGAATATGTATATGTATATATATTTCCCTTATAAAAATGTATAAAATATTAGTTATATATAATTATTTATGTTTGATATTAATTATATAATTATTTATATTATTAATTCATGTTATACTATTACTATATTTTAATTTATAATATAATATATACCTTATTATGTTATTAGTTAATTATATCTATATATGTATATATATTTCCTTATATATTAATATAAGGAAATTAATTTCAAACAAAACAAAAGAAAACTTCTCTCATTAATTTATTGATTTGTTTTGTTTGTTTCAAATTCCTTGTCTTTTCCTAACCACTTGGCTTAGACATTATTTCTATTGAAATTATGAAAAATAAACACTTCAGAATGCATACACAGCCCCATGTTGGGCTGGTTCTCTCACCATAAAACCAAAACAAAGTCTCTATGCATTTCTTTATTACAAAACATAGTAATAATGTTTTCTGATCAGTTCCTCCTCTTTGATACATTTTCCCAGATGAAGCACCAAGACACTGTCACCATTACCTACCATTGCTTTTTCCTGATATTCCAGAGCCCAAGCCTGCTCAGCCTTTCCAGGCTGGATTCACTCAGAGGTGTTGGCTCCTTGTTGCTTAGCATGTCTGACCACAGAAGCCAAAAGCCTGGAGCATCTCTCTTCCACTGGAGCAATTTGTCAAAAAGCACATTAAAATAATTGTTACAGAGCAAGCAAAATTGTTTTATTTGGAAAATGGATTGAAACATTTTTTTCAATGTTACTGGACGGAACCAATCTTTTATCAATGTGTCCAACCAGGAGTTAGGAGCAGCAGGTGTCTCACAGAGCAGATTAAACAGAATATATTCAATATTCTCAGGACTCTGAGAAAACACGCAGAACCTGCAGCACACCTGGAAGTGAAAGGTCACCTCAAGGGACATTTCCTGCAAATAACTTCAGCCACTAAACCAGAAATTTCTTCCCCCTTTTCAACTTTTCTCTCTAGATTTTATATATAAATATCTATATCTTTATCTATATTTATAGATATAAATATATATAATGTATATATATAATGTATATATAATGTATATATAAAATATATTCATAAATATATATTTATGTATAGATACAAATATTTATGTATATAAATATATATATATGTATATGTATATGTATATGTATATATATTTCCTTATAAAAATGTATAAAATATTAGTTATATATAATTATTTATGTTTGATATTAATTATATAATTATTTATATTATTAATTCATGTTATACTATTACTATATTTTAATTTATAATATAATATTATATACTAATTATGTTATTAGTTAATTATATCTATATATGTATATATATTTCCTTATATATTAATATAAGGAAATTAATTTCAAACTAAAACAAAAACTTCTCTCATTAATTTATTGATTTGTTTGTTTGTTTGCAAATTCCTTGTGCTTTCTAACCACTTGGCTTAGACATTATTTCTATTGAAATTATGAAAATAAACACTTCAGAATGCATACACAGCCCCATGTTATGGGCTGGTTCTCTCACCATAAAACCAAAACAAAGTCTCTATGCATTTTCTTTATTAAAAACATAGTAATAATGTTTTTTCTGATCAGTTCCTCCTCTTTGATGCATTTTCCCAGATGAACACCCAGGGACAGCACTGTCACCATTACCTACATTTGCTTTTTCCCTGATATTCCAGAGCCCAAGCCTGCTCAGCCTTTCCAGGCTGGATTCCCACTCAGAGGTGTTGGCTCCTTGTTGCTTGGCATGTCTGACCAGAGAAGCCAAGCCTGCTAACTTCCCTTCCTGACAATTTGTCAAAAAGCACATTAAGAAATAATTGGAGAGAAAGCACACAGATTTGGAAAATGGATTGAGTCATTTTTCTTCAATGCTTGACTGGACAAGTTACAAGACACCTTGGTCTGTGCTCTCAACGAGACAGAGCTGCTGCTCTAACAAAAGAAATATTACTGTCTCCAGCATCCTGAACTCTTGGGATTTACTGGGGTAGGTTCTTGATTTAACAGCATAGCCTGCAGGTGAAAGAGCTGGCATTTTCCGGTCAGTCTTTGAGATTTGTTTGTCTTTTTTAAAAACTAAAATTTTCAGGTCATTGTTTGGCTTTGCCACAGATAACCAAATTAATATGAGAAAATAAAAAAGGATTTTAAATCTAGTTATTCTGTGAAAATACTTGAAAAATGGAGTATTAACGCAATGGTTGGGTTTTGGAGAAAAGATATATTCAATTACACAAGTCAGAGCTCCCATGATGGGGGAGGTGAGCTGTGGGAGAGGCCTTAATTCATTGTATAGAACAAAAAGATTGAAATAAAACAAACCCAACCTGCCAACCAAGCAAAATCCTTTATAGAACAAGAACCAGAATGATTTATCCCTCCTGAGAACCTGGCCCCATGTTGCTATTAGAGAAGGGAGGATCCATTAGCTCTGATAATCACCGCAACAACACAAACATTTAGCCTGGCCCTTCTCTCCCAAGGATTTATGGACCCTCTCACCTGATTTCTTAATTTCTCATCATCATTAATAATCAGAATGGACTCAGCATTTTGTCAGCAGGACATGGTAATCAAAGAGAGGAGTTTTCCAGCATGCACACAAGTACTTGGCAAAGGAAAGGAGGGTGGCACAGAGGGAGGAAATGTGTGGAAGCAAATCACCCTTGTCTTTGGCACAAAAAATATCAGGGTGTTCTTTCTGCCTCCTCTGTTAAAACCACATTTTAGGATGGCCATATGCAAGATTTTTGTCCTGGTAATGATCTGTAAATCAGGTTTTATATAAAATGCCATTTTGAGCTTCCTGTTGAGATTAAACTTTGCCCTAGCGTTGTTGCATTCAATTCACCATTACGCGTCCTTGGGTGAACTCATTTGTGTTGTTTGAATAATTTTTACAATTCTTGAGAAGGAAGAACTCCAAATTTCAGTTTCCATTTAGGAAATATAGTGGAAGTTGTAAGGTGCATGATGTCATCAAAATTTCATTTACAGAATTTTTCTGCCTTTGCTTGAGAATTCTGCATTCCATTCAACTTTTGGTGGCCGAAGTATCTTGTTTCCAGATTAATTTTTGAAATCTGATTGTGACAATTTTGCTGCATCTGAACCTCTTTGGGGACATTTTGTGGACTGATGAGTTTGTGTCCAAGTAGGTACCTTAAATACCATATGGGCTCCTGAAATGAATGAATGGATCCGAATTAACTGCAATGCACAGAGTTAAAGAGTTTCCAGATTTGAATTGGTATCCAAGATAAACACACAAAGTAAACTTTGGGTGCACACCTCTTTGCTTACCAGGAAGGAGAAAATTGCTTCCAAGTTCAATTCATGGGCTGCCAGGGGCATCAGAGCAATCCAGAATTTCCCATGTTCCACATTTATAGAATAATCTCCATATTCATTGCCCTCTTTTCATTATTTGATAACAGGAAAATTGAACTAATGATTTGTCTTAGCCAGAAGCTCTTTACTGCAAGGGTGAGTCCAAACCCTTCTGTGATTCTGTGGTTCTGTATTCAGCAGGGCACAAATCCACATTCACCTCCTGGAACTTAAGTGACAACACTGATTTCTCGTTTTGTGCTGGGAATTTTGGCACATTCAGTAATAGCCAGGGAGTCTCTGTAGTGCAGAGCATCTCTCCTGATGAAGAAGGGTGAGACCCTGCCTAAAAAGGGTTAAATAAGAAGGGTAATAATGAGAATAATAGGGTAATGATAAGAATAATAGGGTATTAATAAGAATAATAACCCTTTCTGCTGCAGGAAGAAGGAAGAGAAGGAAGACAGAGCAGGAGAATTGGTGGTGTGGAGTAGAAACTTAAAGTTTCTCATCAACCCTGAACTCCACGTGCACTGATACCCTGGTCAGGCTCTCAGACAAACATAAATGGAATTACACTGATTGTGTTGGCACAGATCACCTTCAGAAATATCCCAGGATCACTCAGAAGGGCTGAATTTGTTCAGTCCAGAATAGGGAAGAAGGATGTTCTCTTTCCCTACACAAATTCCCAATAAAACCTGCCATAGTTAAAAACATTGGCAATAGTCTTCTAATGACTTATTAATTATCTTGGTGATCCATGGGCCTTAAACTTTGGAAAATACTGTGTCTCTTTGTTTATTTATTGATTTTGAATAGCTATTAGAATTATTTCTCTGGCCCGTGTCCATATGGTACTGACAAGGAAATGAATTATTAAATTATTAATTAAAAATCATGGGGTACTTTAGGAATAAATAACACAGAAAGGTGTAGGCAAGACAAATTCAGATGCTTAGTGGTGAGCAGTGATGGGGTGAGAGGCAGCAGAGACAGTAAGAACACAATGAAATCTAACTTCATTATTTGAATTACGCAATCAATTAATTAAATATAGTTTGGGGGTTTTTGTGCGGTTTTTTAGTTTTGTTTGTTTGTTGTTTGTTTGGTTTTGGTTTTGGGTTTTTTTGGGTTTTGTTTTGTTGTGTTTCATTTTGAAGATGGTCAAATATTGAAACAGTTTTCCCAGAAATCTCCACCCCTAAAGATTTTCAAAACTTGACTGGTCAGGTCTCAGAACAACCCTGATCTGGTCTGACCTGCTTTGAAGAGGAGTCTGGGCTCTATGGAATCAGAGGGCTTTTTCACCCTAAATTAACCAATTAATTAATTAATGGTGCTCATATGGCTCCAGATAAGCAATATTTAGTAGTTCATATTTTACAAGGCATTTTAAAGGATTGGGAAGGTGTTTTATTACCAGTTGCTTTAATGGCAAATAAAGATCATGGATGACATTATAAAAATCAAACATTGTTTGAGTTATAAATCAGTCAATCAATAAACAATTACACAGGAAATTATGATAAATGCTTTTTGAGAACTTAAGTTCTGCATTTTGTCATACTTATGCACAAGATAATTTTTCCAAGGCCTTGGAACTGAAAAAATTCATATAAATCTGAAGATCTCCCTGGGAGGGTTTTAGCTACATAGAGGGGATGGGAGTAAACTTTGCTTAATGTTTAGATTATATTTACCACATTTTTTAATCTCATCTCTTAAAGAAGACTGAATTGATATCCAAACATTTGTGAAAAAGCTGAAAAATACTGTGAATCAAGTATCTTGGAAAAAAATAAAGTTAAAATATTGAAATTAAGCCATGTTTTTGCTGCATAATTGAAATGCTTTGCAGCCCTCTCTGTTTAAAACTTATTTGCCTTTATTAAAATAATGACAGGGGAACTTGTTGTAGCACTTTCTGAAGGATCAATAATCCAATAAAAATCTTGCAGAGGAGCAATAAGAGGAAATAGAGTGAACAGATTAAGCAGACTTTAAAAAAAACAAAAGTGGTTGTGCATAATTTGAGAGTGTGTCAGTCTTATATTGCATTTCAGTTCATTTTTAGGCAAAGATTTGGAATTATTCAGCACCTGGGGCTTTTCCAGGGCTGGGAAGGCTCTGGCTGCAGATAGATTTATCTTGTGGAAGTTGGAAAAGATACTTAAATGCTTGGAAAGTGGAACACGAGCCCTGCATTGTGCTGTGATTTGGCTTTGGGGAATTCAACCCAACCTTTCCTAAAGCGCTCAGACAGGAGCTGCGGAGCTTTACGGGTGCCAGGGGAGGGAATTCTATTGCCTGCTCTAAACTGGAGGGTTTATTTTGCCTACACAAGCCTAATAAATTCCAAAGGGAATAATTACCAATAACCTGGAATAGTGGTAGCTGCAGATGTTTGCTTTCAACTCTTTTGCAGCTCTTATTGCCCAGGTTTAAAGGGATTCTCTGCGTGAGCATTTTTAATTAATGGTTTTCTCGGTGTGCAAACATGGCTGGAAGCTGCTTCCCAAAATCAGAAAAACCAGATTTTAAAGGAGCTGTAAATACTGAACACTCTATTGCTTTGAATCTCCTGCAAGATGGGGGTGCCTGCCCTAAATTCTTCCAATATTTCAAAGATTTAGGACTGAGAGATGGCCTTAGTTTCCTGTGAATATTTTTTTCCACCTGCACTTAAAACCCAAGTTAATTTTCATTACTTTCATTATTGTTTCATTTTATTTCAGTCATGGAAGCAGAATTTATTTCCTTTTTCCAACAAGTTCTGGTGCTGTTATAACAGTAACTACTTTAGTTATTCACTCTAAGGATAGGAGAGGTCTTAGATTTGCAGAGCAGTTTTAAAGAAATCCAACATTTTTTTTTCCAAACAATAAATCCACTTGCAAGAAGACATTAAGTTTCTTCAGGATGCTCCCTAATTCTGAAGAAGTTTCTTCAGGATGCTCCCTAATTCAGAAAGGCTGAATTCACTGCAAAAGTTCCTCTTATTTACTGAAGAAAGTAATTTTTATCCTAAGACACTCACAAAACTCATTTATTCTGGGAAATCAGAAGTCCTTAGAACTGCCCTCAATCCACTCCAAAGGGAAAAGAGGTAAGACAAAAATATGCACTTATGGGCAGTAATTTTTCCCAGAAATATCAAAGAAAACCATCTGAAGTGCAGATGAATTGACACTTTCTCTGCTTCCAGAAGTCTGAGAACTAAATACAGTTTAATTTTCCTGAGTTTGTATTTCACTCAGCGATTCCATGCAGGAGTTTCTTGAGCAGTAAAGATGATATTAGATTGAAAACGCCTAGAATTTTATAAATATTTATAAAAAATGGAAATAGGGCTGGAAGTGTTCTCACCCTTTGGCTACTCCATGGTTGACCTGCACCATATCAATGAGAGTCAGATTTTTCTCGTGGTTATCCAACCTGACTGGAGTGTGAAATACAGAAGCAAAACTCATTTTATATTTGTGCCTTGGCAAGGTAGGAGACACGTCAAAATCCCAGGAAATAGTTCATGGCAGCTTCAGAACTGTCCAAAGAAATCAAGCAGACGAAATGAAAGCAAGTGGATTCTGGGAGACAGAGGTTTAAGCAATAAATATTGTTGTCTGCTGCAATTGAGGGAAAATGGAATTACTTTGGTAATTCCATTACTTTGGTAATGCCATTTGACTTTCTAGACAGTTTGAGCTGTGCTAAGACACGACTGCCTCTTCCCACCACCCTCAAACTTTTCTTTTCCCCTTCCTTATTCTAATCCAGCCACTAATTGTTTGCATCTAAATTTGTTTCTTTTCCACCATCCCAGTTTTTGTACAGTCTCTTCTCATAGTTCTAAAAATCTCACATTCCCAGGCTACCTTCTTGGCTTTCCTAACTTGAGTACTTTTTGAGGGCAAACATCACTGCACAGCTTTTATTCCCAGATAATCCCAGTTTTCTACCCCTTTAACTCACAGATTTTCAGTCCCATTCTTTCCTAACTTGCTTTTTTTGCTATCCTTTACAACCACAGGCTGCTACCTGAGATTTGAGCCTGTAAATCCACAGAAAATAAACTTTTAGGAAAGCAGAAGGAATGGTGGGTTGCAAAACAAAAGTGTGTTTGTAGATATATAAATGGAATAGCACATTTGTATTGTTAAATTGAATGTATGAGTTTATGCACACTGCATGTGAGTGCATAACATTCAGTTAAATGACTATTATATACACGAGTTTATATGTATTTAATGTGGCAAATCATCAGATTTTGCAGTCTCTGTATTATTTCAATAATTACCCCTAGAATGCAAAAGCATTTTGGTAATATATTTCATAAAAAGTCTCAAAGAACTGTGTCTTGTAGATAATACACAACATTATTCCAGCCCAGTTCCCACTGAAACTTGTGGGTGGTGTGTTTTCCTGGCTGTCAAATAAAAAACAAATGTTTGGAAGAAGAAATAAATTAGGGTTGAATCTGCAGCAAATATTGAGTAGTGCTGCTTGGCCTTTCAAGTGTAAAATCATTGCAAGATTAAAGCAATTTGGACACACCAAATGTTCAGACTCCGGGGTTTTTTCCGTACTTTATGAAAGAGATACAATCAAAATGAAAGGCTGTGAACAGAGAGCTTCCATTACTGTAATAATGTGGGATCAGCTCCATTTCCTATCTCCCATGGGATTTTTAAAAAGATGAGTTAACAGGGAGGTGGAAGAAGAAAAACTGCTGAAGGTCTCAGCCTTGCCAAGTGGTGGAAGCAATGTTTGCAGCAGAGATGGGGTGTTATTTTTCCCCCCAGATTGCTCTTTTAATGATTTCCATGTTAAAATGCAATTAGCCCAACTGAACCTTTGCAATATTCAATATGTTCATTAGGCACGCAGTGTGAAATACAGAAAATATTAAATAAAAGTAAGAAGAACACTTACAGTGTAGCAAAACCAAGGAGGGAACATTTTGCTTAGGTCACACTTGCAGGGTATCTTCCTAAAATCACACATAGATAAAACAACTTTTACACATGGCAGGGTTTTTGATACAAATGTACAGAAGGTTTTGTAATATTCTGAAAATTCTGAATTGCTTTTAATAAGGTTTTTATTAGCAAGGAAAATTATAGTTATGGGATGTCTTCTAGGATAAACTGATTAAACTTGAGCTTCTCTGCAGATAAGGGGAAGAAGAGCTAAGAATCATTTACAGAGAACAGTTGTTCACATTAATTCTTGACTTGCAAAATGTAGATGGCAAGGAGTACACAAAAACTCAAAAATAAATCAAAGAGGAAGTGGTTTGTCATTAACAATGTGAAGAAATTCTGGGATTAAATCTTAATTTGGAACCAATTTTAAAAGGAAAAGAGTTGGTGCATATTTGAGGACAGTGAACACTTAGGAAGCTCCTGAGATGAAATCAATGTCTGCTGGGAGGTTGTTCTGGTGAATATTTTTGGTGAATATTTTTGGTGAATAACTCCATAATAACTCCATTCCACAGCTGGTTTTCCTGCAGACAGGAATGAAGTGTAAGTGGACAAGAAGTCCTGACTTCATGTTTCAGACACTGCAAGTTTGTGTCATAATGAAATAGGAATATTCTAGTGTGTGTGTGTAAAGATTTTAAATGCTATCATTTCTGTTTTATTGCAGGTGTGAAAGAGAATAGTTGATCTTGTCAAGATTCCGTATTCAAAAGTATAAAAATTATAAACTTTACGAGTTTCCTTAATCCAGAAACTCTCCTGCCCTTCTATTTCAATGCAGATATGAAACAGAATATTTGATATTGGTTTCCTGTTAAAAAGTAAAAACTTCAGAAGTTTCAACATAAAAATGGAAGCCTGTGGTGAACCTTTATAAAACTTTTTAGTTTCTGATCTCTTTCACCTTGCTGGTTTTCACAAGTGCTGAAATGAAACCCAATTTGATATGGAGGACACTCAGGGATGAAGTTCCTTGAGGCTTCCAAAGGAAGCAAACCCTAAGAACATAATTAGGATCAAGTCCTGGCCCATTTGAATGAGTGTGGATTTTGCATTATTTCTGCATTTTTTGCTGTGAAATGGTTATTCAGTTCATAACCATGCCCATTCTGCCTCATGGATACATAGATTGTATTGTGCTTGGTGTGTTGTAGATGCAGAAAAATTATTTTAATTTATGAGCAGAGGACATTGCCCCCCAGTCCCATTTCTCACATGCACTGGGGTTCCTGTATAAATGGTTTATAGCAGCTCTGACTTCCCTGATCTTTCTCTGTGGTAATTGCTCTACTGGGACTCAGCCTTGTGCAGATTCCAAATTAAATTATTTTGGCCCCTTAATCCCAGGCTCTCCAGAACAATTCTTAAAGCTGTGAACTGCAGCTATTCCTAATGGTGTTAAAGTTCAATTCAAAGGTGTGTGAAAGTAAGAAGATCTTTCAAAGAGTTTGGAAAGCTAAAGAATTGAAGGACCTGGACACTGATGATTTGCAAGAAATTCAAGAGCAAAAACTTGGCCTGGTTGTTCTTCACAGTGTTGTGACCCAGTGCAAGAACTGCTTCCAATTTTAAAACACTTAAATTGCAAACATGAGGTTATGGCCAAAAATATTACAATTAAGCCATAGGTCAAGTCAGAAGTCAAACTATGGATCACAGAAAAGCCAAAAAGTGGTTTTTTTTTAACTCGTGTCCTTTGCTTGTCCTGTAATTGTGTGTTTGCACTGTGCTAAAAGAATTAAGCGCCTATATATCACCTGTTTTCCCTGGAATCTGACAGCACAAGCTGGCTCCTCAAAAGTCCGAAAGTCCACCACAAGAGATCACTCTGATGTGGGGCTTTTACAAATTCCAGTTCTAGTTCTTAGGAAGCCAACCCTGAAGTGGTTGACAGTGACTTGGAATTAACTACAGAGAGAAAACTTCTAGATGCACATTCAGAGCTGTGCCAATGGGACCTGCTGGAGTTTTCCCAACACACACCCTTAGGGAAGGAAATCATCCAAGCACATTCCACTGGGATCAGTGCCTACAACAAACTCATTAAGGCTGTTAAATCGTCTTGAAATGAGAAAAAAATGATAACATCATTGATTGCTATTATAGTTCCTGTTTCTGGAAATGTTCAACGGACTGAATCATGGAATCATGGATTCACCAAGGTTGGAAAAGCCCTCCAGGATCACCAAGTCCAAGCTGTGCCTGATCCCCACCGTGTCCCCAGCCCAGAGCCCTGAGTGCCACATCCAGGACCCCTCCAGGGACGGGGACTCCAACACCTCCCTGGGCAGCCCCTGCCAAGGCCTGAGCACCCTTTCCATGCAGAAATTCCTCCTGATGTCCACCCTGAGCCTGCCCTGGCCCAGCCTGAGGCCGTTCCCTCTCCTCCTGTCCCTGTTCCTGGCAGCACAGCCCGACCCCCCTGGCTGTCCCCTCCTGTCAGGAGCTGTGCAGAGCCACAAGGTCCCCCCTGAGCCTCCTTTGCTCCAGGCTGAGCCCCTTTCCAGCTCCCTCAGGAATTCTCCAGCCCCTTCCCAGCTCCCTCAGCTGCTTCTCAACTCTCCAGAGTCCCATTACTGTTTAAAAACTTGCAAGAAAAATTTATCAAAATCTAAAAATTCTTCTTTCCAATGTGTCTAAATATATTACCTGGTTTCATTTTCCATATAGGTTAAGACTTCCAGCTTAATTCAATATCAAAGTCATTCATAAGGGCGCAGTTTAGTGCCATGAAAAAAAATTATTTATTTTCTATTTTAAAACCATCAGTGGCAATGCCATTTTAAGCCCAGGTTTTAATTTTTCATGCCTGGCATTTCTTGTGCAGCAGGAATGATGTTTCTTGCAGCCAGAGGGGTTCTTCTTTTTGAGCTGCAGACCTCTACCCTGCTCATGCATATTCACACAATAATGCCTGAAAACACACACACACACTGCTGCTTACACACATCCATATAGACATGGGGATATCCACACTCTAAAAACAAAATTTTATCAACAGACAATGCATCATTTGAAAAAAAATATATTTTATTTTGTGTACTTTTCCTTTTTTTTTTCAAATCCTGATCAATAATTTAGTAGATAGGTGTTTACTCTTTGGATTTATTATCTGGCTGAGGGGAAGGTGGAGGGAAAAACCTTCTCAAAAGACATCTGGATTCAGTCTGTGTATTTTAGACTGATTGCAAGGTGAAGAAAAGGCTGGGAAGAGCAGCTGGCACACATCTAAAGACATTCATATTATTATATTATATTTTATTATACTGATAAAGATAGAAAAATGTGGTCTTTAAACCAATAGATTAATGGCCATGAAGACTGGGAGGTATTTTGATGAATCTCAGTTTCCAAAGTGACCCCATTAACAATCCCTACCCACTAAACTTTCAGTGGATATCGTGGTTTTCTCTTTCACCTTGTGAAAAAGTGATTTTATAAGACAGTGTCCCTGGGACAAAGTTTCTAAAATTAATTAAAGAGGCATAGATTTTAAAGGCAGTCAAGTGTGCAAGGGTAAAGAACAAGGGGCAAGGCAGAAGGTGAAATGTATCATTCCAGGGAAAATTTCAGGGAGTCTTAGTTCATAAGCCCAGTGCAAAAAAAATCTGTACCAAACTGAATTATGGCTTTGGATCCCATCCTGGACAAATGCCAGCAGTGAAGGAGACACTGACCTGAATTTGGGTTTATTTGCACAATAAATTTTCTTGCCCCTGCTCCCAGCTGATTTTGTCAAAGGAAAAAGTGTTCAGCTGAAAACAGGCTTCAAGCCCTGGGACAAATCAAGGAATGGAAACGTGTGCAGCCTGTGTTAACACAACCCTTCATTCACTCAAGGAATTCTGACATCACATTTTTAATAAATTACTGGGCCAGAATAATACCAGCAAACTTTAATGAAATAAATTCACAGAGTCTTGCACTGGCTCAATATTAACATCAACGCTGGCTTGAGAAAGACTTCGAATTATGGAAGAATATAAGAATTTTCTCTTTTATATTGCTCAAGAGAAAATTTTGTAGAGTCTTGTCAGATGACAGAATACTTTTATGATTGATGTCACTGAAATCCATTAAAATTATGTCAATTTTTTCACTGATGAGACAAAAACTGGCAAACTTGGAAAAGTTTGATATCTCTCAAAAGGCAGAAAATATTTCCTGTTGGAATTAGAAATATCTTGTGCAGAGAATTCAGCAGTTATTTTCTCATCTATGAATTATGCTAACACTCCAAATTGTAATTTTCCTCAAAATTAAAATTGTTTTTCCTGTTTAGTAATTCATTCCAATATATATTTATATTTATACCCCAATGCCAGTGATACAGAACAGAATTGGGGTCAGTCCCTTCCCTGCCCTTGCTGAAGTCACCTCTTCTTTCCCCTGTGGAAAATTGGAAAGTCTGAAAGAGTCTGATATGGGAAATTTCATTTTAATGATCTGAACTTCTTCATCATCAACCTGAAAGTCTATTATTCTTGCAGTTTTTAATGCTTTGGACACTTAAAGTCATTAATCTCACTGTTTTATGGCAGAAATAAAGGAGAGAAAATATGATCTCTTGTGTTGCATAACTGTTATAGATTTTACAGAAGTTATTTCTTCCTTTTGACCTCTGTGAAGGTAGAGAAAGTCATCTGAGAGCTGAGATTTGATGAAAAAAAAAAAAACAAATTAGGAAGAATTTGTATTTGGCACATATCTGAGATGCTTGTCAAAAGGAATTCCAGGATCTTCTTTAAAGAAAAACGTGGATATATACACACAAGGTCTGAAATGAAACGGCTTCAAGATGTTCCAGGTGAGGTTTTGATTGGATATTATGAATGGTTTGTTTATGGAAAGGGCTGTAAAGCATTGGGCTTGCTTATTGTTTCCATTTATTCCATCAAATCAATTGTGGAGCTCACCACCTTGCCCTCTTCCTTTATTTTTTCATTTTGTCTGCAATTAAAATGAGCATCTGTAGCTACTGGAGTTTTCTTGTGAGATATTGTTATTAAGTATTTGCAAAACAGATTTTTAGTGAGGTATCCATAAGATATTTATAGGCCACCCTGATTCAGCTGTGCAATCCAATGTCCATTTTTCTCCTCAAGTTACACAGATACAGGCCATTAAGGGGAATACTACCTCACTTTGAGTAGAAAACATAATTTTTCCTTTAATTTATTCCCTAGAAGTGTGGTTTTCAGCAAAGCCATTCAGCACTTTAAACCCTCAGCAGATATTTGCTCTTGCATCACTTCTCCTTGTCAAATCATTAGACTGAAAAGCCCCACCAAAAACGTGCCATGTCCTTGTCAAATAGCGACACAAATTCCCAAACATGAATTCCTAATTTCTCCTCCAAAAAAATCTAACATCTCAGGGCTTTCCTTTTCAAAGGTGCTGGCCATTCACAGAGTGATTTTCACTGAAGAACAGAGATGATAAACTGAGATACACAACCAAATCCCTTCCTTCCTCATCCACATTTTGGCTTTGTGGAGATTGGATTGGCGTGGTACAAGGTGTGCTTCAGGAAGGATGATAAAACTCCAGACACCCCATCACCTTTCTGCTACCCTCCAGAACTCCTGCACTGAACAGATTCACCAATAACCAAAAAACGAGTTTTATGATGGCTTTTTCTGTTTTTATGTTTTGCAAACAACAGCACTGACAGGATTCCTTTCTTACAGTCTGAGCTTCACTGTTTGTTTATGGGACGCTGGTTCCTGCTCTCTGTTATGTTACATTTGCCAAACATTTGTTTTATAACCAAATTAGCCTTGTGTTTTATCCCATGGAGTCATGGAAGGTTAAAAAAGATCTTCAGGATCACCAAGCCCAACCTGCCCACTAAACATTATCATGAAGTGCCACATCTGCTTGGTTTTTGGAGACTTCCAGGGATGGGCACTCCACCACTGTTCTAGAGCTTGACCGTACTTTAAGTGAAGATTTTTCTCCTAAAATCCAACCTGATTTTTTTTTTTTCTCCTAAAATCCATCCTGATTTTTTTTTTTTCTAAAATCCAGCGTGATTTTGGTGTCCTGCTGGCACCTTGGGGCTGTTTCCCCTGTTCTTATCTTTAGCTGCCTGGGAGAAGAAGCCAACTCACAATCTCCTTTCAGGGAGTTTTACTCCCAAATCACCATTTCCTCTCTGTTTCTGAGTGGTACAGATAACCTGGTGTCCTGGGGTGACTTCATGATGCTGGTATCCCCAGTCATCCGCTCTGTTTAGGCTGGATGTTAAGTTCTGCACCTTTAGGACTGGTTCTGAGAGTGAAGGGGGGGAGAAGAAGTGTGCAGTTTGTTTGACACCAAACCTGAGCCCCAGAGAGACTGAGAGAAAGCCAAGGACACACCCATGAAAAGGACTCTGAGCTACAAAAGGAATCTCTGAATTTGCCATCTCTTCAGAACAGTGAGAGGTGCCATTGTTTAATATTCATTTTCCCAACTTTTTTCAAAATTCTTTTTTCAAGATTCTTTTTTCAGGATTCTCCAACTTCATGATGAAATGTTCTTGTTAAATAAACAGGTTTTTCTCCAATTTTCTCAAAGGAGGCTTATCTCCCAAGCAGGTGGGGGGAGAGCCAGGTAGAGGCTGGAGAAAAACGTGGTTTTTGGACTGTGTGGATTCATTGGCACACCAAAACCACAAAAATACGAGGCCTTGGCTGGCACTGGTGGGCAATGCACATTAATCCCATCCAGACATGTGGGGGCAGAATTGCTGGTGTGACAGGGAGAACACAGGATTTCACTTTGGTGGAAACTGAGGTGAGCCTGACTGGAAATGAGTGGAAGAAACATCCTATTGTGACTGGCCCAGAGGAATGAATCCCATCTGCATTCACCTTTTTGTCTGGATACATTAGGCCAGAAGCACTTAATTATCAGCTCTACTTCCTTTCATATTATTGCTTGTGCTCAGTGCAGGATAGAGAAAGAAATCAGTTAGGAAAAGCAGGGAGTCCTTCCCCTGCACAGCTCCCTAATGGAGTGGACTCAGGAGAATCCCTCACAGCAACTCCACACCCTCAGAAAATGATTCTGTCCAAGTGCATCTGAGTATCACTATTCTGATACAATTTTCGTGGTCCACAGGGTAAATATTTGATTTAATGGAGCAGCAAATTTAAAGTGCCAAATGTCATTTCCTTCTCTTCCCAATAGTCCGAGGCTCGCTCTCTGCTGTTAATTTTCCTTTCTGTTCAAATGAAGTGAAATGCAAATCTGAAATTGAAGGTAACTTCAAGAAAGAAATGCAGAGCAAACTTGAAGCCTAATAATATAACTTTCTTCAATGCAGATGTGTCTTTACCAAAAAAAATAAAATTTGCAAGTATACCTTGTATTGAAATGTTTGAATTGTTGCTCCTCCTAAGAGAAGCTGTCTTTTGTTGTGAAATAAAAGGTAAGATAAAAAAATATGACTGAGAGAAGGGAATATATAAACATATATAACATATGTAAACAAATATATAACATAGATATAAACAAATATATAACATATATGTGTGTTTCTAAATACATTTCCTTTCTCCTTTCCTTTCCTTCCCTTCCCCGTTTCCCTTTCTCAATTTTCAATTGCCATTTTAAATCAGTGATCAAAATCAGTCCTCTTGGACTTTTTTTTTGGTCTCTGAGGGAAAACAACTTTAAATAAGTTTTAAAAAATATTCAAATTCTTTTTGCTTGCTCACTCAACCACTCTGAAGAAGGATGCAGCCAGAGTCCTTGCTCCTTTTTCCTCAAGACCTAATACTTAAAAAAGCCCCAAACTCCATTCTTGTTTATACCAGAACATGCTAAATATTTTTAAAGTGTTTCTCAGATTGCACTTACCTTTTCTTTACTCACAAATCTGGCAGCCAGATTCTCCAACTCCATGATGGAAGACATGCCCTGCCTTAATTATTCAGTAGCACAGCATTGTTTATTCCTCGACCTCACATTTTAAGTTGAAACTGATTTTCCCACATTGATTTTAAAGCACCTCCCTCAGGCAACATTCTGGACACCAGAAATTAGGTTTCAAAATTCCCAGTGCTGGGAGGGTTTTAAAATGGCTTTGGGAATGCTGACAGTGCCTTGAAACAACCAGGCTGGGGAAAGAAAGCTCTGAGCTGACAGCTCTGGCACCTCAAAAGTTATGTCTGGAAATGGGAGCCAGAAAAATCCTGCAAGGCAGAATTGAGGAAGCAGTACTGAGCCTTTTCTTAAGTTATGCCAGGATGTATTTTCACCTTTAATTAAATGTGGCTGCATCTCTGGGACCAAAAGCTAAAAGTATTTTTCATTTCTCTGTTCTGAGCAGCTAAAACCCAACCAGGGAAGTGTCAGAAGTACCTGGCTCTGGTGGATTTGGGGGTGTAGGTGATCCCTCCCACTGTCCTGAGCAATGTTACCTTCTCTTTTACCTCCTTTTCCCTGTGTTGCCTGTGGTTATTCCTTCCCAAACCCACCCCAATCCCCCTTTTCCCTACTAACAGCCCTTCTCCTGCACATCCAGTATGTTTTACACAGCCCTCTCTTCTTGATATCATAGAATTCATTTCATACAGTACAAACACATAACTACATTCATACAAACACTAAAATTCCTTCTGTTGGCTCATCCCTGAGCAAGGAGAGCTGATTGATGAGGATTTTTTCCCAGATAGAGCAGTGTCCTGCTCCCAGGCTCTCATCCAACTCCAACCGCTCCCATATCTGCTGGGAAGGAGCTGCAGGGAACCCAGGAGGCTCCTGGAATGCTGTGGTATTATCTGGGTCCCCAGGATGAAGGAGGAATTGGGAATATGACTTCATGTTCTTAGAAGGCTAATCTATTATTACATTATATTACATATTATATTATACTACATATTCTATTCTATTCTATTCTATTCTGCTATACTAAAACTATGCTAAAGAATAGAGAAAGGATACAAACAGGTCACAAAATAGTGATAATGAAAACTCGTGACTGCTTCCAGAGTCTGACACAGCTGAGGGTGATTGGTCATCAATTAAAAGCAATTCACATGAAACCAATCAAAGATGCCCCTGTTGGATAAACAATCTCCAACCACATTCCAAAGCAGCAAAACAGGGAGAAGCAAATGAGATAATATTAGTTTCATTTTTTTTCTGAGGTTTCTCATCTTCCCAGGAGAAGAAATCCTGGTGAAGGGATTTTTCAGAAAATGTGACAGTGACAGAATGCATGAAGGATAACTTCAGCCAGGTGAAACACCACCCTGCCAGAGGGAACGTGCTCCTGGACATGCCTGGCACTACAGTCACCCCTGCCCTTCAGCAAAGGCTCTCAAACCCTGAGATCTCGTTGTCTTGTGCTGAAAAGGACCCATGAAATAGGAGCAGCCCCAGCACAGTGTCCAGTTACAGGAGCAGGCAAGGTTTCTCCAAGGCAGAGGCTGAGTTTGACACTGAGCACACAAGCCAGGTCATGGTTCGTGTCTCTGTGTGTTTGTCCCCTTCTTTTCCCTCGTAATCCCAGTTTGCCAGGGTTCTTCCTTAGATGCCCTCAGTCCACATCTCCTCAGACCAGGTTTGTTCTGCTCATGGGTAGACTTTTTTTTCCTGAATGTTCTTTAATTTATTATTTTTTCGCACTGAAAATGTCCTTAACCAAGAAACAGACTATTTCCTTCCACATACCCTTCCACAGCAGGAGGACTTTCCCAGTTTTCTCAGTTTCAGGGAAGAGCTGTGACTGCTTGAGTGCTTTGAATAGAACTGATTGTTTTATTCCTTTGTTGCACTCATTCAGTTCAATAAAATCATTGTTGGTAAAAACCCCTTCATGTACAAATTGATAAAACACAGTACAAATTATTTTTTTCCCTATAATATCTATCAAATTACATCATTTCTATCTAAGACACTCTCTGATAAAAAAGAAAGGAAACAAAAAGAAAAAAAAAAGATTAATCACTCATTTTGCCTTTGATTCCTCATCTGTAACTGCTACTGGTTAAAGATGTTTTATATTCAGAACTAAACTTGAATTGTCTTCAGGGGCTGCTGAAGACACTGAAAACATGGAAGGTTTCAGTGATATATAAAGAACCTATGGCTAAAATAGAAGTTAATATACATATAAAAATTAGTATGAATATAGACAATATTAAGAATTTAAAGGTTATTTTGTAGGCAAGTTGTTAATGCCAGATTACTCCAGCTGTGGCCTAATCTCTGAGCTGGTTGTAGTGATTATATTAAATTATATTAAATTAATTATATTAAATAATCCAAAATAAAATCCCTGGGAAAGACATTAGAAGAAATTCTTCTCTGAGAGGGCAATGAGGCCCTGCCACAGGTGGCCAACACAAATTATTACACAAATAATCCCCTTGCATGATGAAGACAAATTTTCAGGTGGAAAGTGCTAAATCTTTGCTTGTCGCTTTGTGTAAATTCTTTAAAGTGGGAAAAAACACGTATTTAATTATAATTAGTGAATATATTTAGCAAAGGACTTGGGAAAAGCAGAAGGACTTGGTCACATATAAGGTTTTTCTCAGGATTTTCAGGATTCTTCTCATGAAAGAACCTTCAGCATCTACAATTTAGAGAGGTAAATTCTTCCCAATACAGCTGTTGCCTTATTTAAAGCTGATCCTACTGCTCAGTCCTGCCTAATTAGGCAGGCCTAATCCTTCCATATCTGAACAGTTCATTTTGAGGCTGTAAATTCAGTTTGAATCAAAGGCAAGGTAAAAGCAATACCCCCCAAAAAAGCAGAGCACACACATAAATGAAACACCAGCAAAGAGCTCCCCTCTTGTGCTGGCAGAACCTGAACCTGCCTCAGGACTGCTCCTGAAACAAACAGCAAATAAAAAAAGCAGATGTTCACAGATCTATTATTGCACCAATAAAAGGTGGAATTTCACTGGAGAAACCTCCAGTGCTGAGAGATAAATGGAGGAAAATCTGTTGAAAGACAAACATAATAATGAATGTGCCGTGCTAATGAATCATTGCTTGTAAGAGGCCATTCAAAGTTGACATTAATGATATCAAATGAGCTGTGGAATGTATATGAATTAAATTATAGTGCAGTGACAATATGAGTATTTGGAGCTACATGAGTCACTAAATTAAAAAAGGAAGAGGTAAGAACGTGGATTCAGGCAGAAAAGAAGACCAAAGACATACAGGTGGGTCACGTTCCTGGGCAGATCAGATCACCCAGGGTATTTTGGTTTGTTAGCTAACAGAGTGCTAAAGTTATAAAATGTGTTTCTGTTTGAATTAAGAGCTTGCACAGGTGGTAAAAATGTGAACCTGTGAACCTTCCACTGAGCTGGTCTGGCTGCAAGTTTTGTAACTTATAATTTTCTCAGAAGCACACAGAAAGGTTTCCCAGACAATATTTTAATATATGGAAGGAAATGTAACATTAAAAATAATATACATATAAAATCAGTATGACCACTTTGTGGAATGCATTAGGTTGAAACTATTAAATGGACTGTGAAATGCAATTAGAGTCACAATGTCAAACTCCTGGAGCACTCTGTGCCACCAGAGTTATTCCATGTGCACAACAGGGACTCCAGGTTTGCAATAACTGTAGGAGGCTTATTTCAATCTGGCATTACCCTCAAACCCTTCCCTCAAATATAAAAGATAATTTTTAAGGGTTTATCACTATCTAAGGTCACCAGGATGGTCAGGCAAGGCTTGCCCTTAGTGAAGCACTGTTTGTTGATGAGATATGATATCTAGTTCCTAAGTTTTCTGGGTGTTCAATAAAGCATTTAAAACTTACCAAACTTTTCCAAATAATAAAAACTTAATTTAAATGAGAGTTGTTTGAGGGGTTTTGTTGAGATTTCCACATCATATTTACATTTTACATTGCATTCAGTGAAAACTGAATTCTGGTTACAAACAGCAGAGACAATATTGGGTGACAACCAAAAAGGTCAAATTTCTGCCTCTAAGAGAACAAATCTATCTATTATTTGTATTGATGTGTGCTGTCATTTAAGGGTTTCAGAGGATCATAGAAACATGGGATGGATTGGGTTGGAAAGGACCCCAAAGCCCATCCAGTGCCACCCTGCCATGGGCAGGGACACCTTCCACTGTCCCAGGGTGCTTCAAGCCCCATCCAACCTGGCCTTGGACACTGCCAGGGATCCAGGGGCAGCCACAGCTGCTCTGGGCAATCCTCACAACATTTGTCCTATTTGGGACTAACCATGAAGGATAGTTTTGATACTGCTAAAGCAGATTGCCTGGGATGAGAATTTGGAGGAAATACCTACCTTGAGAACCTTTTCCTGGTTCTTCCTTTAGGAGTCCAGAATGTAGCTGGTCTTTGATGTTGATGGATTTAAAAGACTTTAAGTACCTATAAATGCAACAAAGGCTACTCAAGATAGAAAGTATCAGCTCAAATTGAATAACCTTATAGTTGTTTTTTCCTCATTGTAAAAGGATTCAATAAACATCTGTTCAGCAGAATTTCACAGCAGATCAAAAGCCAAAGCAGAGCTGAGGTAGCAGCACTAGGAAAGAGGAAAGTGCCAACAATACCTATCCGTCAGGAGTGTTCCATACAGACACAGAAAAGCATGAATTAGTATGAATAGAGACAATATTAAGCATTAAAAAATTATTCTATAGGCAAGTTGTTACTGGCAGATTACTCCAGCTGTGGCCTAATCTCTGAGCTGGATGTAGTAATTATATTAAATTATATTAAACTAATTATATTAAATAATCCAAGAATAAAATCCATGGGAAAGACATTAGAAAAAATTCTTCTCCTTGAAGAATGAGAAGAAATTCTTCAGCACAGGGCTTGGAGATACATTCTGGGAGGTTTTGACTTTCATGAAGAGTTAATGAGAATCATCCCTCTGAGTCCCTCAGGCAGCCGTGCTCAGTGCAGCAGGCTGACAGTTCAGGTATGACATGATCAACCACTCTCTTACCACAGGAAAGTGAGCTGCAAGACATGAAATAATAATGCTGTGTCCAAGGAAAGGGTCACACCTTTGGGGACGAGGAGGAGACATCATCTGTCAACAGATGACTTTGCAAAGGAAGTTTCTGCAAGCATCCTGAGCACCCAGCTACGGGCAGCTCTTTAAAAGCATTACTGGAACCATCACCCGAAACAAAAATTTCAGGGTTTATTTTTTGACAGTCCGCAGACTGGAAGATGTGATGGTGTTCACAGGGGCTTTCAGGTGAGGGAAGAGACGAGAATGTTGACTCCATGTTCAGAAGGCTTGATTTATTATTTTATGATATATATTACATTAAAACTATACTAAAAGAATAGAAGGAAAAGTTTCATCTCAGAAGGCTAGCTAAGCTAAGAATAGAAAGGAATGAATAACAAAGGTTTGTGTCTCCGACAGAGAGTCCAAGCTAACTGGGCTGTGGTTGGCCATTAATTACAAACACCCAACATGGGCCAATCCCAGATGCACCTGTTGCATTCCACAGCAGCAGATAACCATTGTTTGCATTTTGTTCCTGAGGCCTCTCAGCTTCTCAGGGAGAAAAATCCTAAGGAAAGGATTTTCATAAAAAGATATCTGCAGGAAGAGAGGCTATAGAGCAGCCAAACTGTGGCTGCTACAGCAAAACTGTTCTGTGTTTAAAAAAAAAAAAATTACATCCTGCAAATGCTGAATTATTGTTATTTTGAATCATGTCAAGTAGGATTTGTTCAGTGACTTGTTTTTTAAATGTATATTAGGATATTTGTACAGGTGCTAAACAATGCAGAGGGCTGAGGAACTGAAGACTCCTTTCTTGAACTTATTTCATTTATAGCTAAGCACAACATGATATAAAGCACCACTAAAAGTGGACCAGGCTCTGTAATAAACCTTGAACCTCTAAGTAAACTGGCATATCCAGGGAAGAAATGCTTACTCCAGGTGAATCAGCTTGGAGTTTCTCTCAGCAATGTCACTTTGGGTTTCTGCGGCAACAGGTCCTGTCTGTATCACACTCATTTTTACTTCATTAATTACTGTCAGCCTGAATGATGTAATTAATGTCAGCCATGATGATGTAATAACCCCAATGTTCACTGGCTGATTAAATCACCTCATGACCTGCAGCCAAGCCAATCACTTTGTGGCACATTGAATTTGCTAAATTAACCCCCAAAAAATTCTGCTGCACAGGCTTTTTAGGAATTCTTCAGTGTGATTTTAATGCATGAGCAAGAGGTGATGTGTGGTGGCTGTGTGTGTTGGTAAAATTCAGCTGAAGTCAAATGGCTCACAGGCAAAAGTCTTCTTATGTCACTGAAAAGTCACAACAGGAGGAGAGACAAGGCAAGGGAAGCACCAGATGTGTTTTGTCAAATGTATCTGTATAGACCCCAGCCAAAGGAAAATATGCAAATTCCAAGGATGTCCCTGTCTGTGCACATGGAACACAACTAATTTTGATGTGGCTGGAAACACCCTGCTCAGGCACAGATCCCCTGGCTCCTGGCCCACAGTGTACCTTGACATAAATATGGCAGAGCTCACTCCCCCTCACTTCAGTGTGAGCTAAATTAGTCTGGAACACTTAAATATTTCTATTTTAAAAATAAGTGCTGCTAACCAAGAGAAAGCTTTCTGTCAGAGTGTGTCTCCAGGGCTGGGCACAGGGGCAGGATCCCTCCCTGAGCTCCTGGGAATGCTGTCCCCAGAACCCCATTGGCCCCAGGGGATGTTGCTGGCTCAAATACCACATCATCTGTACAAATCTGGTCACTCTAAGCTTCCAAAAATGAGAGCTGACCACTCATTTTTTTTGCACAAATAGCTGTGCTGTTGCAGGACACCAATGCATTTACTTGTCACATCCCTGTGGGATGTGTTGCTCAGTGTGTAGCCTCATGTTGCAGACATCTTTTATGTAAAATCCTTTCCTTAGGATTTTTCCTCCTGAGAAGCTGGGAGGCCTCAGGAACAAAATGCAAACAATGGTTATCTGCTGCTGTGGAGTGCAACAGGTGCATCTGGGATTGGCCCATGTTGGGTGTTTGTAATTAATGGCTAATCACAGTCAGCTGGCTCAGACAGAGAGCCGAGCCACAAACCTTTGTTATCATTCCTTTTTATATCCTTAGCTAGCCTTCTGATGAAACCCTTTCTTCTATTCTTTTAGTATAGTTTTAATATAATATATATCATAAAATAATAAATCAAACCTTCTGAAACATGGAGTCAGATCCTCGTCTCTTCCCTCATCCAAGAACCCCTGTGAACACCATCACAGCCTCAGAGTAAACACTCTGCACTCCAAAATAAAGCTTTACAAATGAAACCTCTCTGAGGCAAGAGCAAGGGGCACTGAGGCAGAATTAATATTCCTCTTAGCTACACCATTTATCCCAAGATAGGGCCAGTGGTGCTGGGAAGACACAGAGGAAGAAGTTGCCTTCCTCACATAAATCTCCAAAGGAATCCTTTTAAGTTGTGGAATTAGAGGCAGGAACAGGGGAGATAAAAGCCAGCCATTTTGTTTCAAGTTAATCTTGCAAACCTCAGAGATAAGGCTTGACAAAAGAATGTCTTAATTGGAGTCTGGCATCTCCAGCCTTTAGTAGCTGCTGGGACTTTGTTCCTGCTTTCATTCCTTCCTGTATATTGCACTTTGGAATCCCAATTACACTGCTAATGTAAATTAAAATGTAAATTAATCTGTTTACTAATGCAATTATGCAAAGGAACTCTGCTTCCACTTTAATGCATTAAAAGGAGAAGAATGCTTTTAAATTGTTGCATATGTTAGTTTTTATTATCCTGAAATAAATAAAAACTAATTAAAGCGAAGCTGGTTACACTGGAATCAGTGAGAAGCTGCTTCAGGAGGATGCAGTCCCACCTGATGATTGCCTTCAGTGAGCACAGGTTAGAAAGGGAATTTTTCCTCCTTTAAATTACTGTGTAATTGGCTTCAGAGATGTCTCATCCACCACAATTCCTCTCCTCTAAGAACCCATCTATTTCTCATACTCAGATTCAAAATTCAAGATATGAGGATAAAGAAAATGATGCAGTGACATGAGACAAGCTGCTCAAGAAATAAATCATAGCTTGGGATATTACAAAAGAATAATTCTACAGGTTTATTTGGAGGTATTATAGAATCACAGAAACATTTAAAATGTAAAGGACCTCTAAGAAGAATCCAACCATTAACTTAATCGTACCAGGACCATATTCTAAGCACCACTTCTACACACTTTGAGCACTTCCATGTGTAGCCCATAGAATTTACTTCAAAAATTTATGTTATGGGTATCAAATAGATGATTTCATTACAAGTGATTAACAGGAATACTAAAAATGAAGAAGATATGCCATTATTAATTTTAAATGTCTTCAGACCTGCACGTTGGGCACATAACTGGTTGGACTGCTGAACTGTAGCTTGAATTTCACAAGAGTTAAGAATTTACAGTGTCACCTGAACACCATGATCTAGAAAACCACCAGTTCCTCTCAGTCTGCAGATGACATTGCAATTTATGGGAACTTTTAAAATTTGTCTGTTTTCATAAAGATGTAAAAATTTGGGGCAAAAGCCAGATTGAGGTAATTTCCTCACTCCAAGGGGTTCCTGTTCCTTCCCTTCTGGACTTCCAGCTTTCCTGGAAGTTACACCAGGCACGTCCAGCAGAATTGTGTGCTGGACCACTGCTTGCGGCCAGGCCTCTGAATCACAGAATCATGGAAGCATCAAGGCTGGAAAAGACCTCCAGGACCACCAAACCTTTGACTAAAACCCACCCTGTCCCTAAACCACGTCCCAAATTGCCACATCCTCTGGTTTTTTGAGCCCTTCATGGATGGTGACTCTACCATGGCCCTGGGCAGCCTCTTCCAGTGCTTGACCAGCAGTGAAGAAACTTTTCCTAATATCCAAAACCTACCTTGGCACAAGTTGAGGCCATTCTCCTTCTTTCCATCACTTGTTAAGTGGTCAAAGCAGTGAAATTATCTAGGTGGAAAAAATTATGGGATTAACTGCTCTGGCTACTCCATGTGAGACAGCATTTACTGCATCTCTGGGTCAATGAGAAGATTAAAAGGCCTCCAAGGCTGGAATGGGTTTAGTAAATCAAAATGTGGTAGTTATGGGTATCTTTAACAGTTTGCTTCCTTATGAACACCTTTTCAATCTTGTCAACACCTTTCTGTTGACTTTCTTTAATTTATGGATTTCAATTCATTTCAGAAAGTGGAACACCTGTATGGGGAAGGTGACAAATAAGGTAAAATGCTAATAATAATTTTAAAAATAACAAGAAAAATAGAGCATAGTGCTAATAAAATATTTTTCTACGAACAAAACAAATAGTAGCAAGTGGCTGACCTCAGCCTTTTACTTTTATTGAGTCTGATTAATTTTGCCTTGAAACAAGAGTTTCTTGTTTTTCCAGGCACTTTGAAACACAGCTGCATATTCACCAGAATCAGTGAATGTTAATAATTGTGAACAATTTTCTTATTGAGGCTTTTAATTCCTTAAGTTGAATGCCCTTATTATGAGATAATTCTGTGTATCCTGCCCTTTATTAACCTCTTACATTAATCAGCATCTGCACTGCTGCTTCAAATCCTCCCTTCCTGGCCCCCAAGGTAATGAGATAACCTCTGGTCTGCTCCCATTAATTCTTCTGGATTTCTTCAAGAATTTCTGCTCATCTTCAGAATATAATAAAAACCTCAAAACACTGAGGATTGTTGAGATTGTGAGGGTCCCCAGGACGAGGTGAAGAGATGAGAATCTGACTCCATGTTCTCAGAAGGCTGATTTATTTTTTTATGCTATTATATTAAAGAATGCTGTACTAAAACTATTCTAAAGAAAGAGAAAGGATACAGACAGAAGGCTAGAAAAGAATGATAATAAAAGCTCGTGACTGACTCAGAGTCCGACACAGCTGATGGTGATTGGTAATTAAGTAAAAACAATTCACATGGAACCAATCAAAGATGCACCTGTTGGTAAATGACCTCCAGACCACATTCCCAAGCAATCAGATAATCCTTGTTTTCATTCTTTTCTGAGGCCTCTCAGCTTCCCAGGAGAAGAAATCCTGGCAAAGGGATTTTTTCAAAAAATATGACAGTGACACAGGATGTCCCCATCTTTTAAACAGTGGCCTTGTATCTGCAGCCTTCCTGTAAATCAGATCCAGAGTGTTGCTCCTAGAACTTTATATTTGGAGAAAGGAGCAGACATTTCTCCATAAAGTCAGGCATGTGTCTGTGTTTCCTGTTATGAAAGGTTTAGTGTGAGATGTTCCTATGACTTTTCCTTTGTGTAGGGATGAAGAAAATTCCTGTGCACTTCCAAATTCCTGCAGTGTGCTGGTTAGAGTGCAAGAGGAGGGAGCAGGAGAGGAAGGAATCCTGTGGACTGCCTTCTTCCCATTTGAAATGTACTGTGCAAACAGTATGGAATGAGCCAAAAGAGAATTTATGTACCCTATAATGCTTAGACAGTCACCCCAGAGTAGCAGAGCTGTGCTCTTTTAACTGTGGTCTTTGCATAAATCATTCTCATCTTTAATATCAATCAATTTAACAGGCTTCATTAAAAAAAAAAACTATACATTTATACTCAAAGAAAGATCTGAAGTACTCTGTGCTATATTGTCTGTAATTCACCACATGTTTTGTCATGTTGGACAATTTGGAAAAAATTAAATAAATAAATATTTAATTAAAAATTAAATAAATTAAATAAAATTAATTAAATAAAAATTAAAATTAAATAACTGATCTGATCTCATATTATTGGTCAATATTTGCAAGGAACTAAACTATAGACAAAGTTTTAATTTTATTTTATTTAGTTGTTATAAACCCACTGACCTCAGGATGTTGAGGGACAGGTGACAGGGGTGAACAAAAACAGAGAAAATAGTGGAATTGTAAAATCTCCTGTCACTGTGGAAGAACTAATAATGATTAAACCTAATGGATTTCATGGAAACTTGGAAATTCTAGTCTTAGCATGGGAGCTGCACTTTAGCTCACATAGTTTTCATCTGGATTTCACCTCAAGGGCCCTTTTTAATATTTGGATCCAAGTACTGATGAAGAATTTGGACAGTACAAGCTCTAATTCCCAAAGCAGCATTAGCCACAATCCTTCAATCCTGAAAATCACCTGCCTTGGGGAAAGGCAGTTTTCCCACTCCCCAAGTCCTG
Organism: Emberiza elegans; assembly: GCA_024865655.1. Classification (NCBI taxonomy): domain Eukaryota; kingdom Metazoa; phylum Chordata; class Aves; order Passeriformes; family Fringillidae; genus Emberiza; species Emberiza elegans. The sequence continues at coordinate 61,751,282 of JALJVW010000206.1, forward strand.
TTATTGCTCCCATTCCACCCCCAACACTCTCCACTGCTCTGTGCACCCACTATTCATAAATTCTGCCTTGCTGAAGGCTGGAGCAGAGTCCTGCAGTGCCTCCTAACTAAGCCCAGGGTTAGGCAATAACCAACTCCAGCTGCCTCCCAGTTTGTTTTTGAGCATCCCCAGTGAGCATCCCCAGATCTCTGCTTCCAGAGACCTTTGGAAACTGTGTGCCCTCCAGAAAGCTGAGCAGCTCGATGTGGCCTTTAGAATGCACTGACAGCTAATCAAAGTTTAATAAAAACTACAGAAACAGTCTCAGAGTGAAGACCAGCACAGCATCACAAGCACTCTTGCCTCTGGTTGTGTTTTATTCCTTGTCTTTTTCTCATGGATCGCATTAATCTTTCACTACACGGCAGCACAACTGCTGACAGCAGTGCTGCTCTCCCAAAAAACGTAATGCCTACGACTTTGGGTACTCAGGGTGGGGATGCTGGCATTCATTCCCTCTGGTAGATGCAAAAATTTATCTCCCAAAGCAACCAATGCTCTTGTGCATTTTCTGAAACCCTCAGAGAGGCTTTTATAACACCAGGACAATATCTAAAGTTGTGATATGCTCCTGTACCACACAGTACTTGGTAATATACCACCACATTTCCCCAGTCCTTCCTCCAGCTCACTCACTGAAAGTGGTGGGCTTTACCTCGAAGACAAGAAAATAAACCTCAGTTTGGAGAAAGGGACTTAGAAGAGAAAAGCAGTTAGACAAAGGGTGGTGAGAAATTAATTTCCTGTAGAAATAAAGTATTACCTTTAAAAGACTCCATAACAAGTAAAATACTGCCAATAAAACTGTCTACATAAAAGGCTTTGGCATGGGCTTCCCAGAGAGGCTGTGGTTGCCCCTGGATCCCTGGAAGTGTCCAAGGTCTTGAAAGGTCTTGAAACAACCTGAGACTGTGAAAGGCGTCCCTGATAGTGGGTAGTGGTTGGGATGGGATGAGTTTCAAGGTCCCTTCAAGCACAAACTATTCTACATTTCTATGATTCTGTATTTTACTATTGTTTCATGAAAAGAATAAAAAAATAATCTTTTAGTTCAGCCCTTGGGTTTTTATTTCATTTTATTAATAACATTCTTGATTTTTTTTCAGTCAACAACTTGATTATAATCTGATTAGGACAGATTTCTAGTCTGGGTTTAGAAATTTCCCAATTTATACAGTCTTTTCCATGCTTGAAATATCTGCAGCATAGTTCATCCTCGTCTAAAAGGTGAGAGACCTGGGATTTTCTATCAGTTCCTGGAAAGAAGTCAGTAGAGAAGCCTTGCTGAAGCATCAAGGCATTGAAAACCAGAAAAGCTCAAACAAAGAATTTAAAATTGTCAAGGGTTAATTTCTCTTCCCAGAAATTAACAAGCTTTGCAAGAGCTGGGCAGAAAGCATCCATCTGAATCCAAGGGGGTGTGTGACCATGGTCACTGGGGTTTTGAGGGGAAGAGATGAGGATGTTGACTCCATGATCAGAAGGCTTGATTTATTATTTTATGATATATATATTACATTACAACTATACTAAAAAGAAAAAAGGAAGGAAAGAGTTCCTCAGAAGCTAGCTAAGCTAAGAATAGAAAAGAAAATAATGATAACAAAAGGCAGCTGTCTCGGACTCTGTCGGAGATAGCTCTGTCCTTGATTGGCCATTAATTATAAACATTCAAGATGGCCCAATCAAAAATCCACCTGTTGCATTCCACAGCAGCAGATAACCATTGTTTACATTCTTTTTCTGGGGCCTCAGCTTCCCAGAAGGGAAAATCCTAAAGAAAGGACTTTTAGTGAAAAAGATGTCTGCGACAGGGGTGCATCTGAAACATCCATCTGAATCCCAGGGGATGCATCTGAGACAGATCTTGGTGCTTTCTGGACCTTCCCCGTAACCTGTGCTCCTTGCACAACCAGAGCCAAAATGATTTAGGTGGGTAATTCAATGAAAGAATGTTTTTAGCAACACCCAGGGCAATCTCTCTAGAATCTCTCTGCCTTTCCTAAAACCCAAATCCCCAAAGCTGTCATAACCAAATTTCCATGTTCTTTAAAAAGAGCCTGACTGTGGGACTGTTCCAGCTGGAGCTGATCCTCAGTGTCCATCTCCAGAGCTGCCTCCCAACCTCTTTGTCTTGTTGCCTGCTCTGAGCACCATCTCCATGTTGTGTCTCCTTAGACACAGGCTGGAGATCCACAAAAAGGCAGCCTTTCCTCAGCTGTTGTTTATCCTGCTTTCCCCCCATCTCTGTTTGTTCTGGCTGTCTGTCACGCTGTGCTCAAATACCTTGCAGGCATATTTAGCAATATTTCACTTTGCCATCTGGAGCAGACTTTCCCCCAGCTCTGGGCTTGGGTGCCCCATCTGGTGTCGTGTCTCTGCAGTATAAACAGGGCAGAGAACCCCATTTGTTGTAGTTTCAGGAGGGAGAGAAACCCAGCGAGGCTTAATAAGAAAAACAAACAACCAGGAAATCACTGAAAAACAAAACCAGTGAGGGTTTTTCACAGAGTTCACCTGGCCTGCAGTAACCAGCTCCCAGCATCCCCTCTCTTGTTAGCACAAGGTTCTGATCCCTCTTCCCACAAACTGTCCAGCCCTGCAAAACTTCCAGGGCTCTGGCATCCTGTTCACACATCCAAGGAAAATAATGTGTGCAGCTCATTCAGGGAGACACAATTCATGCCTCTAATAACTTCACTGATAACGCAGCTGCATCCTTATGGAATGCTGACAGCAGATAAGGCAAAACATTTATTTTGAGAATTCACATATGCAACAGAGAACACAGGCAGCAGGCATGGAGGCCAAAATCAGTGAGCAGTGACCCATGTTGTATCTCTTGAAAAGAACATTGAAATGGTTTAAAATTAGCTAATCACAAAAAAAAAAAGAAAGATTTTTTTTTAATATCTTTGTTCATCTGTTTTATTTCAAGACCTCTGCTCAGTTATTTAACATTATTCTGATTATGTCATGACCATCTACTGCTTTTAGGAAGAGATCTTGGCTATCTTACGATCTCTTGTATCCTCTCTTAGAAAATATTTCCATTCCCTTCATTTTTTTCTTTTTATTTTTTTTCCTTTTGCAGTCACATGTTGAAATGATTCTACACTATTAAAAACATTCTTGGTACAGCCTAACTAGAAATGTGAGGAAAACAACTTTACATTGCAAGAAAGAGCCATCTGTGACTATTGATACAATCACAGAATGAATTCCAGAATGACTTGGGTGGGAAGGGAGCTCAAAGACCATCTTGTTCCACCCCCACTGCACCTTCAGATAAGTCTGGAGTGCAAAGATTGATCAGTAAATGTGTTTTTATTCAAAATATAAATATGCCAACGACAGGACTACCCAATTTAGCGACTTCAAAATATTGGAAGTAGCTAAGAGTTTCAGATTTCCAAGTTTGCTTATAACTTTAAATCCTCAACAGTTTTATCAAGGCTCCTGGCACAGGTTCTTTCTTTCATCCTTTAAATCATTCCTGTGATAGTCCCTGTGTGTGGATTTCTGCATAGCGGTCATCCCAAGGGCATTAAACAACAGGCTTGTGTCACACTCCTCCTGAAACCAAATCTGAGAATCAGGAAAAAACTAACTGAAATGTTCCAACTGATAACAGAGAAATGTTAATTGTGGCTTCCGGAGATGTGCTACTGGACTAATTGCTAACTCACCTTCAGCTACTCCTTTTATTTCAGCTTTTCCAAGTATAAATGACATTTTTTCCTATGTGTTTCCATTCCAATGTCCAGGTGCCAGCAGGATGTTTGAGGGTGCATTTACAGCTTGTGAAAGCTGAAGCAAAAGGCTGTAGGCAGCTCACCTTACCTCACTCCATAAACTGCTGAGCTGGGGGAGAAAACAGTGAATAAAAGCCTTCCAAAGGCGGTGTTCTCCATAAATCCATGGCTGTGGGTTTGGAGTCAGTGTGGGACACACTGGCCAGAGCAGTTCAGGATGAGATCGCTCAGATAAATGTGATCAGGTAGATAGATTGTTGAGTGCCACAGACATGTTTTATGAAAAATCCTTTCCTTAGGATTTTTCCTCCTGAGAAGCTGAGAAGCCTCAGGAACAGAATATAAACAATGGTTATCTGCTGCTGTGGAATGCAACAGGTGCATCTGGGATTGGCCCATGTTGGATGTTTCTAATTAATGGCCAATCACAGTCAGCTGGCTCAGACTCTCTGTCCCAGCCATAGCCTTTGTTATCATTCTTTCTTTTTCTATTCTTAGCTAGCCTTCTGATGAAATCCTTTCTTTTATTCTTTTAGTATAGTTTTAATATAATATATTGCATAAAATAATAAATCAAGCCTTCTGAAACATGGAGTCAGATCCTCATCTCTTCCCTCATCCTTGGACCCTGCGAACACCGTCACAGTTGAGCTGCTACTGGTAAATTTAGGTAAAATCTTTAAATGAATATTTATTGAATAATTATTTAGTAAGAGCAGGTGGGCTGGTGGTGAATACTCAACAATTTAGCACACCTGAAGTTAGTATGGGATACAAAGATTGCCACGTGATCTTCCTTTTAAATGTCACATGTGTGCCAAAATGTCACCAAGCTGTCCGTGCCTGCTGTGAGGGGTGGCCTTGAGATGTCCCTGCTGAGGCCCAGCTGCTTTTGGAGGAGAACCTCCGTGGGCCCTGAGGGCTGCAGGTATTTACACAGTGAAGAGGTTGATGTGCAGTCAGGTTTTTCTGCTATATTCATGCAGTTTTGGCCACCTGTCAGCTCCTGAGAGGCCAGTGTCACTGTTAGGCTGGACAAGACATACACACACACGATCAGGGTCCAAGAAGAAAAAGGTTTTTATTCTCTGTGTTCTCCAGCTTATATACTCTTAACAAAACGTGATCTTAAGTCACTAACTACATCACATAATAACTTATTATATTAATTGGTGCAAAGCAATTAACGTCAATACAATTGGCAAAAGTTTTACAGAAATTTAATAAGGCATGTATACATATGTACTTATGCATGTAGTTTGGCTTGCAAAAATTTTCATGTCTCTTTTCTAATCTGTTTCCCTGCTGACACAGCCTTGTCTTCTTCCTTGCTATGGATACACTTGAAAATCATCAATTGTTATTTCTTCTGTTAACTCAGCTTTGCTGTCAAGCCCTTCCATATTTCCCCCTTTTTGTATTTGAGCAACAAACTGCTGTGTCCATGCAGTTTTGGCCACCTGTCAGCTGAGGATGCTCCTCAGAGGCCAGTGTTGATATTTGGCCTCTGCCTAAGGGTGTGTGTGCAGCTCAAGGATGCCAAACACCGGGCTCTGCAAAGTTTTGGAACCATTATAAATAACCTTGGGGCTGTGGCAAAGCAACACCCTCCCAAGTTCACTTCACTCAGAGGCCAAATACTTTTGTCAGACCATCTCACTTTGCCTTCAGTTTCTCCCCATCAACCCAAATCCACCCAAATCCCCCCCATTCTGTCCTGGCTAACTCTGCAAGGGCTCCTGCCTGGTGTTTCACGGTCTCAAACCATTCATGGGAGTCCCTTTGCCCAGCTGCTGTGAAAAGTCACTGCTCCCAGCCCAGAGCTGAGTGCCAGCTTCCCCCAGGGCTTTTCCCTCCTCACAAGCCGGAGGCAACACTCCTGTCTGTGATGCTTTTTTTAGCTTTCTGTTCCTTGGAGCAGCTGATGTGCTCTCCACAGGGTGAGTGTCAATTATTCTTGGCCCTTCCCTTGCACTGCATGGAGTATCTTTTTCATGAAAGAGGCTCTAAAGTGCTTTTAATTGGGAAGAGAAGCATCTGATGGATGTACACACTAATGCAAGAGCTTGGATGTTTACTGTACAGTCTCTCCAGAAAATCTAATATTTGCTGAACTTCTGCAAGCAAAGCTTTTAGCACAGTGGATACATTAAACAATAAGAGTTAATCATGGGCCTCACTCAAGCTGCACCAGAGCCAAACCCTGAAATTACAGCCCTGCAAAGCAAAGGTGCCATTAGCACTTCCTGCAGCCTGATAGAAAGACACAAATAAACTGTTTTAATTCATGGCAGGGATTTCTGCATAGCATGATTCCAAACTGCATTTTTGCACAAAAAGAGGTGTTTATTGCAAAAAACCAAAAATAATTGGTTGTTGTTTTTGTTGTTGTGGTGGTTACTGTTGCATCGGTGAATGCTTTTACAGAGTATTTCAGGAATGGGCTCTGCTGCTGGGTTTTTTGGATGTTTTCAATGCCTGTAACAAGCTGTCTCCAGAAAGCACACGCATCAGAATGATAGGCAGCAGTCCTGAAGGAAAGGGTCATCCCACTCTGCAGTGGAAAGCAGAAAGAATTATCACAGTGATGTATTTTTAAGAATCCTTGAAAGGAAAACTCACTGCTTCTTCCTGACAGGAACCTGAGGGGCCCTGCAGCATGAGGAGGTGAACTGACTTAGGCACAGGAAGGGATTCAGGCTCCTGTGCTGTGCAATATCCATTTTCTGAAAGGAAACCTCACTGAATTATGTCCAGAGCTCTCAATTCACCACTGTGAATTCAAGCCACTGATCTGCCTGGTTTTCCCACAACACAGCCCTTTGCAGAGTCATGCTGAGCCTGAACGTGCAGAACTGGCAAAAAAGGGTTTAATCCATTTAGGAAATTCCAGAAAGTCCAGGATTTATTATTGTACCAGAGTTCTCCAGTTCAGGCTCTGATGGAAAGTTCCTCAGTGCCCTCAAACCAGCAGAAAGGAGTTAAGTTGGCCAAAAAAATCTGGAAACTCTAAAGCAGAAAAAGCTGCAAGAGCAATCACCTCAGTGCTCATGTTTTAAATGTTTCCCTGTCAGATGGTAAAAAAGGCCCAGCTATAATACAAATCTACAGTTCCCAAACTGAAATCCTTATCAAGCCACGGGGATAAATAGCAACTCTTTCCTGGAAGAAGAGGCAGATCATAAAAAGACCTCTTAAAACACTTTTTATGCAGCTTTCCCTGCCGTGGGCAGACCTTTACAATGCTACCTTGTAGGACCATCATTCTCAGATGGCATTTGTGCTCTGAGAGGAAAGAATTCTTCCTGATCTGGATTTCACTGGGTAGGATGGAAAGACCTCCCAAAACAATGCTTAGTACTTAGTTGATGCTGATTTTGCTGCTCAATAGTTATATATTTTTTTTAGATTTTATACATTTGATTACAAATTAAAACCTTGGGGGTCACTACAGATATTTATTTATTTATTTATTTATATATTTATTCCAGCTAAACACAGCCTTGTCTTACCTACTAAAGCTCTATTTCAGAAAATCCCTGGAATCCCTCCTCGTGGCTGTCATCCAGCATCCTTGTCGGTCTGGATGGCATCAGAACAGGAAGCAACTCAAAGTTCTTGTGCACTTGTCACTCTCTAATTTCATCTTAAAATGCAGATTGAGTCAAGGAGAAAAAGAAAGTCAGATATTGCAGTGGCACCTGATAGAAAATACATATTTTCTAATTAAAATGTCAGGTTTTCATTATCAGAAAATTAGAGGCATCTAGCCTGTGGAGCTTTTTTTTTTTTTTTTTTTTTAAAACCCATTTATTTAAAAATGTTCTATATTTTTGTAGTTCAGCCTGATTACAAACAACAATAATGTGATTTACAGTGTGGGAAAGGAACCAGAAATAAAAGAAAACTTCAAAATAAACTCCTAGCACTAATAAATAGGATATTATCATTTATTTTTAGTGACTGCACTTTGCAGGTAGAAAAGAGCACCTTGTGACAGACAGTTTGATAAATATTTCAGTGCATATCAACACAGGTGCTTTAATACTTCGGTTATGAAGCAAAATTGCAAGGTTTCTGGATTTTTTTTTTTGCTTTTATTTTCTAAATAGCAAATGTAACAATAGTTAAAAAGGTTTTTTATCTACCTTTGAAAAATCAGGTTTACTCCAGAAAGATATTTCTGCTCTCTCCCCACTAAAAGATATTTCCAGGAAAGGTACACACTCAGTTTCTCCTGAAACGAATCCTGCACTTTTGAGCAGCTCTCTTTTGATAAACTGGAAATAATTTATTAAAAGATTTCCACAGAATGGGAGTGGCACAGGTGCAGCAATAAAAGGAAATGTGGAGTTCATTTAATCCTGGCCTACTTTAACCACGGTTCATGTGAAATTCCGGATCTGAGAGCAGATTTAATGCCCATTTCCCATCCTCAGGGTATTTATGTCAGGAAGGTGTTCCAATGTGCAGCAATAAGAAAAGCAACTTCCTAATGCTGACATTGATCAAAGGGAATTCCAGTGAACCTGCATGATTTAAAGATTTAATTTGTTTAATAGCACGTTAATAGCACAGCAGTTGCACCACACTTGGACTTGTGCTTTTCCTATTCCTTAATCCTAATCAACACACACTGCATTTTGCCAAATGCCAGCAGTAAATCTGGCTGTAATGTGGAAATGAGGGAAAATATTGGGATTTTTTTTATTATGCACTAAGTAGTGGCTTTTTTTTTTTTTTTTTTTTAATAGGATACAGAACTTGGGAACATGTAATGAAGAAAAACCCAGTAACTAGGAGATAGAGATCATATCTTTAGGTGTTACTTCAGCAGTAGGGAATATTTTTCACTTTGTAACTCATGCAGAGGATTCACAACAGCAGAAAGAGCTCAAATTAAAATTCACTCCCCACATCTCATATCTGCAGCTCGGTCATCTTTTTTTATTTTTTGAGTGAGGATCTCATTTACTGAGAGATGCATTTTTGCTGCACATTCTGCAAAGCAACAGATAGGCTGCTAAGTCCTGTGGACTACATCTAGAATGAGCAAGACTGATACAAACAAGAACTTTTCTTTCCAGCTCCTCTTTCCTCCTCCAAATTGCATTTATAATGTATAGTATTAATAAATCAAAGAAGTCTTGTCTATGCTGAATTTTTGCTGTCTTCATTTTTTTTCTTTCTGTCTTCTTGCCATGCTGAGTGCATGCAAAAAGTTCATTTCAAAAATGAGGAGGTAATGAAGTACCATTTGAAACAAAAAGAAATAAGAGATAATGCAAAAGAAACGCAGCACAAAATGAGCACTCATAGATTTTTAGCTATTTTTATAGGTACTCCTTGTCTTGAACAAAGATTAAAACCCTCCAGTACAAGGTTTTCCACAATCTCGTGTTTATCTCTTTATTATCCCAGGATTTCAAAACATTCAGCTAACACCCAGGAAAACCCAGTTGTGATGGTGTTCACAGGGGTCTGAGGATGAGGGAACGGACAAGGATCTGACTCCATGTTTCAGAAGGCTTGATTTATTATTTTATGATATATATTGTGTTAAAATTATATTAAAAGATAGAAGAAAGGATTTCATCACAAGGCTAGCTAAGAATAGAAAAAGGAATGATAACAAAGGCTTGTGACTGAGACAGTCTGGAGAGCTGGGCTGTGATTGGCCATTAATTACAAACAACCAACATGGGCCAATCCCAGATGCACCTGTTGCATTCCACAGCAGCAGATAACCATTGTTTACATTTTGTTCCTGAGGCCTCTCAGCTTCTCAGGAGGAAAAATCCTAAGGAAAGGATTTTTCATAAAATATCATGGCTACACCCAGTGGTGCCACAGGGGTGTAAAATTGCTGCAGGAAGGAGAAGGATGATGTCTTAGAAAGCTACAAAGTTTTTACACACACCCATCATACAACAACTTGGAATGTGTGAGGCCAAGGAATCATGGAATAGCGAAGGGTGGAAAAGACCTTCAAGATCATCAAGTCCAACTATCAATACAGCACCACCACCATGTAAATCATGTTCCCAAGTCACAGAATCATGGGGTGGTTTGGGTTGGAAGAGACCTCAAAGCCCATCCAGTGCCACCCCTGCCATGGGCAGGGACACCTCCCACTGTCCCAGGTTGTTCCAAGTCCCATCCAGCCTGGCCTTGGACACTGCCAGGGATCCAGGGGCAGCCACAGCTTCTCTGGGCACCCTGTGCCAGGGCCTGCCCACCCTCACAGGGAACAATTCCTTCCCAAAATCCCATCCATCCCTGCCCTCTGTCAGTTTGAAGCCATTCCCCCTTGCCCTGTCCCTCCAGTTCCTGATGAGCTGTCCCTCTCCCGTTCCCTGGCGCCCCTGCAGAGCCTGGAAGGTTCTGTGAGGTCTCCACACAACCTTCTCCTCTCCAGGCTGAACATTCCCAGCTCTCCCAGCCTGGATCCATTGGGGAGGTGCTCCAGAGCCCTTCATGGCCTTCCCTGGACTCATTCCAACATTTCCATGTCCTTCTTGTGGACAATATAAAAGCTGCTTTCAGCGTTGAGCTCTCTAAACCTCTTCATTTAAACAAGTGGAATAGGAGATTAAATTAGCTTTTATTGAAAAGCTGACCTGCAGTTCAAGCACAATTATCAATCCCTTTCTCAGAGATTTTCTGTTTTGTTTTTCAGTAACGGCAATTCAATTTTGAAATTCACAAGGATACCAAGAAGTAACCATGTCATTCACGGGCTGCCCTCAGACTTCTCATGTGCACTTGTTGTGAAGCTCTTAAAAACAAAAAACACCCCATGTTCCTTTATTTCCCACATTTGTGATGCCACCAAGATCTCACTGTTCTCTTCAGGGTGTCACAGGTAATGCAATAAAAATTGTTGAACAAGATTCCAATATTTCCTATCAACTCAAAATATTTTGAAATGCAATTCAGAAAGAAGGTGTAAAAAATAATAAATATTTTTTTACCAGCTACCTGAATGATCTAAAATAAAGTGAAAAGAACAATAGGAAAGGTTTTTCTTTGTTTTGGTTTGGGGTTTTTTTCAGAATACTGTCTGAACCATAAACAAATCTTTACAGACATCAATGGAGTTAATGTGGGCTTTATTATTTTGTTGACTGTATTTCAATTCTGTTTTCAAATTATCATTTTGCTGTCCTTTGTTGTGCCTTGATTTGCCTTTGAAATGGCTGCAAAGTTTGGAAACATGTAATTGTTGTCTACGTTCCAGGGAGGAAACTGTGCAAGAAAAATATTCTCTCTCTGTTCCTTTGAAAGGAAGAACCATAATTAGATTGGTTAAAATCTGGATACTTGCACTGCTTGAAGAGTAGAAATGCTTAACTAAAATTCACAGGTGAAATTTGATATAAGAATTGGAATGATTTGGAGAGGTTCACACTACACAGAGGAATATTTAGCATTTAGTACTTTCTGTTTCTTCTGCTTAAAAGCAGGATTTTCATATCTCCTCTAAAAACTGAAGCTTTCACATCATCCACTCACCAAGATTTCCTTGAAGGGCAATCACTGCTTGTAGCATCCTGGTTTTAGAAGAAAATTAGACAGAGCTCAGAAAAAACCAGCTGATTTCCCATTATTTCTTCGCAATTGTCAGTGAATTAAAATCTCTGTTGTTTGGGGTTTTTTACTAGCCCAGGAAATCTGGTCACAATGACAAATAGAACAAATTATTTTATCCCTGGGACATGTGGCAAGTTGACTTTGCTGAAAAAAGCCATCTCTATATCTTCCCAAAAATGGCATTAAGCAGTGGAGAGGAACTTGTTAGAAATATTTCAAGGTTCCTTTAAAATTCTTCAAAATTCTTTCAAGGTTTTGAATACGTTTTCTCTGCTAATTTGTTAAGATCAATAATACAAGAACATTTACTAGTGGGTTTGTTTATCCTATGAAATATATTAATAGAAAAGCTTGTTATTAATGCATCTGTTGATGCATTAAGATAATTAATTATACTAATGCATTAATTGAATTATATTGATATCAGAACATGTACATAGATCACTGTAAAATCACTGCTTTTAATGTAAACAACTTTAGGCCAACAAATTGATGCTCAGCTGGAAAATATGCACCACAAAAATAATTTCCCAGTGACAGATTAATTTTTATTCATCCCAGTCAAAAAACACAATTACAGTTCAAAATGGTTTCAAAGGTGCTAAAGACACCTTAAAAACAGCAGCTATTTAAAAATTATTCCCAGCAGTATTATTTTTAAGTGAATTCAAATGGAAGATGTCTGTATTGGAAGTATGGTGGTGGTGCTGATTTGATGGTAAATTTTGGTGATCTCAGAGTTCTTTTCCATCCTTAATGATTCCATGATTCAGTAATTTAGTGATTCTAAGGCTTACACTTGTCCAGAAGAGACAAAACTTTTCATTTCCCAGGGTCACAGTGCAGAGAGAAAGGGCAGAAGGTTCAGATCTGGCTGGAGCTTCTCTTGACAGCTGCTCTCACTTAATGCTGGTTTGAGCAGAGAAAGCAGATTTAGAGTGCTCCAGCAGCACACAAATCATCAGCATGCTCCCACCAGGAAGCTGAGGGAAGGATAATCACACATTCCTCTGCAGCCAGCATCACTTTTACTTCATCCCACAGTTCACAGGATGGGGCTGTACAGGCAGTCCGAGAGAGTGCAGCTGTCACCCTGGGGTACGTTGCGCGTGAAGACGTCTCCAGGCTCGTCACTTCTTCAGGATCAGGAAAAGAGCCCCAATAAAAAATGGATGAGGCAGCCACCTCCCAGGAGCTTATCAGAGGTTACGGGGTCGTGTGCTGGTGTGAGCCAGCCCAGCTCAGAAAGCTGGGGGTGGAGATGATGAATAAACACCAAGCCTAGCGCTGGAGAGCAGGGGGTTTGATCATGGAAAAGCAGCTCAGGTCAAGACTCCTGCACAGGGGAAAACCTGAGCACTTCCAAGCTGTCCACAGCACGGGCTCTCTCCACCCTGGGGCTCCCTGTGCTCAGTAGGAATCCAAGGAATGCAATCACAGAGTCCTAAGGCTGGAGAAACCCTCCTGGATCACTGAGTCCAACCATCAACCAGCCATGGTCACCACCAAAGCCTGTCCTCTGTGCCACATCCACTTGTGATCCACATTTGGAACACTTCCAGGGATTCCACCACTGCCCTGGGCAGCCTGGTCCAATTTCCTTTTTGTGAGGAAATTTTGCCCTAAAATCTAATCTGACCCTTGCCTGGCACAACTTGAGTCTATTCCCAATGGAGGGTGAAGACGGAGGGGGATGAGGGAATTTTATGGATCTTCTTAAGCCAAGTGGACACAGGAATATGGAAAATGAATCAGGGGCCTAGAAAGATACCAAAAGATAAAAGATACCGAAAACTGGTTAAAAAGATACCAACAACTCCTCTTGGGATCTGTCCAAACATTTGATTATTTCATTCAATGAGAAAACAATGATTTAAATTATTCTTACAGAAAAAGGATTAAATCCTTTTTTGCTTTTCCATTTTAAATTTAGTGAGTTAGTAGATTTAGTGAGTTTGCAGAATTGCTAGGACATTATGTCAACATCAAAACAGGCAAACTGATTTTTGTTTTCTTTACCATTTTATTGTTTAAATTGAACACGAATTAGCAAACAATTTGATCCACCAGGAAGCACATTTTTGACAAAGCCAATACACCTAAAAAAGGAATTATATTTTTAATAAAAATGTGAGAAAAAAATACAAGAGTCACATTATGCCATTTGAATAACTTGTATGAGTCTTAATTGTTCTCTTAGGGGCAGAAAGGGGTTGTTTTTTCTCTATTAGTGGTTAACATTTTCTTTTGTAAAAGCTGCATTCTCAAAATAATACTTTGTAGGAGGCACAAGGATAGTTTCTGAAAAAAAAAATAAGCCCAGCACATTTTCCCTGTTAAGTCTAAAGCTTTTCACACTGATCAACTTCAAGCCACAGAAAAAAAGAATCCTAAATTCTTCTCCAACTATCCATTCCCTTGACTTCACTGTTTTCAGTAGAATATTTATCATTGCCACTTATCTGCAGCTAAATGTGCAAAAAATGTGGAAAGAACAGAGGCAGAGAGAAAATGATCTGCTTAGCCTGACCATTGAATTAATTAATTACTTGCACTAGTCCTTTCAGCACATCTATTACTTACAGAATCAATAATTTATGCACTTTTATTGTACAATGCTTTTCTTGGATTTAGTCTAGAAGCAGCTTTATCCTTTTAATTATTCTGCAAAATTGTTGAGAATTTCAGCACATTTCTATTCCACCATCCCTTCTTTTTGCCTCAGGATTTGATGAGAGCTTCTTGATGCCATAGCAAGCAATTCTCCTGATCCCTGCATGAACTGCACCCTGCACTTATTTCTCCTCGTGTTTTCTTCCCTGGTGCCTTCCTGAGTTATTTTTCACCTGCTACAGCAATGTGCAAACACCTCCACTATGCCTGCTCAACAATCTGTTGCAATTTTTTCATCTACTGCATGGTTTTTCTCTTTGATTTCCTTATCCCAGTTTAGTTTATTTTCTTCAATAGCTGTTCCCTTCTCTTTTCCAGAGGAGTATAATTTTAACAACCTTTTCTTTCTGGTACTACTTAAGCACACTGGTACCCACTGCCCTTTTTAACTATTCACACTTAATAGATTCATTCCCCCACGTTCCTAGTGGTGGTTTATTAAGTATTAACTACTTTTCTGCAGTAGATGGCACATGCAATTCACTGTAGGATTTCTGTTAACACTCCAAGTTTTCTGCATCCCCTGAAAATACTGGCAGAATTAAAAACAGGGAAAAGGAAAGAAATAATCATTTTGAAAGATTCTTTCACTGCAGGCAAATCCTCTCACTGAAGCCATTCCATTGTGACTCCCATCACTAATGACTCATAATTTTTTTCCAAGAGAAAGGGATGTAAGCCTAGATTTCAACCACATTCCATTCCAAGCAAATGCATTTGGCTCACTTCGAATATCCTAAATCCTTTGAATGAGGTTTGTTTATTTTCTTCCCTTTGAGTTTGGTGCTGAGACACACCTTTAAAAAAATTCCAGTTTCTACTTGGAGTTGAGGTAATTCCTTTAAGGAGCACATTGGGGTCTTTATGGATGGGAGCTGCCTGATACAATAACTTGAGTTCTTCTGCTGTTCTGAAAACTTGATTTAAAGCCAGTAGGGAAAATGTTATCTTTCCCTGCAGCCTCCTCCAGGAGGGTTTTTGTGGCCTGCAGAGAGCTGTGGATGTTATTGTAAAGGATTATCTGCTGCCTGGAGAAGCTACAAACCTAAACACTTTTCAGGAGTTGTTCCTAGCTTTGAACCATCTATAATTCCAAAAGTTAACCAAATATCTAAGGAAACGCCTGGAAGATGAGAGATGATCTCTAGAGCATGCCTTACACAAATGATTTGCAATGGGCACATTGAGCATCTGAATTTATCCCCAGCACCAGGGATGGTTTGGAGTCCCCATCCCTGGAGGTGTCCCAGGAAGGCCTGGATGTGGCACTCAGGGCTCTGGGCTGGGGACATGGTGGGCATCAGTGACTCAATGCTCTTGCAGGGCTTTTTCACTGATTCAGTGATTCAGAGCATTAATGATCCAAATTCATTGATATGACACTGCCCCGTGTGGGTTTTCTAATGGCCAGGCCTTCCAAATTAATAGCTCTTAGTGAGAACATTTGATTTTAGTTTGAAGACAAATCTGATCCACACCACTGAAGCTTTTTGCTTATTTTGAAATAACCTCCATCAATACCTCACTCAAATTAGTACCAAATTAATCATTTGGACAGTGTCAAGGCAGGCAGGTAATCATTTCTGAGCAAATGGTTGTCTGGCAGCTGTGAGAGCATTTTCCCTCAGAAATGGTACCTTCAACCCAAAGACAAAAAACTGCAATCACAGAATCAGAATCATAGAATATTTTAGGTTGGAAAACCCTCCAAAACCAACCATTCTCCCAGCACCGCCAAAGCCAGCATTAATCCTTGCCTCCAAGTGTCACATTGAGAGATCCCTTAAATCTGTCCAGGGATGAGGACTCCACCACTGTCCAGGACTGACAACTCTTTCTGGGATGAAATTTTCCCTAGGCTTCAATCTGAACTTCCCCTGGAACAACAGGATAAGGATCAAACTTTTAATGGCACCGAGCTGAGCTGGGAATGCTGCTAATCCCTGCATTTCTTGTGCCTTTTCCAGCTATAAATCAATATTTCCTGGGAGCCTGATTGTCTGACTGTGACATTTGGTCTGTTTGCAGATCAGGCTTGGGACATTCTGTAACTGTTCTGATGACACAAGATGGATTTCTCCATGTCCAGAGAATTGCACTTCTGGAGAAATGGATCTTCTTTAGCATTGTTCAAGCCAAGATATCAGTGGTCTCAGGGGGAAGCTAATTTCAGTTTAATTCCCCAACACAATAAACAGCGCTCTGTTTATTTTTTTTTATAGTAAAATTTGTGCTTAAAGTGCTGTGCACTTTTGTGTTTCAGTACAGATGTAAATATGTGCGAGAATTTGAAAAGAAAATATTAATGTGTATTGGAAAATACACTGGCACAGGGTGCCCAGAGCAGCTGGGGCTGCCCCTGGATCCCTGGAAGTGTCCAAGGCCAGGTTGGATGGGGCTTGGAGCAACCTGGGACAGTGGGAGGTGTCCCTGCCATGGCAAGGGTGTCACTGGATGGGCTTTGAGGTCCCTTCCAACCCAAACCATTCTGGGATTCTGGGATTCCATGTAGTTGGCCACATCTGCAGCTCAGGAGGCTTTCTAAAATGTTAGTATCTATGGCTCTTAGCAAAAGAATTTCATAGTTTTATTGCTATTCTACTCACTTAGAAAATATAAGCAGAAATTACAATAAGGAAAGTACACTATTTTAAGTTGACTCATTTTATTTGCCTTCCTTCCCGAATCTTCCACCAAAGTGCAAAAAAAATTGAGAAATGATTTTCAGCTCCTTCAAAATTTCCTCACAGGAACATTTTACTTTTATTCTTGATCCTCCCTACTTCACAAAATACAAGAGCTTTTCTCATCATAAAAAGAGAAATCTGCAACTCTCAATTGCCTGATTAACCTCTGAGGCTGGATTTTAATACTCTGAAAATATCACTGACAATTATATCCTGCAAAATTACATTTTCTATTTCTTCATTCAGGGATTTTTAACATAAACCTGTAGAATTAGATCACATGTTTTCCAAAACTAACAAAGTGCTGTTGATAGTATCCAATGGAATATTATCAGGGAAATGGAAAATGAAAACAGGGAATATGTAAGCATGGAGAAGGCTGAAGTCCCAGTGACATTTTACAAGATAAAATGTATTCTCCCATATTAACTATGATTCTACACAAACACTGATGAGACAATAAGGTTCACCTTCCAAAGACAGTGGGAGCATTCAAGATTTATAGAATTAGCAATTAACCTCTGTCCAAATTCAAATAATTTATATGAATGACTCCTTCAACTTTAATAAATGATGCACAGACTAAAAATCACCGATGTCTTTGTCACTGATCTTCTTAGAGAATTAACTTCTTTTTTGTCTGACCAAACAATTTTTATTTTTTGTTTATTTGGGGTTTTGTGCACACAGTATAGAAATTATGAAAAATTAGTCCATGACTTCAAGAAATGTTTTTTTTAGCCTGATTTCTCAAGCAACAGGTGTTTGTTTGATAACTGATTGGGGATCTAATGGATAGTTCTTAAAAGTAACTTTAAAAAATTGTAAGTAATCTCACTAGGCTATTTTTGTACATCATTGTAGAATAGTTCTGTTATTCTACTGTGTACATCTGCAATGCAGAATATTAAACTTTGATTATTTCCACTTCTTGTCCAATCTATAGATAATTATATGGTTAATACAATGATTTCTACAGGAAATTTTATTCCCAAAATTAAATGCAACAATGTGGTCTATTACTTAGTCATTTTAACAAATGATTTGAATTTAATTTAATCTTAAACTGCACAATGTGCTATATTCATTACACTTTTTAATTTCTTGTGTTTTCTGCAATTTAGATTTTAATATTACAGCTTGTTCTCCATAATGAGTTTTTATGCTTTTTTTCAGCAAGGATGTTATGATAAGTAATGAAAATCTACCAGATGGCTTTTTATCTCGAGACCTCAATCCGGCAACGCCTGGCATGTAATTAATTTCATGTATGTGTAACCACACCGTCCTCAGAAGGAGCTCAAGTTTTCCTCAGAGTGTCCTCAGGCATCCCAGCTTCCTGTTATTCCTCACTTTAGGAGGGCATTGATTTTCCAAAGGTTTTCCATGGGATCTGCAGCAGTGGGGAGTGGGATGTGCAAAAGGGTCCTGAATTGGGTCAGTTCAAGCATCCAGCAGCTCAAACATTTCCTCTGTTGTTTATCAAAATTCTACCTAAGGACTAAAGAGAATAGCAAGGACACGACTCCATAAATCCCCTAAATTTGCAGATTTCTGTGTGGTTCTAACGTGGTGCATGCTACAAGCTCTTCTTAATTTTGGTGAAAACCCCAAAGGAAATTCTTAACATGAGTCAACCCAAATTTAATGTGCTGCTTATTTTCCCTGGAATCAGGGAAGCAAAATATATAAGTAAAAAAGTTCCTGACAATACACACAGTACGCTTCCATTGTGTTGGGAGTAATCCAGAGAAATTCTGGAAAACTTTCCAAAGTATGAGAATGTGAGTATGAATTGTTGACACTTTACCTTGCTTTAATTGCTGCCCCTTTTTTCACTTTGACAAAGAAACATCAGCAGCTTGCAGACAGCATCCTTAAACACCCAATCTAGGTGGTGTTAGTAATTTGTAATGAAAAAAAATAAATATACAAAAGACCCTAAAAATTTATTTGGGTTATATTTCAGCCAAAGGAAGCAAAAAGATTTGAAATATACATTATAACCTTGATCATTTACAGAAAGTGGGTGTCATCTTTCTTGGAATTGTGGATTAAGATGCAGATTTTTTTGGCAACAGCTGCTCAGTGACAAAGTGGGCCATCGTAAGTCATAGGAGATGAAAGCTTGGAAATTATGAATTTTGCTTTCCTAACTTTTGCAATTTGATTTATGATGGTTCATTTTGTTTAAAGGGATAACACAGTAGTTCCAACTCCATCTTAAATATTTGTGTAAAAGTATCAAGGGCTAGTTTAAAATACACATTTTGGGATTCCACGGATGTGTAATGAGAACTCAGAATGCCATTTGATCCCACACAACCAACTGTATTTTTCACGTGGTTACAAAGACAAAGAATAGCTAAATATCATTTTTTCATCCTGTGAGATGAGAAAGGATCCAAAGCAGATACAGGGCTGCATCTCCCACTCCACACATATTGCATGCAATACCAGAAATAGTAAAATATCAAAATTGTCTTTTTTTTCCTTCACTAATAGCTCTGGATTCTGATAAACAGGTTGCTACCATGTGACATCGCACAAAGCAACTGCTTCTTAATATCAAAGTACAGACAGCACATTCTACTGCTGAGCTTCACCGTCTGGGAAGTTTTTCTCCTCAAATTGTCACTGAAGGTACTGGCAGTTTTCAAAATATATTAATTTATTTGTGCTGCCATGTGGTCACTGCTGTAAATTTTCTGTCTCAGCCCCAGAGAAGCTGTGGCTGCCCCTGGATCCCTGGCAGTGTCCAAGGCCAGGTTGGATGGGGCTGGGAGCAACCTGGGATAGTGGAAGCTCTCCCTGCCCATGGCAGAGGGTGGCGCTGGGTGATCTTTATGGTTTCCTCCCACCCAAAGCATCCTGTGACTCTGTGGTTCTATTAAACCCCGGGTTTTCACTCCCAATCTCCCTGGTATCTGTTTTCAGAAAGGAGACATTAATTTTTCACTTTGCCTCTCTTCCAAAAGTTCAAACAAACATCCCCACGCTGATCCTTCAGGAGCAGGAGGCACAGTGCAGAGGACAGCATGGCCATGGAATGCCAGAATAATTTGGGGTTGAAAGGGCCCTGAAGCCCATCCATTCCCACCCCTGCCATGGGCAGGGACACCTTTCACTGCCCCAGGGGGCTCCAAGCCCTGTCCAACCTGGCCTGGGACAATCCAGAAGGGAAGGCTGACTGCGGGGAGCTGTGGTGAGGTCAGAGCTGACCTTGCAGAACTGAAATCACTTTGGAGATCTTCCTTCTGAGCTTAGTTGCAGTCCCAGATGGAGCAAAGGCGTGGAATCACAAGGGCCAGTTTTCTGCAGGAACAACACAATTGTGGGTGAACCTCCACACATCTCCCTTCTGCTGAGCTGCCTGCACACAAACTACAGGGATGGCTTGGAAAGAAGGGTATCAAAACCTCTGCTGCTCAGAGAACCAAGATTTCAGCAAATCCCCTGCAGCCATGGGGTATGCGGAGAGGATGACAGCAATTCTGGGCCTGGAAATGACACCAGGGCTCATTTTTTACCTGTCCTACTTTGCTTGAGCCTTTTATTCTGCACTGGCTTAATGCTTGCATTGAATTGTATGAGGCATCTGCCAGGGATCAAGAATATCTGATGGAAAACAGGGACAGCTTCATGTTAACAAGTGCACTTTGAATTTCTGCAACTTATGTTCTCTTTTAATGCATAAGGAGATGTGGGGTTTTTCCCTTTTCATTTTAAGGGATAAAATGTAACCCTTTATATTCATAAATACTTTACATAGTTTGCAAGTACTCTTAAAATGAAAAATGAGCATTTCACATATTCTTTTCCAAATTCAATTACTGATCAATTTGACATATTTCTTTTCTCTAATGGGATGATCCCTAAAATGTCCCTGTGATGAAGACACATTCAACTACATCAACTTAAATAAATTCCCCCCCATTTTTTCCCTTCTCTTTCCTTCCCTTCCCACTGAAATTCTCCTGTTTTAAAAATTACCTTAAAAATTAATTAAGTTCACTTATTGTTGTTCTGGCAAGAAATTCACACATACAAAACATGTTTTTCCGTGTGACTGTAACTTCAGGTTTTATCCAAGATATCAGTTTGTGAGCAGTCAGGTTCACTTGGAGCCATCTTAACTCTGCAGTCATTTATTACTTGAACAAACAAATTTGTGGTTTTTATGTTAAAAAGCAGCTGCTTTTCCAGGAGAGCTTCCCATTCCCCACATTTTTCCTTGAGGAAGGTGAGCAGCAGAGCTGAAGCCTGAGTATGGCAGTCAATATTTAGGAATCTGCCTCTTGTAGTTATTTACCAGCAACCATAATTTATCCTTATTAATAGCTGCCCTAAATAAGAGTTATTTAAATATTAATGAATTAACTTGCTGGCTCAACATGTATTTGTAAGATGAAGAATTACAACAGAAGAAATCAAAATGTTCTGTATCAAGGGACTGCTTGGGTGTGTTTTCCTTCCTTGGTAAAAATCCCAAACATGGACCGGACATGTGAGTCTGCAGGTGGCAAAATTTTGAAATAAGGAGTATGCACAGTGTGGAAATGGTCACAAAACTGAATCTGTGAGACAGATTAGAGTTAAATCCCCTTCTAATTAACCTTGGGAGGGCTCAGGCCATTATGAACTTTAAAAGCACTGCAAGAAATAACCAAAAAACTGAGGTTTTTTGGTTTTTTTTTTTGTTTGTTTGGTTGGCTTGGGATTTCCTTGTAATTTATTTGCTTTCTCTTTCAACAACTATGGAATTTCTAAAAATCACAGAAGAATACTGAAATGATAGCTAGGTTTTGTAATGAAGATTTATCACAAGAACTACAGGATTGCTTACTCAGAGGTGTGAGAATTCCTGACATTAACTTTCTTGAGGGTTACATGCTATGAATAAAAAGGTGGTTATTATGATTGGTTTACCTACATAAAATTATTCTTTGAAATTGTTTCTGTTTATTAGCATAATAAACCTGGGCAGAAAAGAATGAGTCCTTTGATATTTTATAGTGTGCTAACATTTTTATGCCTTATCATTTCTGAAAACTCTACCCCAGCATTAAAGAATGGCAACATCTATAATCTTGCCCTGTGTTTCTTTGTTATTCAGGAGAAGAAACAAAACTAGGACCTTCTTTTCCTTTTTCAAAGAAGATTATCAATGCAGGAGAACAAAAAAATGTATTATCCATTTTTGATGATTAGCATCTGAAACTCTGAAAATTTAAGGAATATTTTCAGAGGTTACTTCTTTTCCAGGTAGCCATTCTGTCCCAGCCTTTGCAGCTATCTCATTCCATGCAGTTCACTCTCATTCGAAATCAGAAAACACAAATTTCAACACAATAAACCCACCTATAAACAAATGCAGGGTGCAGTTTACAACACATGTGAACCAACACTCATTCTACTCATTCATGTTCCCTTACAGAAAGATTTTGTTTTCTTCTTTTAATCTTCACATGTCACACATGATGGAAAAAAAAGATAGATCCCCTCAAATCTTATTTGATTTTCCCTAAATTTCCCTAAGTTGGCAGGTTTTAAGTATATTTCCAAATATCTCAAATATAAGAAGCCATAAACAGGCCTGACACAAAAGGAAAAGTCAACAGCAATGAGGATTTAAGCTCCCATAATTAGCCTGCCCTGTGGAAATTAACCTGGCAGAGATAATAATTAAAGAAACCAATATCTGCTTCCTTTGTTCCGTTACTTCAGGCAAACAGAAAAGGTTTTTTATCGGAGAGAAATAATTTTTACATCTTTCATTTGGACTAACTTCTACCAGGAACAGGGACAGGAGCAGAGGGAACGGCCTCAAGCTGTGCCAGGGGAGGGTCAGGCTGGACACCAGGAGGAATTTCTGCATGGAAAGGGTGCTCAGGCCTTGGAAGGGGATTTTCAGGGATGTTTGGAGTCCCCATCCCTGGAGGTGTCTCAGGAAGGCCTGGGGGTGGCACTCAGGGCGCCTGGGGACAAGTGGGGATCAGGCACAGCCTGGACTCCATGGGCTGGGAGGACTTTCCTAAACACTGATTCTGGGATTCTGACCCCAATGAGTGTTGCCTGTCCAGGTGTAAGACCCTTCCACATTGAATTCAACACTTTTTTTCTCACCGTATGAGTTTGCCTTCCTCCAGAACGGTCTTGGTATCACCACAAAGTCCCCCAATCATCTCCCTCAAGGGAAGGGAAACCAGCACAGCTCAGTAGCAGCAGGATCCACGGAGGGAACAAAATTCCAGCAGGGAATGCTTAGGCTGGAGGTGCAGGAGATGTGAGGGGATGGAATGTAAGAAAATGAAGATAGTGCAGAAAGGCAATCTCACCCCTGAGGAGTTGAAGCTGTACTAATTACCAAAATTAGGAGCAGCCCTGCCCTTAACAGGCCACAGCTGTGTCCAATGAGGATGGGTGCTATAAAAGAGTGGGTCAGGTAGCCAAGAAGAGAGCTGATGTTTGTTGGCTGTGCTCTGAGGAGCTGCCCATGAGAAATCACCAAGGAGGTATGGCAGTTTGGTAGCAAGATAAGGAGTCAGGGACTGGGGGGCATTCATGGCTCTGTTTGGCCAAATGCTGCTACAGCAAATAGCTGGGAAATGTCATGGAAGCTGCTTTGTCCTTGTTGTGGTGCTCCAAGCTCTCAGGGCGTGGAGAAGGTCTGAGAGCTCTGACTTCTAGAGTCACTTTGCAGCTACTCAGGAAAAGGATTGTTTACTCAGGGCAGGTTTGAAAATGCCTTCAAATGTCTTCCTGAATTCATTGTCTAATGTTTCATTTTCATGGGGCTAGCTCTGCTGGCTTGTTTGGAACTGTAGTGTCCCCCAGAATTCCATAGATTCTCTCGGAACAAGTGGCAGGATGTCACCTGTGGGGAGAGTTTCATCCAAGGATGCTGGGAGATGAGGGTTGTCAATAGCAGGAGTAAAAGTATGAGGGCCAGAACACAGCCCAGGCATAATTTTCTTACAGAAGGAATAGGATTCCTTCAGATTTCATAGGTAATGAGTGAAAGCTTCCAGCCTTCCTTATGGTGGGAATCAGATTTACACAAAATTTTACTGGGCACAACATGGAATTGTGTGGGTCCACATTTCCATTGCAGGAACAGTGCCAGGGAGCAGACAGAACTCTTTTTCCATCTGAAAATTAAATGTAGATACATTTGAAGGTGTTTCCTCTCAGAGTTGCACTGATCATTTTTGTCTAACATCTGGCTGCATGATAAACAGAGAAGAACTAATCCATGAAATTCTTCTCTCCAAATATGAAGTTATCAATTAAATTTTCCATTTAAAATTATATTAATGGATTTGAAAATGGAGAAACTTTGTATGAGTGCTTGCAATTTTACAGCACCTGAACAACATTTTAAGAAGCATCATTAATTAGAAATCCTTATTTTCATCATCAGTTTGGTATAAAACACAGGGATTTTATATAAAATACACTCCCCAGAGCAGTTCTACATTGCAATGTGATTAATAAACAAAATTTGCAAAGGTACTAATATTGACATTAGATGTAGATATATTAACTGTTAACTATGAATGATACTCCAAGGCAAATGAAATAGCGGAGAGCAGAGAATTTTAAAACTCCAGCTTCAACTTCCAAAACATTATTCTTATGTTATAATGTTCTAAACTAAATAATGTATATCTGCTTTTTTTCCTGTGTTTTTCCTTGTGGGGTTTGTTCTATGTTCCATGATTTTTCTAGTAGACCTTATGACTGTCAAAAAATAAAATTATTAAATATAAAAAAATTCATCAAGTATTGTTTAGAACAAAAATTACTCTGTTTCTATTGAGCTACAACAGGGTTTTTACATATTTAATGTTTTATTTTTAAAGGGTTTGCTGGAGATGGGTCTTCAAAGGAGGAGTAGTTTGAGGACTTCTATGTCATTTACCTAAAACGTGCCAAAATGTAAATAAAGTGAAAAATAGCTCATTTAAGACAGATGAATTTTCAAACCCATCAGTACAAAAGTAGCTTAGAGAAGCTCAGTCATGTGAGAGAAAATTCTTAACTTGGACACTATCCCTAAATAGATGAGGGATATCCCTAAAGAAATAAGGCGATCCTATTAGGAGGTATTATCATGTTTTGGTTGGGTTTTTTCATTTTTTAAGTAAGGTCACTTTTAATTTGGAAAAAATGAAGAGAAAATAACTGAACTCTCTCAACAAAATTTTATCAAAACCAGGCAGCTCTGGAGTTTCACTCAGAATAAACAGAAAGGCATGAATTTTATGGTCCTGTGATTGTTTTCTTGTAACAACAGCCAAACTTTTTCATAGTTTTCTGACTTGTCACAGAAGAAGAGGGATTTCAATGAGTCTGTGGAACTGAAATGGTTGGCTGAGTTTAATGAATAAAACAAAAAGCTCTGGGTGAAGGACACTGAAGTGGAACAGCTTCCCTGGGCTTCCAAGGTTTCATTAAAGGGTTTGGAATCCCTGGCAGTGTCAGTCATCAGGGAGATGGATAAGAAGATAAAACCCATTGCTAAGAGAATCAAACAGCAGGTCAGGGCTTGCAGTTCAGGGTGATGGCTACTGGCCCCTGTGGTTTTCAGCACACCCAACCTATAAAGAAACTGAAAAGGAGGAGGAGTGGTGTGGGGACAAGCTGAGGGACGCAGTCCCACCTGCCAGGTCTGACCCTACAGACAGGAACATGTGGGAACCCAGGACATCCCTCTGCCTGTCCAGAAAGGCCAAGACCCCTGCCTGGGATCTCAAAAGCCCTGGCATGGAACCCAAAGCACATGTGGTTTGATTATGACCCATGGAGCAAATTACCAACCTTTATGAAGATCTGCAAGCCACAATAGTTTAGGTAGAATAATACTGAAGTTATCACAGGATGGAAAAGTAGATTTTGGGGTTTTTAGAATGGGGATTCAGGGGGCAAGATGGAGAGATCTGAGCGTGTCCAGCCTTTCTTCTTCTTGGCCTCCATCTTCTGCTGTGATGTTGGTGCTTTTAGATTGGTTTAGAGTAGAAGCTCACTGTCTAACATAGGTGATAGGTATTGGAAAGTAATTGTAAACACTGTATATGTAGTTTTTAGTATAAAAAGATAACACAGGCAGAGTGCCTTGACTGTCTTGCTCAGCTGATCTTGGCAGGACAGGAGAAATAATTTTTATAGATAAGGAACAATAAACAACATTGAGACTGAGAAATGAAGAGCTCTGACTCCTTTGAGTGCTGGGCTGGGAAAAGAGACTTTCGAACTTCTCTCAGGGTCACTGTGACCAGCTAGAGATCCCAACAGGAACAAATTCCCCCCAGGGGACACTGACTGTGACATCTCAACCCCTCTCATGAAATCTGGGGCTTGTATCTAAGGTTATTCTGACAGGTTTATCCTTCTGTTCCTGTTTCCCAAGGGACAATGTCTCTGATCAGATAAACTCACTGGAATAAGCAGCCTCCCATCCTCCTCATTTAGTGCCACTGACCAATCTTGTTCTGCCTCCCTATCATCTGTGCCATGTGTTTGTAAGATGGAGAATTACAACAGAAGAAATCAAAATGTTCTCTATCAAGGGACTGCTTGTGTGTTTTTCCTTCCTTGGTAAAAATCCCAGACAAATTCCAAACATGGATCTGACAGGTGAGTCTGCAGGTGGCAGAATTTTGGAATGAGGAGCATGCGCAGTGTGGAAATGGTCACATAACTGAGTCTGTCCCTGATTTGTTGATGGCTTCTCCCTTTTCTTATTGTCCCTTTTTGCACTGAAAACGTCTTTGGCCTGATGTCCTTAAAGGAGCAGACTCTCCCTTTCTGTGGAACTTTACACAGTCTTGTTTTGGCTCAGGAATCCTTTGGGGCTTCCATTTATCCTGGAGCTTCCTCAGGCATCAGTTTGGTTGCGTGGAACATAAGATCCAAGAGGACAAAAAACTTTGATTTTGATCCAATGTGGCCGCTTTAAGAACCAACTTACCACAACTGGAAAAAGTGATCAATTCTTGGTCAGACAGCAGGAGAACAAAACACACAGACTCAATTTGGTGCTGATGTGTCCAGTTTATTCCCCTGGTTCTGGTTCTGCCAAAAATGTCAAATGTTGTTTCCTGGCCCTTCTTTAAAATCTGTTCAAGAAAGCTGGTGCCCAAATCTGTCTGATGCCAAAAGGACAATATTTGCTTTCCAGAGAGCATTTTTATTCCATGCCCTCCTCTCATTTTGTTATGTCTTCCAATTTGTAAACAAATCATAGCAAAGTGTTTTTGAAACTCATCTGAATAAATCCATCAATAGAGAATTAAACACTTGGTGTCTGAACCCACGATCAACTAAAAAAGAGAGAAGCTCACCCAAACCCAACAATTATTACCAGGTGATAATTCTGATTGTAATAAAATCCCTCCCCTATTCCACTGTTTCAGCCAATGAGGAAGGTGCCAATTCTAGAGTAAAAATAAGTAGATTTTTACCAAATAGTAAATATTATCTCACAAAAGAAGTTCTAGAATTTCACATACTTGAATGCTATTTCCATGTAATGCCATGTAATTCTGGCTCAAAAAGCTTCACCTGTGAAGGTTCTAGAAATACTAGGCCTTGGAGATAAATAATGGCCAGAACTGAGCATTTTACTGAATAATGGGCTCTTTTTCCCAAAAGGAGAAGCACCAGAATTACCTACAAATAAATTGAACCAATTGGAAGAAATAAAGGAAAGTTGATGTTCTGAAAAGGCTTCCTGGGGCCTGTAGAGCATTGAAGGATAACTTATTTCTAGGTAGGGGTCTGGTTAAAGACACATCCTTTTCAAGTGTTTTAGTCTCCCTTCCTCTCTTTGTTTTCATATTTCCATCACTGTTTCCCAAGACTCACCATCAATTGGGATTGGAGAGAAAAAAAGAATTCAGACTTCCAAAATCAGTTCTTTGACAGAAAGAAGTATCTTTTTTGGTAGATGAATAACCTAGTGCTGTTTGGAATCTTAGTTGACCCTGGATATTTATCTTGTTGTAGTATTAATGTTTTTTCCCCTAATCTTCTGGTATTGAATACCAGCTGACTTAGGTTCAGTATTGGATAAAACAACATAAAACAGAGGTCTTAGAAACATGAATGGAAAAAATAATTTAATTTGCTTATGAAAAGATAGACTTAGTAAAATCAGGAAACAGAAAAAGATAGAATGAGAGAATCGTGAAACAAATTCAATAGGACAACCCAAAAATAATAGCATGTCAAAACCTTGGACTGGCTGAAGCTAAAATCAAGAGATATTTTTACTCCTTTATCTATAGCATCTTCTTTAAAGACTAATCTGTGCCAGAATTAGCAGTTGACCAGCACTTTCTTTCATGTCAGGAGGAAAGGAAGAGAGTTCTGTTTAAACAAGGATATTCAGAATTAGTTAAAATAAAGCCTATTCTGTGCTTTTGCATTCATGGGCACTGTGTATTCAGCAGAGAATCCTTTGTCTCTCTACCTTTATTCCTTCACATAATAACAGCATTTTTCTCAGATCATTTTGATAGATTATACAAAATCTTGTTGCATTTGCAGACTGAAAAACAAATTGAAGAAATGTGCTTTTTTAAGGAAAGTATCTCTTATATTTGCTCTAATCTCCATGAGAATTATTGCTAGGAGACAAAGATCATCAATACCTCTCTTTCTTCTCATCCCTCTCACTCCATTTCTTTTTCTAAATGAAGAAATAAATAAGAAATACTGCTAAGTTTTGTTCTTGCTATTGGTTACAGGAGGTTTCAAAGAGGGGGACTCTGTCAAACCTCCCACCACCCATAATCTCTCTCCTTATTAAAGCCACAGAACTGAGGGACACCTGGATATTAAATGAGATAAGGAGAATATTGCCAAAGCCTGAACAATCAGCCAGCTCATTTGTTAATTGAAGTACAACCCCAGTTCTTCCTCTGTCTTTGAAAATAACACCATCTTCAGGCTGTATATTTTAAAGTTGTGTTCACCTTAAAATAATTGGTTTGAATATTTCATATGAAAAGTAGGAAACATCTCCTTAATGAAAGAAAGGATTTTGCAAGAGATAACATTGCCATTAATGAAGTCTAATTAGAGATTCATTTAAAAAATAATCTCCTGTGCTAATTTTTTCAGGGAAGGCTAATAGAGTTCTAACTTGAGACAAAAATAGCTCTTTGGAGTTTTATAAATGTTCTTGTCTAGGTTAACTATTTCTATTATTCACAACAAAAAACAATTAGTGTGTTAGAAATCTGACTGTTAAAGAAAATTATGTGTTGTACATTATTTTCTGAAAGTTATTTTTGTGAGGAGGGTTGTCACATTTTTCACCATTGTAACAAAATACTGTAACTTTTGTCCGCATTTGTGACATCCAAATATTCTCCTTTAATTTCTGTCTATATAAAGGATTCTGTGTTTCTTTATAAATGACAGGGATTGGTCCCATAATGTATAAAGCCAATTTAACTCTGTTCCCAGCGTGTCATCTCCCGTGTTGATGACAAAACACCATTTAATTCTCAGATTTGGAACTCTCTTCTGCCCTGGACTGTGCCTCTGTCCAGGACTAAGGGAAGCCAAGCTCTGTTAGAAGGTGACAACTGCTCTTTGCTAAGTGACCATGACAGAGATTGCTTTAAAAACCTCTCAGGATTAAAGAGAAGGACCAGCCTTAGGTCAAGGGGCATTTGGAATGGGATGAGACTGGAGACCAGAAGTATCAGAGGAACAAGGATGACTGGGGGGATGCTGGGGCCCAATGAAAACCATCTATCCCCAACTAATGAGTTCCCAGAAAAAGGCTGGATTAGCTCATCCTTCCTCCTGGAAGAGACAGGAGATCTGAGGTGTCAGCTCCAGGTCCTGGGGCTTCTCATGGGATGTTTGAGGCACTAGGGAAGAATGTTTGGGCAGGGTGGAACACTCACTTTGAGGTTTTGGAGGTAGATGGGACTTTATATGGGATATGTGGATGCCCCTGGATCCCTGGCAGTGTCCAAGGCCAGGTTGGATGGGGCTTGGAGACACCTGGAACAGTGGGAGGTGCCCCTGCCCATGGTGGGAGTGGGTCTGGATGGGCTGTGAGGCTCCATCCCAATACAAACTGGTCTGGGATTCTCACAAAATGAACCAAAGGTGGGGAAAGGGAGGGATCAAGGTGGTTTGGCAGGACCAAAAGTGGGTAAAGAGAGAGGGATGAGGGGTTCCAAGGGATGATCTGAGGGTAAGGAGGCTGCAGGACAATACGCTTCTCTTACTAAGGCCTGTATCCTAACCTCTGTCCTCACTCATCCCTCTCTCTGCCCTCTGGGTGGCTGTGGGGACTGAGCTGGAAACCTTCAAACTGCATCAGCCAGCAAGGTCTGAGAGCCAGCAGCTGGAGTGGGACCATGGACAACCACCCACCAGGAGCAGAGCATCCTGGACAATCATTTGTGGGGTGTTTGGGTGGATGAAGTGCTGCTGGATCAGGGGTAGGTGGCTCAAAGCTGGGCAGTGACTGGGGCTGCTGAAGGCACCAATTTCTGCTCGAAGGGACCTGTGTGTCTGGTCATGCCCACTTTTATCCTGTGGATAAATTTGTGGGGGAGCCTGTGACGGTGTTCACAGGGGTCTCAGGATGAGGGAAGAGACAAGGATCTGACTCAATGTTTCAGAAGGCTGATTTATTATTTTATGATATATATTACATTAAAACTGTACTATAAGAATAGAAGAAAAGATTTCATCAGAAGGTTAACTAAGAATAGAATCAGAAAGAGTGAAAGTAAAGGTTTGTGGCTCAGGCTCTCTGGCCAAGCCAGCTGACTGTGATTGGCCTTTAATTACAAACACCCAACATGGGCCAATCCCAGATGCACCTGTTGCATTCCACAGCAGCAGATAACCATTGGTTACATTTTGTTCCTGAGGCCTCCCAGCTTCTCAGGAGGAAAAAAACCTAAGGAAAGGATTTTCCATAAAAGATGTCTGCGATAGGAGCCTAGTGGGAGTGGGGG
Organism: Emberiza elegans; assembly: GCA_024865655.1. Classification (NCBI taxonomy): domain Eukaryota; kingdom Metazoa; phylum Chordata; class Aves; order Passeriformes; family Fringillidae; genus Emberiza; species Emberiza elegans. The sequence goes on from JALJVW010000206.1 coordinate 61,782,026, forward strand.
TTCAGCTGAGCTGGGGCTCCCAGGAGGATTGTAGCTCCCTGGAACTGCTGGACTTGGCACCTCCTAACACCACTCAGGAGCCTTTTTTTGATGTGACAAATTACTGTGACTAGAACAGAGATCTCCTCAGCCTGGCTGGTGTTTTCAGAATAATTTCCATGATAATACTATCTGGCAAACAAAAGAAGGAATACTTGAACATCCTATTGATTATTCCTGTCTGTTCCTGAATTATCTTCTCTAATGGGCTCAGAGATTCTTTGTGAGGTAACAGATTTGGGATATGATTAGCTGATTATAAAGAAAATAATTATAAACAGCCTCCTGTGGAAGAGAAAATGGATTTCATGGAGCATCAATGTCTTCATTCTAGGGGGAAATTTGCAGGTGAATAACTTTTGTTGTAATATGAAGGAAATGGAGAAAAACACATCCTCCAGGATCTCATTGAATTGTGTCTGAATGCTCGGGTGAATTATACATCTGTGTATTTTATTTTAGATTTCCATATTCCAATTGGATGGGCTTGGAGCAACCTGGGACAGTGGAAGATGTCCCTGCCCACGGCAGAGAGTGGGACAAGATGAGTTCCAAGGTCTCTTCCAACCCAAACCAGTCTATGACTTTATATATTTATGTAGATATTCATCACATAGGGTAAATTAATATTTTAAACATGAAAATATATTTTCATCCTTTTTTTTGTAATTTATATGCTTCTTTTTAATTTGTACTAACAGTTATTCTCAAGACTACACATAATTCAAGTTTAGGACCAGTCTTACTACAAATTTTCCAATTATGGCTCTGCTGCAACACATGGTTAAATTACAAAGGAAAATGGACCACTTACCCCTTTAAAACACCTGGTTAAATGCTAGATTTTCACTTTTAATTTCTTCCTTAATGCCATTGCCATAAAATTAAGATACCTACACCACAGTTGCCTGCTCAAACCCCTATAAACTTATTTTATCTTTATTAGATGGGAAATTATGAGATGGCAGGAGATCCAGGTAGGGAACAAAAACTGAATTCTATTGAAATCCTTCTTTCCCTGTAGCTTATCTCATAGAAAATTGTCCCCTCTGTGATGCCTCCAGAGCAGTTTGTTTGACTTAGGGCACACTGAGAGCACAGTTATTGCTGAGCAGCACAGCTACATCAGAGCTTGTTTTACTGAAATATTCTTGAATCAGTGTTTGGGCCAGCAGTGCAGGGCCCTGCAAGGGTCACTTGCACACCCCTAATTCTGCAAATGGCAAACTCACCTGGAAATAAGTCACCAGCAAGTAATCAGCTGCCAAAACCTGGAGTTTCAGGTGCAGTAATAGGCTATTAAATAGTGTTATTAGCCAGCATATCTTCTACAGTCTGCTTCAGCTTCTTCTTGCCATTCATCTTACAGAGAGTTTTGCTCTTTCTGGTCTCCAGGTTTTGATTCTATTACAGCCAAAAAATCAATAAGAAAGTCCTGGATCAGGTGTCAGACTTGTAACTGGGAATGCAGGGCAGCACGAGGGAGAGCTGGCACATCCTCATCCTTCCAGAGACAGGATCCTGGAATGGCCTGGGTTTGGAGGGACCTCAAAGCCCATCCAGTGCCACCCCTGCCATGGGCAGGGACACCTTTCGCTGTCCCAGGTTGCTCCAAGCCCCATCCAGCCTGGCCTTGGGCACTGCCAGGGATCCAGGGGCAGCCACAGCTTCTCTGGGCACCCTGTGCCAGGGCCTGCCCACCCTCACAGGGAACAATTCCTTCCCAATATCCCATCTAACCCTGTCTTCTGGCAGTGGAAAGCCATTCCCTGTGTCCTGTCCCTCCATCCCTTGGAAATTGTCTCTCTCCATCTTTCTTGTCAGCTTCTTCAGGCACTGCAAGGCCACAATGAGGTCACTCCAAAACTTCTCCAGCAGAGGTTTCCTCCCAGCAGAGCTGCTCCATCCCTCTGCCCATCCTGGTGCCTCCTTGGTCCTGGCTCCAGCAGATCCGGCTCCTTCCTGTGCTGGAGATCCCATATAAACTATCACTGGCCTGCAGAACCGTGGAGTCCACTTAATACAGGAGAACTGTGCAGATCGCTGCTGTTGATCTCTACCCGAGTCCCTCTTGGGGATTTTGGAGTTCATGGTGTCCTGCATAAGGCGGAGCTGTATCACAAAGGCTTTCTTCTGCCATTCCTTGGGAGGGGCTGCCCAGGGAAGTCACCAACAGTAAGAGCCTGAATGAGGGATGAGGGACTCCAGGAGCTCTCCAAAATGCAGTTTGTTCCATCCAAGGGGTTACAGCATCCAGGGTGGTGGGTGACAGAGCCGTGCCCACAGCTGTCAGCTCCAGCTGCAGGCAGCCCTGCAGACCCTCAGTTTAGGTTACAGTGCATTCTAGACTTTTCTTTGCTGAGCATCTTCATACAGCAGAACCAATCTATCCCTTAACTGTTATCTATAGCCTATCATAACTGCTGTAATTACCATGTTCATGTTACTGTTCTCCAATCACTGAAAGTTAGTACATTACAGTTTAAGCTGGAAGTTGTTTTTCAGTTTTCTTGCAGTGGAAAATTCTGAGACCATTTTTCTACTTGCCACACTTGCTGCCTTGCTTGCCTGTGCTCTCTTTCTGCTTGGTAAAAACATCTTCTTGTTTGGGGTGGGTTTATCCTTTACTCTAAGCCATACAAACCCCTTCTAACTAACACACCCTTGTCTCCTTGGTTATCCAGTGAGACTGGCTCAGCAATTCTTTTCTTCTGTATCAAAACTTGCATCCATCTCTATTCCTTCTTCAGACTCTACATTTAAAAATCTTTCTGCTAAGCATCCATATCTGTGAGACTTTCTTGCCAAACTTTCATCCTTCCCAACAACCAACCCGGGAATGTGCTCCAAAAATCTGGGGATGTGGCACCTGGGGACGTGACTTAATGGGGGACCTGGTGCTGGCTGGACTTGGTGATCTCAGAGGTCTTTGCCAACCCTAATGATTAATTATTCTGTGATGCTGAAGGGCTCTGAAATTTTAAGAGAAAAAGAGAATGAAAATAGGTTTTCCATTATGTCTCTCCAAAGCAGTTCCAGTTGTTACATTGGCCACACATATCTGGTGTTCAGCAAATGTTAGAGACCAAAGTGGAGCCTTGTTTTGAGCTGCATTAGGAAAATCTTCCCTCATAATTACACAAAGTGAAAGGAAATCCTTATCTCTACCAGTCTTCTGTAATTTCTTCCATGCCAAAGATATAATAACATCATAAAATAAGACATAAAACATAACATGTCAAAGACATAAAACATCATAAAAATATAATTCTTAAAGCTGCAATTCAAACTAAAATAGCCTGAAGACACTGCTCAAAAACCACTGACTCCCATGATTTTCTGCATGTGTACCATGGTCCATAAGTGGTTATTAACCTTGGAAGAAGCATTTCAGGAGTTCTGTGCACAGCTGAGTGAGCAGCACATGAGCAAAATTCTGGGGGAGAGGGGTTGGGTTTGTGTGAAAGACAAAATGTCAGTCAGTGGGTTCAAATGGGTATTGAGATATGAGCTTTAATTCAAATCCTGGTTTAATTAATATAATAATGGCTAATGCAACAAAAAAACAGTGTTTTCTACTCAAGTTGATCATATTCTTCCTCAAGGAGTTAATTTTTTAATATGTCATGGATGATATAATGGGAAAAGTTAGGACATTGTTCTCTAACTGCTCCCAGTTTGCAGCACTTTGATAAACAGCTTCTTCTGACAAATTCTGACAATGGACATGAGAGATATGTAGGGTGGAGTTTTAACCCAAAATATTTGCTCCAAAGTACTGAGAAATAAATATGGCAATATTTGCTGCAAGTTGCATCAGACTCATGACAGAACAGCCTCTAAAACATGAGTTAAATTTGGATATCTCTCATGTCTCAGGTTTACAGTAGGGAAAAATATTTAAAGATTTGCAAGGATTGCTTGGATGTCTTCAAGGACTCTTTTGATTGCTTGATCAAAAGATTATTTTTTTCCTAAGCTGTCTAACAGCAGTTCTCTTGCTCCTTAATTAAACACAGTGGAATACAAAATCATCTGGACTCTCCAACTGTTGTCCACTTGTAAATATTTTTGGTGTCCATCACTGAAATCTTGTTGTTGCTCCTTCTTTGGTGGCAGAAAAAATTCATTTTTTTGGCAAATAACAATGTAGCCTAATGAATCAGCCTGACTTGGGATTCATCACTTATTTCCCACCACAACCTTTACTATTTTCATGTCCTTTAGCAAGTCTGGTAATCTCTCTGCTTTTTTACCTCCCTTATTTACACATAAAGAGTAAGACTCATTGCAGATATATTTGTGCAGTATTTATGAATCTGATCCATTTTAGGAACTATTATACAGTTTGAATCACAAGGGAAAATAACTAAATTACAAAGTAAATCACCTTCAGTCACCAAATAATCGTGCCATTTTCTCCCAAATGTTAGAGATGCTGTTATTAGCAGAGGAATCTCTCAAATGTATCATTTATTGGAAAGGCAGAAAGTTTCTTGTTAAGAAAGCAACTATTGCAGATATAGACAGACCGTGACTAATTCAACCAGCAAAATTGCAGCCATCGCCAAGCCTCTTTCTTTCCAGAGGGAATAAGTTTCCCCTCATTTTCCAGCCAGTGTAGCACAGGTATCTGCTCCCCTTGGGTACAAAACAGAGGCAAATTTCATGGCAGATGGGCAGAGGCACTTAGATGTTGTGGGTTTTTTTTTGTATGTACTATACATATTTCATAGCCTGAAGTCCTGCTGAAGCTTTCTGTACATTTTTTTCTTTAAAGATCAGTTGAATTTGTCTCTTCCAAATATTGATGTGCAGCTGAGCACCCTTGGAGGAATGCAGTGTGAGTGCAGAACTGCTGCTGTCCATCTCACAAGCATGTTATTCTTTTGTCTCTTGGTACAGGAGCATGGATTCCTCCTTGTGCCTCAGATTTTAAATGTGCTCTGTCATTATATGTGGCAAAGGGACACAAAGCTCATTCCTGAGAGAGCCTCCCTGCCTCTATTTTGTCAGGACTGGCAATTTCAGCCAGAGCAGGGAATCCTTTGCTTTGAGAAGAATGAGCTTGGCATACACAATTTAGTTATTATTGCCCACTTTGGAAGGAGAAACTGAAGGGAACTTGCCAGGTTCCCTCCCACAGAGACACTGGGGCTGGAGCTCAAGGCTTTTCTTTCCTCTTGACCCTGATACACAGCTGAGCTTTAGACAAGTCATTGCCCAAAGGAATAACTCCTCAGGGAATATCCTTTTTGCAGTTTACAAGTTCCCTGATTTTCCTCTTCCAATCCTGCTTCATCTGAAGCTTAAGGGCTTTTTTCCCCTCTAGCTGATCCCTAAACCCATCCTTAAGCCTCACACCAGCTCCTGCCTAAGCCCTTGCCAGAGATCTCAGCCACAGCCTGGATTAAATACTTCTCAGGGGAGGTTTTGTTCCTGTTCCTGTCTGCCTCTGGCAGCCCTGAGCAGTCCTGGTGTGACCTGAGCTCTGCATTTATCTTGCTCTCAAACAGCTCCTTACCTAAGCTTTAAAAGTTTTACCACACTAAGGATGAGATTCCTCAGCTGTTGTCCAGCTGTAAAAGTGCTTGGGAGAATTCACAGCCTGGCCCTCCTTTTGCAACACCTTTAAAAACCAGCTCTGGTGAATCTGGGCTTTTATCTCCTGCTCACAAACTTAACTTTACTGCTCAGATTAGACCCCAAATCATTGAACAGGGAGAGAAATCCTGCAGGGATGATTCTTCCCAATTCAACCTCTGTGATAATAAATCTGGGTAAGTCTAACTGGAGCTCTGGGCTTCCTCTTGCTCTCTCAAAAATTGTAACATGAACCTTAAGCCCTTAAAAAGCCTTTCCATAAACTCAGAGGAATTTCCCAGGTAAAAACCCTTCAGAGTGAACAGAAGCAAGGGCCAGCTTCATCTGAATGATAAAAAGTTGTAGGGTAGAAGTGAGGTGACAGAGCAGGATTTTGTGGGTGACAGCAATGGCTTAGAGAACCTAACCCAAGGTAAAAAATATCCAGAGGCAATACCTCCTCTGGAAAGAGGGAAAATCAGCGTAAACAAGGAGGGATGGAGTGAAAAACAGCACAACCCATTTCTCTTCCAACATCTCTGATCACCTTCGTGGCACAACCAAGACCCAGCAAAGAGCACAGACATCAGTGCTAATTATACAACATTAATCGTGGTGTTTACATGTGACCCAGCTAGAACACACAGGTTAAAAATGGACATTTCTGTGTTTGTGGCGATCATCATTAAGAACTCAATGTTAGCATGCACTGTGCTGTTAATTAATGAACTAATAATTTTTTGGGCCAGGTTTTTAAAGTTTAAATCTGGCATGGTGAATCTAAACCCAGACCTGCAGCTGATGTGGTTCTCTTTAACAGGAAGTTGTTAACTTCTTGTTAAAGCACTGCCAGTTATCATTGTGGCTTTAATCCATAGCCCTTTTAATGGGAATCACAACTTCCTTCGTGAGGAGTCATTACCTGCCCAAGCCATTCTTCAGCCAACAGTATTTGTTCAGTGGCTTTAATATGTTTGAGTTTTTTGGAGTTTTTTTGTGACTTGGGTAAATCAGCCTGCAGCCCAGTGGCAGATTCCTGCAGGCTCTTGTTTGCATTTTTAACAGCAGGAATCCATTCTTTGTGCTGCTGATTAATGTGTGCAGGAATATCACTGCTGCATTGACAGTGTGACATTGCTGGGGACTGGTGCAGAAAATGGCTCTTCAAAAATGCATGAAGCTTATCAGCTCTGAATGAATACTTGAAAAGGTGCGTGCCTTCAGGAGAAATGTTTAACCTGATTGCAAAAATATGGGGGTTTCTTGTTTTCCTTGTTAATATTTAGGTTGCAGGATCATTGTGATGGATGAAGAAGTGCAGCATGTAAAGTAAGTAGAATTTCAAGATCTGTAATGACACAAAACGTCCCAGGTCTCTCCGTAACTGGAACGTGTGGAGTTGGTGAGCTCCAACCACCTGAGTTGTATTGTTTTGTGGCCAGAAAGCACAACTAGATATCAAAATTGTTGCTTCATCAATTACGGTGAGTTTATCTGAATCTTCCCATTTTGAAATCCATTTTTAGTACTTCTTGATTTGCTTTTGGAGGCCAACAAACCTGAGAAGTATTGATAATACGGAAAACTATTTCAGAATGATTCTTCTAGCTTATAAGGACAGATGATGAATGATTTCAGAGAGAAACAAAAATTGGAAGTCAACAGGGTGCTCAGGAAAGCTGTGGCTGCCCCTGGATCCCTGGCAGTGCCCAAGGCCAGGTTGGATGGGGCTTGGAGCAACCTGGGACAGTGGAAGGTGTCCCTGCCCATGGCATGGGTGGCACTGGGTGGGCTTTGAGGTCCCTTCCAACCCAATCCATCCAGTGATTCCATGATTCTAAGATTACCTGCTACCTGGAAAGAGCAGGTATAAGACATGAAATCAAATTAAAGAAAAGTTAGCTGATTTTTTGACTAAAAGTCTTGAATCCCAAAAAGACCATTCAGTGAAAATCTGCTTTTCTTCCACATTTTGATTAATATTTTTGCTAATACCAACGGAAGTAAGTAAAAAACCTTCAATGAGGGATTTTATGTATGCACATGGAGTGCCTTGACTTCATTTTGAAGAGAAAAGAACTCCTAATTAACAGTTTAATATTGCTTTTGTTATTTCCTTTATGATGCTCATAATTGCACTACTGATTTTTAATTAAACATGCATTTTTGTGAAATATGTCGCATAAATAACCCTTCTGAGCCCTGCTTTTAATAACTATTCATCATTCATTTAGGCAGTACAAAGGGCACTGGAAACAATTACTGAAATGTGCTTATACAAGGCAGAGCAGAGCTCAGGAGACTTCCCAGAGCATCTCATTGTCTGATTAAACCCCCTGATGGATTTACAGTGGACCCTGTTTTAACAGATAAGATAAATCTACTGTTGTCCTTATTCCTCATTATTAAAACCAATATCCTAATTATTTCTGGCAGGTTATTTCTAAGGTATTACTTTGGCTCTCCATAAATTGAAGGTTTATATCCTTGCTGACATATTTTTCTTTCCTTGGGACTCCTTGTCCTGCTTTGTGCTAAAGGACTCTGGAATATGCAGTGGTGTGCTGGGCTGAGTGAGCAGATATTTAAATGCTTTGGTAGAATCTGTGCTTCTGGTGCCATGCAGAGCTTGAAGATGGACAGAGAAATTCTCAGTGTTTAATGAGAACCTTTTTGACTGCAGGGAGCAGTTTCTGGGTTCAATGCTGTTGAATTTCCTGTGACTGAATCCCATTAATTGTTTCATCAATTGATTGTGCTGCTCAAACCAGAAGGGCTCATGAAGGAAGAAGAGGCAGCCACAAAAGGTGCCATAGGGTTGATCTTTTGATTTTAAGATTTAGTTTTAATAAATGTTGGTTATTGATCAGTTATTTTTCAAGACCATTTTGTAAAAAAAAGAAGAAAAATAAGTTTTGGTAGATTTTGCAGGATCACAGAATTATGGAATGTTTTGGGCTGGAAGGGATCGTAAAGCCCATCCGGCGCCACCCCCTGCCATGGGCAGGGACACCTTCCACTGTCCCAGGTTGTTCCAAGCCCTGCCCAACCTGGCCTGAGCCTTTCCCAGGATATGTTCATTTGCCATCCAAGGAAAAGAACATCACAGACACACCTGAAAGCTTTCTTAGCAGAGAAATACTTCAGATTGACTTACACTTCTCTCCACCCTTCCCAGAGCCATGATCACCATTAAACACTGGTGTTTTCACAGTCACACTTAAGTTGATCATTACCCTTTATCCTAAAGTGTTGGATGGTTAATAATACCCACTTATGTTCCTATGTGAATCTATTTTTTAAAAAAAAGTATTTAGATGAATTTCTTTCCTTACTTTTGCTTAATGATAATTAATTTCCAGGGATCTTGTCAGCAGTTCAGCCCACCCCAGCCCAGCCCCACCTGGATTACCTGGCAGTGGATATTCCTGGGAAGGAAGCTGGAATGTTGCCCCATCTCCCTAAATCTCAGTCAGCTCAACCTTAGTTTGTCTTTTCCTAGTGCCATGTGCAGGAGAACTGCTCTTCTTTATGATTTTAGGCTGAAAATCTTCTGTTTAATTTTCCAGCTTCCTGATTTCTTTTGCTCCAAACACATCTAGGGCTGAAAGCAGCTCTAGCTTTACTTTAGCTTTATGCAGTTGTGTGGTGTAGAACCTATTCCTAATTAACAGGCAGGAATAATTATTCTATGTAGAAACAACTCTGATCCTGGAATAAAAGCAGAAACACACTGGGGAGGTGATTTCCTGTATTTGGCAGGAGACTTATCTGATCCTGAGGAATAAAATATGACCCAATAGATTAATTATTTCAGAAAATGCTCAAGTTTTCCTTGCAATCTTTGGCATTTAAATGAAAAGCTTTTTTGGCTGGATAATTTGAGAGTAGAATTTCTGTTGATGGTTGTATTTACCCTGAGAGGTTGTTGTTTAGAACACACTTCTTGAGACAGAATGATTCCATATGTTAAATACTGATTATTAGAAAACAAAGCCTTGGGGAGAAGTTGCCTGAAAGAGATTTGTAGAACCTTTGAAAAGAGACTGGTGGGTGGAAAATCACCTCAAATTCTGGCAGACTTGTAACCAGACTCCCAAAGCTGAACATTCCTCTGCAAGGGTTCTACTCTTGAATGTTCCCCTCAAGCTTTTTGTTTGCACAAGTGTTACAAATAAACTGAGCGGGTTGCAGCTCTGCTTTTTTCTGGGATTGGTGGTGGTTCCACATTTTGGATCTTGTCAGCAGTTCAGCCCACCCCAGCCCAGCCCCACCTGGATTACCTGGCAGTGGATATTCCTGGGAAGGAAGCTGGAATGTTGCCCCATCTCCCTAAATCTCAGTCAGCTCAACCTTAGTTTGTCTTTTCCTAGTGCCATGTGCAGGAGAACTGCTCTTCTTTATGATTTTAGGCTGAAAATCTTCTGTTTAATTTTCCAGCTTCCTGATTTCTTTTGCTCCAAACACATCTAGGGCTGAAAGCAGCTCTAGCTTTACTTTAGCTTTATGCAGTTGTGTGGTGTAGAACCTATTCCTAATTAACAGGCAGGAATAATTATTCTATGTAGAAACAACTCTGATCCTGGAATAAAAGCAGAAACACACTGGGGAGGTGATTTCCTGTATTTGGCAGGAGACTTATCTGATCCTGAGGAATAAAATATGACCCAATAGATTAATTATTTCAGAAAATGCTCAAGTTTTCCTTGCAATCTTTGGCATTTAAATGAAAAGCTTTTTTGGCTGGATAATTTGAGAGTAGAATTTCTGTTGATGGTTGTATTTACCCTGAGAGGTTGTTGTTTAGAACACACTTCTTGAGACAGAATGATTCCATATGTTAAATACTGATTATTAGAAAACAAAGCCTTGGGGAGAAGTTGCCTGAAAGAGATTTGTAGAACCTTTGAAAAAGAGACTGGTGGGTGGAAAATCACCTCAAATTCTGGCAGACTTGTAACCAGACTCCCAAAGCTGAACATTCCTCTGCAAGGGTTCTACTCTTGAATGTTCCCCTCAAGCTTTTTGTTTGCACAAGTGTTACAAATAAACTGAGCGGGTTGCAGCTCTGCTTTTTTCTGGGATTGGTGGTGGTTCCACATTTTGTTTAACTGCACGTGTCTCTGGGAATAAAATGGTTCAGAATTAATTTTGAGTTCCTGGCTCTTCATCCTGCTCTAAACACCTGTTCATTTTATGGCCTGCTGCAAGAGCACCCCAACATCTGGTGGCTTCCCTCTGTGTCCCACCACAGAAAAGCCTCCAGGCTGTACTGAAAGCTCTCCCTGAGCCTTCCTCCTGAGCCTTCCTTCATTCCAGGATCTTTACATTCCAAGGCAGAATCCATTTTCAGAGCACTGGGGTCAAACTCTGCAAAAAATAAGTTTTCACTCTGATTTAGAAATCTGGTCAAAAATGAAATTTAAAAGCAGCCTTGGAAAAAATATTCTAATGTCTTTTCAAGAAATGGAATTGAATTATTTATTTAAGTGCTCAAAACCCCTGTAGATGTGTAGAGGACATGGCTTAGAGGGGAACACGATGCTGGGTTGATGGTTGGGCTTGGTCATCTTAATTCTGAATTGTGCCTAGCCAGCTAAACCAGGTAATTTAGGTCAAAGTAGAAGGGAGATTTGGGGAAGAAATACATTTGACTTTGAAAAATCAAGGGGAGATGAACCTCATCATGCTTTAAACATTTGACAATTAGCAATTTAGTGTTAAAATTAATAATTTAGAGTTACAATTGGCAATTTAGTGTTACAAATTGATTATGTACAGAACTTGGATTCCTCAGGGACAGCTACCAGTAGTTCTCTGTCCCCAGAGGAGAAACATGCTGAAGGTAAGGAAGAACCTGCAGGTTCTCTGGACACTGAACTCTAAAACACTGAGAGAAAACAGATTATTAAAGTCAGTGCTTTTTGTGGAAAATGTTTGCACAGAATTCAATCAGAGAACACCCAGTGTGTACATTGAGAGTGCTTTATTATGACTGTAACAATGTCAGACAAAAGCTGTCAGATTAGTAATTGGACTCTTTAACTCCTATTCCAGCTGAGGAAAGGGTGCAATAAGGAAGAGATATTACTAGCAGAAGGAAAACAATAATTTAAAAAGCATTCTCTTGCTCAATTTAAAAATAATATCCCAGAGCTCAGCATAAATTGAGCCATGGCCAGGTTTCACCAGTTTGAATGGGTTCAGAGGGCAGCTGCTCCTCTGTGTTACACCTGGATTTACAACCTGGGCACTACCAGGGGCAATTCCGATAATTCCATGGCTTTATCCTGGATGTTTGACTTCTCAGCACTGAGAAAGAATTCAGCTCTCTGAGCTGAAAGGTAGAAAACATCTGAAATTCAAGTTGTTCGTCTGGCTTAATGAGAAGTGACATGAAGAAAGGATGTTCCTGAATGGAGACTTTTTTAAGAAACTTGTAGCTTTAGGTAATGTATCACTGGAGTTTTATTCAGAACAATTCCTAAGTGGATACAGGAATTTCCCTTCCAGTCCAAGCATCAGCGCTACAATAATCTGTAAACAAGTGCAGCTCCCCGCCTGCTGTGGGTGTGCCATGATGAAGGCATTTCAGGATGTCACCTTTTAGTGAAACGTCTGCGTGAGAAGAATGAGGGCAGTGGAGCTTGGGAAGCAGATCTTGGGCTAGAAGTGGGTGCACCAAGTGATTATTTTTACACACTGACCATTGGTCCAACTTTAGCTTAGAGAGAGCTCTCCAGTTCCCAAAATCTTTGCTAGTTCACCATTATTCCCATAATCACACTAAACCATTCCTCTCCTTTTTGTACAAAATTATGTGCTTGAAGATTCCAGAGTTCTTTTTTTTTCTTATTTTTAATTTTAATCCATCTGTATTGAGCAATCCCAGTTTATTCGATCTTTGGTGAACAAAAAGGTCTGGAAAATGTCTAATGAGATAGGACAAATTGGCTCAGGTGACTCCTCCAGGTCCTCTCTAATCTAAACTTTACTGTGACCCTTCAGATGTTCTTCATGTCACCAGGACAGCAGAATTCCTAAGGAAAAATATCAAAAGCCTTGTTTGGAGTGATGTAAGTGGGGATTTATTACATTTTAATTCACTTTGTCTTTCATTTCACATCACATCGGTTTTAAGATTTTGTTTTTCATTTCCACATCACTTGCTTTTAAGTAAATTTAGAAGTTTTGCTGATCCTTAAATGAGGATTTTACCCCAATTTATGTTTTCAGCTCGAGTTGTTTAATTCTCACCATCAGTATTTTTAAAAACAGCCCAAAAAGAGCCGTGCTGGGATGAGAAGACAAACCAATGATCTCTAAAATGTTTTTTCTGCTTTTTTCATACACAGCTAACAGTGAAATAGGGTTAGACTCATAAAAAGCTGTGTTTTCCCTTATTTTAAAAATGAAAATTTGCCATTTGCTGTAACAGCTTAAATAGAACATTATTGGAGTCTGGGAAGAATTGAAATAACATATTTTGCCTGCTAGAATCAATTTTCTAAAATAAGGGTAGGCTTTAAAATCATTAGAACAGACAGAGAAAGTGCCAAGTGAAGCAGAACTTCTTTTGGGAAGCAGCCAGCAAATATCAGAAGGTGGCTCCTTATGTTTTGAAGAAACATTTGTAGGCTACAGAGACAGTAACCAAGAAAAGATTGAAATTGATTTCAATATGGTAATTATGAGGATGTGGGAAGCTCTGGATATTTACATTGCTTCCAAAACTCCTGTTCCAGTGTCCCCATGTGGCAAAGAGCTTCTCCCACTCATGCCACATGGAATTTGTTGGGAATTTTCACTTTCCCTCCAAGTTCCGGGAGATTATATTGTTTAATTAGGAATTAGGGGAGTATTTCAGTTGAATAAAAGGTTCATTCCCATTATGCCATTCCCACAGTCCATTGAGTTCTCTGTGCTACAGCCTTACCCCTGCTATGGACTTTTTGAGATGTTTGTGGCTAAGTCAGGGTTTTGCTTTTAAGGAAAGGAAAATATAACATAAAACTGAATACTAAACATCTAAAAGTCCTTTAGTTTAGTTTATTTGGGGTTTTTTAATCAGTAAATGCTCCTATAAAAAATTTATTGCAAGAAATAAGACTGAAAGTATGACCAGCAGAGAAATTACCATCTCCCCTAATTCTGGAGGGCTTTCCAGTTTATCCAGCAAGAAACTTGAGCTCAAGTATATTTTCCAATTCCACTGAAGATTTTTCATCTCTGCCACTGGTTAGTGTGAGCATTTCTAAGGATTCATGGCATATTTTGGTTTTCACCAATCTCATTTACATAACCCACAGGTCCATCATTTCCTCTGTCCACTATGATGTGACTAAATGGAGAATAATTTGGAAAACACAACAATTTGAGTGCCACAAGTAGGGTTTATACTAAAAAGAATAATTTGCAATGTCCTACTTTTATTTATTCATGGAATCACAGAGTCATTGAGGCTGGAAAACAACTCCAAGACCATTAAGCCCAACCTTTGCCAGAATCCCTGTGTGGGCACTCAGCTATGTTACAAAATGTTTTTATGGTTTTCTGGGGACCAGAGCAAGGGTTGGGGCTTTTCCATATCCTGGAACTCTTTACATATTCATATTTTGGGATTTTCTTTTGCCCACATTAACAAGAAAGTGTCCCTTAAATGGTTTAGAAATAACAATTTTCTATTTTCTATAAAATAAATACAAAAGAATCCCTCAATTTTGAAACCACCTAAGATGAAGCTGGGACAGATTTTTTTCATGAGGTCTATTTTAGTTTTTACACAAAGACAATAATTGATGTGCTGAGCATTAAAAGTTCATTTGGACTTGATTATTTTGTCTTTTAATACTTTGCCCTCCGTAATTAATTTTTAAGCTTCCTGTAATATTTGAAAATAAAATTAATTTGGCAGTTTTCTTTAAAAATAGAAATGTGAGAATTTGAAGTGCACTGTTAATTTTAAAACTGATGGGAACCCCTCTGATTTTCATTTACCAGCAGTGCAAAACCTGCCCTATATTATAAATGCTAATGATGCCACAGACATTTCAAAGAATTTTATGCCCAAACTTAAAGAAAATATGTGACTTAGTCCAGTGCTAATCTTTTATTTTCTATAGTGGTAAGCCTCATTTATACTTTTAAACTTCATTAAAAATAACTGTAGGCCATATTATTTTAAATGGCCTCTCTGATCAAAGGAAGGAGTTTTTTTCCCCCAAGTACCATTTTCCTTTCCTTATATTTAGGACTTGCTATTGATTTTTGACTTTCACTTTGCACCTAATGTTATTTTTTTCTTAAACAATATTTTTTTTCCTCCTCCCTGAGGGATCTTTTGTAAGCTAGAAATCTGACTATGTGGAAGAGGATAAACATTAGGAAACTGCCCATGTCACGCTTGGAGCTGCAGAAATTGCTGTAAAAATTTTCTGCTGTATAGAGGGAGCATTCATGCACAGTTCCTACATGGAGCACGTTCTTAAAACCTCCTGCACCAAAAAGTTTCCTTTGGCAACTCTGAGAGAAGGAATTTGGCTTTTAATCACACAGTAAGGAATCACCTTACTGTGTGATTCCTACCAAAAGAAGGTTCTTGTACATCTCTGTAAGTTTGGCACAGTCTAAACATAATCATGGGGCATTATGGGACTTTTGGAAAAATATTCTGGTGTCTTTTCAAGAATTGGAATTGAATTATTTATATAAGAGCTCAAAACTCCTGTAGGTGTGGCACTCGAGGACATGGCTTAGAGGGGAACACAATGCTGGGTTGATGGTTGGACTTGGTCATCTTAAAAATCTTTTCCAACCTTTGTTATTGTTTGACTTTATTTTTCCTCCTTTTCCTTATATTTGTGACAGGATCAGCTGGTTCAATAAAAATTCCACATAAATATTCTGGAAATTTGGGAAACAGAGGCTAAGAATTTCTATGATCAAAATTCCCAGGAAATTAAATTTAAAACACTGTAATTATTGGTCAAATTATTCCTTTTAATTGCTCAGACTCTTTAAATTGGTACCTCTCAGTTTGAGTTCCTCAACAACTCTAATTCTCAATTTATTTTTTTCTCAGTACATGTGGGTTTTTTAGTTTCAGTAATAATTGAATGTGTTTTTCCAGACCTATTTGAAATAAAAAAATGGAAAACAAAGGTATCTGGTACCTCCTTGTCCTGCGGCTAAATTTGTTGCTTCCATAATTCAGGAAATTTCTGAGGGCATCTCCTGGTAAATACTTGACAACAATGAAATGTTCCTAAATCCTGCAGAGTCAGAACCCCTGATCTGAGTCTGATTGCCACAAGATTGATCTAAATAGGTGCCTGACCTGAACCAAGGTGGTTCTCCAGATTGGGTATCGTAAATGTGGAATTGGATAAAGTAAAAATCTACATTATCCCTTCTGCCAATAACAGAATTAGGTTATTGCTCTGGCAGTCAATTGTTGTTTGACAGCAATGTGCTCCTCTGGGAGACTCTAAATCCATGTAATTTCCTACCACTCCACTGGAAAGATGTGGTGATTATGACACACAAGCCTGTTTATAATTGGTCTCTTATGTTTAATTGAGAAGGAATAAAAATCACTCTGGAAAATCTTAATGCAACAGAACCCTATTAGATAAATTTAAGGAGAATCCAGATGCACATTGAAAATTAGATGATCTAAACCACTTCCTTTTAATGTTTTCTCATATAGAGAACTGATCTTTATGCACAAAAAAAATCATCCTCAATTTCCTGAACTTTCAAAAATCAGCTCAGGGGTATGAAGCAATAATCTGTCCATTTGACCTTTCCTTCCTAGAGAATGTTTTCTTTAATTATTCTGAAGTGACAGGAGATGCTGATCCTTGAGCCAGTGCATTTCTGAATTCTCAAAAGTATTTCAAATATTTGATGTATATATATTAAAAAAAAAATTGCCCCAAATTCAAACTACTCTATTGCAGCACCTTTCTTTGGGGGATAGGTAATGCATTAATGATTTTTAAGCCACAGCAGCAAAGTAAACAGATAAATTTCAATCACTGCGGTCTTTCAAAGTTTATATGGATGATTTTAGGTAAGTTTTATGGCTGTGGGAAATTGCCCTCTTAAAAGAACTGGTTTATGAAAAAGAATAACATTTCTGCTCTAAAGTTCTTAGGCTGAGATGTGCAGAAATCAGTTCCAAACCAAATGGCAAACCAGGGAACACCTGGTCTTGTTGCCTGGTTTGTAGAGTGTGCTTCCAGAAAATTAAAAATAAAAATAGAAAAATGGTACTGTTTCATTGCATTCCTGCTCATGAACTTAACTCAAGGTAGGAAGATGTTCAAAAACCATGGAAAAGCTGATCTCTACTGAATTACTTTTTTGCTTTTGTTTCCAATTTAATAATTCTGGGAAAGTCTCATTTCGGAAACATTATCAGCGCTGTGCTTTCAAGTTTCATTACAGAAGATAACTCAGGGTTATTGTGGAATAGAAAATGAAAATGTTGCAAAGTTTTATATGCTTTCAGCATTTTATTTTTTCTTAAGGTGGTCGAGAAGAATTGAAGCTGGGTTTTTTGACCATGCATTATCTTATTTATCTCTATTAAAGAGATCCAGAGAAATGAAAGAGTAATTTTCAAGCAGTCTTGACTCTAGAAAACTCCTGTTTCTTCTAATCAATGCAGGTTGGCTTTTAGACTGAATGTTGGAATTATTTAATAAAATCACCTTAATAAAATTAAGGGGAGTAAATATCCTGATGTTCATTATAATTTTAAATAAATTAATGCTCAGCGTCCAGAAGGAATATTATATCAGGAATAGCACTAAAAGGAACCACAAAGTAAATTCACAAAATAAATTCACAAAGTAAATCAACTTTTGCCTAAAACTTGATGCTGTTCTGGGTTATTCTCTCAGGATATTGGTCTGTGGATACCAGCAGTAAAAATTCCTGCTCTGCAATCTCCTGGGCCATTTCACAGAGATAATTTGTGACAAACATTCAAATGACAGCTCAAAAGAGTATTGTGGCATATTGATTAAATTTGCCACTGGAAAATGGTTTTTAGTTGCTGACAGAAAATTAAGAGTCTGGGACTTGAAGCTGAAAATTTCTTTTAATGTCTTTTGTGTCTAAGAGAACTTATTATAATGTAACATTTTAAAATAGATGAATATTTGGATTGAAGCTGATTAAGGACAACAAATGAGGTGTTTTCTTGAAAATAAGATTTTCTGGATAATTCCTATAGGCAAGGAAAGAAAGGGAAAACCCCAAAATCATCAGGGAAATCAATCCCATTGCAGATATTACTCTTAAAATTGCCCTGTGTCTGTTACCTTAACATGGAGACTGATAAAATGCTGATAAAATTTCTCAAGGCCAGAGGAGTTTTCTCCCCCATGAACCTTGGGGGATAGTTTTATTTCAGGCCGGTGCAGAAATATTTCCCAGTTTGGATTGTACAGATGTGTCTGTGTTACCAAACACTGCACCAGGAACTGAGATCTGAGCAGCAGAGCAGGGAGTGACATTCGGAATTTGGAGGATTTGGGGTTAGACTGGCTCCAATCTGATCCTGTGGATTGAATTCCAGTTATTGCCTAAAAATCGCTCTGGAGAGCATCTTCTGGTTAGGAATTTTTCTAAAAGGACACTGAATTCTTGTGTGTTCCCAGACTTAGAGAAAATGGACTGAGTGGCTAAGTGGGGATGGTGAAGAGTTGCTTCAAAAGCCAGTGTATTCTTACTACATAAAACCCACACTACTGAAAAGTGATGTTTGCTTTAAGAGCTCTTCCACCACAGGGTTTATAAGGTTACCAGAATCCACAAAGAATATGCATTTTTGCAGAAGGAAATTTTCATACCAGGGTCTCAAGTGTGGTGGTGTTCACAGGGGTCTGAGGATGAGGGAAGAGATGAGGATCTGACTCCATGTTTCAGAAGGCTGATTTATTATTTTATGATACATTAAAAGAAAATGATATATTAAGACTATATTAAAGAATAGAGAAAGGATTCATCAGAAAGCTAGAAAAGAATAGAAAAGAATGGAATGATAATAAAATCTTGTGACTGACCAGAGAGTCCAAGCCAGCTGGCTGTGACTGGCCATTAATTAAAAACAACCACATGAGACCAATCCCAGATGCACCTGTTGCATTCCACAGCAGCAGATAACCATTGTTTGCATTTTGTTCCTGAGGCCTCTCAGCTTCTCAGGAGAAAAAAATCCTAGCAAAAGGATTTTTCATAAAATATGTCCGTGACACTTAGGGGCTTTGGAGCTGGGTTGGGCTCTGCTCCCAGGGAGCCAGTGATGGGACAAGAGGAAATGGCCCCAGGCTGTGCCAGGGGAGGCTCAGCTTGGACGCCAGGAGGAATTTCTCCATGGAAAGGGTTGTTAAACGTTGCCAGGGAGGTGTTGGTGTCCCCATCCCTGGAGGTGTCCCAGGAACACCTGGATGTGGCACTCAGAGCTCTGGGCTGGTGACAAGGTGGGGATCAGGCACAACTTGGACTCAGTGATCTCAAACCTAAATGATTCAGTGATATAAATGAAATTATAAGCAAATCTGTATTAACACTGAACATCCATTGCTACTCTTGTAAAATCTCCTCTGAAGGAGTTCTCCATATCAGCTGCAGCAACTTTGCATGGATTAGGATCCCAAATTACAGCTGAACTTTTTCCTCTCGGGGAGAGTTAATATCTGCTGTCAGAGCACATGGCACAGGAGGACAGGAGATGTCTGTGCAAAGCAGCCTGCAGGCCCAGACTGAGCAGCACAGACAAAGTAATTACAGGCACTTCAGGAAGAACTAATAAACGTTTCCCAAATCCATTTTAAAGGAAATTGGAAAAGGACTTTGTCAGCATTCAGACAGGCCTCCAGGAGAACACAGCCCCTGACATTTTCATTGAGCAGTCCTTTCCCCACTCCTGGCTCCCTTCAGCAAAAAGGAGTTTTTAGAACTCCGAGTCCAAATGTCGAAGATTACTCATCACTACTTCAAATGTGCAGTTCCTGAGACCTCCTTTGCCACAAATGTTTCTCCTAAATTGAAGGAACTTTTTGAAGATTGAAACAGTCTATAGAGTAGAAAGTGCAGTTTCTGTCAAGTTAGAAATATGACAATTTCGTGACTATTTCAGGAACGAGCTACATTGATGCTTTATTGCATTTCCCAGATCTCTGTTGGTTGAAGTGAAAATATTAGCTACTGGAGCAAAAGCTTGCAGCAGCTCTTACAGAGGGCTTTAAGAAAAGTGGATCAAATATGTTTGCAGTGCTGGAATTCTTTCTTATGAGGGTGGTGAGGCCCTGGCAAGGGGTGCCAAGAGAAGCCGTAGCTGCCCCTGTGTCACTGTGATATTTTATGAAAAATCCCTTTGCCAGGATTTCTTCTCCTGGCAAGACAAGAAGCCCCAGCTTCTCCATGTTTTGCTCCTCTGCAATGTGATTTGGAGAATTGTTTACCCAGCATGTGAATTGTTTTAACTTAATGACTAATCCCAGTCCAGCTGTGTCGGGACTCTGGTCAGTCACGAGATTTTATTATCATTCTTGTCTAGCCTTCTGATTTCTCCTTTCTCTTTCTGTAGTATAGTTTTAGTATATAATTTTCATATAATTAATATAATATAATATCAGTGTTCTGAGAACTTGGAGCCAATTCTCATCTCTCACCTCATCCTAGGGACCCTCACACAACACTGCAACACCCCTGGATCCCTGGAAGTGTCCAAGGCCAGGCTGGACAGGGTTTGGAGCAAGCTGGGCTAGTGGAAGGTGTCCCTGCCCATGGCAGGGGGTGATGAAAGATCATTTTTAAGTTCCCTTCCAGCCCAAACCAGTCCCTGATTTTATATTATGCATTGAGCATCCCTGCAGCCGCTCTCCTGTCTGCAACAATTTGTGTATTTCCATGTACTTCAAACCCACATATTTGATATTTGTTCCCTGTCAGACTCAAACCTGCACCTAATTTAAGCATTCCCTTTTCAAACCATCTGCATCAGCTAAATATCCTTCAGCTTCTGCTAAACATGTGGGGATGAGACAATCACAGGATTTCATTTGTTCTCTCTGAAAGTTGTTATTTTAAGAAGCTACCCAGGAAATATTTTATGACTTTATGAAGATCTCTTACTTATCCATGGATTCAAGGAATTGTGGCCCTCATGAATTTGTTTGCTTAGTTTTCCATTTGATGAAAATAGGGTTTGTGAGGTTGTGCTTTGTGAGCTCCTGGTGGGAATTCAATTTCTGGGGGTGAAAAAGGGAACAAATCAAGAGAAGAGAGCAGATGGGGAGCAGGGAATTTTTGTTTCATTATAGAATGTACTAAATGAGCTTAAATGAGACAAAAAGGGTAAATGAGAGAAAAATCTGGAAAATAATAACCGGTAGAGAGTTCTTCACCTTTTATTATTTAGGGTTTGATATTTGAGTATATTAAAAATCCTTCTCTTCCTCAAATCCCAGTTACCTCCCTTGTAATAGTAGAGGGAAAAGGTTTAACTGAAGTATGATAGTTTTGTTTGTTCATCTTCAGCTATAATAAACTAAATTAAGGCTTATTCATGTTAGACAAACACATATTATTATCATCACCCTCTGAATTCTAAGGAAAATTCCTTCATAATTTTCAATACATCTAATTTGGTTGGATTTTTGTTGGTGTTCTGGGTCACAGAGAGATGTAGGTCCTGCTTAGTCTCTAGGCCATTCAGGCCAAGATAAAAATAGGTTATATATTTAATTATAGCAGAGAATAATACAGTATTGCAAGGGAGGAAAGCTGAAGAAGGGATTTCATGGCTGTGACCACACAATACATCCAATAACTTATTAGGGCTGTCATTCATTTTTGTCTTACCTCTCATGCAAGTTTTGGGAGTGTTTCTCAGGCAAAAATATACATAAGAGAGGAAAAATAAAAGGGATTTAAAACTTTGGGCACACTCATAAACTAAATAGATTGTACTGGGGACGTTGCCAGACATCTCTTTCTGGGACTATGCCCTGTGACCGTGTTCGCAGGGGTCCGAGGATGAGGGAAGAGATGAGGATCTGACTCCAGGTTTCAGAAGGCTTGATTTATTATTTTATGATATATATTACATTAAAACTACACTAAAAGAATAGAAGAAAAAGTTTTATCAGAATGTTAGCTAAACTAAAAATAGAAAGGAATGATAACAAAAGCTTCTGTCTTGGTCAGAGAGTTTAAGCTAGCTGACTGTGATTAGCCATTAACTAGAAATAACTTTATGAGACTTAATCCCAGGTTTACCTGTTGCATTCCACAGCAGCAGATAATCATTGTTTACATTTTGCATTTGAAGCTTCTCAGCTTCTTAAGAAGAAAAATCCTAAAGAAAGGATTTTCCATAAAAGACGTCTGCGACACCCACCCAGCCCTGACATCCTGCTCATAAATAAAACTGGGTAGATGGAAGGTGCTGGGTGTTGCCACCACTCAGGGGCATTTTGGAGGTGAGAAATCATTTTCTTTTTCATCACTTTCTTTGCTTGGATTTTATTTCCCTCTCATGTCACCAACAATTCAGCATCACCTCCAAAATGCTGTGTAGTCAGAGCTGGGTTAGAATTAGTGGGGCTTGAAAGCTGCTGGTTTTACACTTGTAGTCCCAATCTTAATTAACATTTAACAGTTAGCAGGAAGTGCCTTCTGAGTGAATGCACCCAGTGAAGTTTGGAGCTGGAAATTGGCCTGATCAGACATTCTTTTATATCCTTCCATCAGAGCCATCTCTAATTTCCCTGGTGATGCAAGTCCAGGAGCAGCACCTCCCATTTGTGAAGCAGTAAGACTATTAAAAGAGGAAATCTCTGATTGAAGCCATGAGGCTGCTTGACATCTGAGAGCCCTGCAAATGAGACAGCTGTTTCCCACTGTTTCTCATAGATGTGCTGGGAATGATCCCCTGTCTGAGCTCATGCAAGGAGTGCAAGCCCTGATACTCCTTTATTTTCTGTGGGCTGGAGTGAAGCAACTTCCTCAT
This sequence comes from Emberiza elegans, assembly GCA_024865655.1. Classification (NCBI taxonomy): domain Eukaryota; kingdom Metazoa; phylum Chordata; class Aves; order Passeriformes; family Fringillidae; genus Emberiza; species Emberiza elegans. Next base: position 61,804,677 of record JALJVW010000206.1, read on the forward strand.
TTCACCCACAGAAATTTCATTATTTTAGTAATAATTGATGGGGTTTTTTGACGTTCTTCCCTTGATTTTGTGGAGCATTAATTAGGCACCCTGAGTCTCATTTCATGAGCAGAGCTTCATTTTATATCTATATCAATTTTTCTGTGGCTTAGACTAGATGGGTTTGACTTTCTAAGTGTCAGAGCTCAAGAAAGCTGATTATATGTTGTTAATTCTACATTTAAATTTTCTTTTTTTTTTGTCTTTTTTCTTTTTTTTTCTTTTTCCAAAGAAGCCTGTAAAACTATATATTTGTGGAGAATGTAATGGAGGAAATATTTGCCACAGGGAACAGAATTCAGCTGCCAGTGTTAAGTTTCACGTGATCCTCCCAGCTCATTTTCCAGTGTTTTCTGTTGTTGTTTGGGATTTTTTCTCTGAACATTTGGGTGAAATTTTACATCTGTGAGTAGCTCAATTCAGAAATGAATATGGTGTTCCTCACCATGAACAAACCTTTGGAATCCCTCACACAATTCTTTTTTGTGAAATTTAGGATTTGAACTTTCACAATGAAGAAATCCAGATAGATGCAGCTCTGGAGTGATTTGGCAGAAAAAATTGACAAAGGAAGATCACTCAAACTTTCTGTTCTCTCTCCATGAAGAGGAGAAGAGGGAGACTCCTGACACCTGTGAATTCTTCCATTGATCGGGAATTGTGCAGCGGTCACAGCAGAGGATGTGTCTGGTGAGGACAAGGGGCCAAGGAGCTGTTGATAAAATATCAGTGCTGATCATTGGGAAAGCCTTTTCCTTCCCAGTGCTGCACTGGCAGTGTGAATTTACGCGACATCACCAAAACCAGGAGAGATTAAATTCACTTTCCTGCCCCCTTTGTCACTAAGCAGCACAGGAGAGTCCCTAATGCTGCAGTTGTGCTGCACCAGCTCCATTTTCCTGGATGGTAAAATCCAATTACCTGGATTTTTCCCTTTCTGGAGCAGTTGTATAGGACAGTCTGGTCCAGGCTCATCTCCCACTGCTTTAATGGGAGAATAAATGTTTCAATTTTATTTAAAAAACTAAGGGCAAATGTGGCAGGTTTCTAAATGCCTGCCCAGAGCTACCATATTCCAGTGCAAGAACCACAGCTGGAGGAAAGACAGGAGCAAAGATGTTCTCTAAGTGATTCGACACATTTTGTACAAGTTTGTAGTATTTTATTCCTGTGTACACAGACTTTCTTCTCGTTCTGGGCAAAGGTTTCCCACCACTCATCAATCCTGAGCTTTCATCAGTCTGTATTTTCATTTAATGATATTATAGACTTCACTGCAGTTCCTCTCATTCTTTGCTTTTTGTGAGCTTTAAGCCAAACATAATGACACTTACATAAAACGAAATTATTTTCCTTCTCATTTATACAATCTGTTCCAAGCTTATTTTGTCATTTTCAAAATGAGTCTTTAGTTAGAAAACTACTCCAGGTGAGGTTTCTGTCCCTTCTTCTCATTTTGGGGAAAATAAATCATGATAGTCTCAGAATCAGATTATTCCCAGTTACCATATAATTCTGTGATTTAGTTTCATTATGTAATATTGGCAGAAAGAAGATTCTTAATTAGTTGCACTTGGTCTTTACAAAAGTTTTTAGAAAAGTCAGTAAAATCAAAAGTTCGACCTAAGCATGTTCTCCACATTTAAATTAACCAGAGTAATCACTAGAGTAGCTTGGGGTTATAACATGAGGGAAGATGTGATTGTTAGCAAAAACTACACATGGAATATTATGGGGGCCAAAGGCATTTCCAAGGAGAATAATTTCCCAAGGAAATGAGGCTTTGATTTGGGGAAGAACACTGGAATTCAATGTTTCCTCCACTTCAGCACTATGGGCTGTTCCAGACAAGCACTGGATAACAAACAAAAATGAAATATGGCCTCCAGGCTGAGCAATTTAAAAGAGATTCAGACAAGACATATCAAGCAAAAATCAAATTTTCCCTCATGAATCACTGCTTTTGCAGAAATCTCCTCTTCTTTTCCCCCCTGCTCTGGTTATTTACAGTGATAAATTTGATTCAAAACTCCTGCATTTAAGTAAGACAGAGCATAAGAAGGAGATGGAATTGTATGAATGATTAATGTATACTGTGTCTATGAAGCACTGGAAGGAATCGGCATTTTTTTTGAGTCTGTACTTTTTGCTTGTCCCTAAGTTTTAACAAACTTTGTATTTCAGACTTCTGCCAACTGCTGACAGCAAAGACAATCTGTCTTTTTTCTGCCTGTATGGAGAAAGTGACAATAATTTGATTAGGCTGATTTATAACATTAGAAAGCAAGAAGAAGATGAGGAGGGAATTAATCAAATTATGACAAACTGATCCCAGAGAAACTGTGAATTATTAGAGTTTTCTTTTTTAGTCAATAGGATACATCTGGAAGTAAACTAGACCATAGCTGATTAGATTAAAAGAATAATAGCTTTGATTTCTGCTTGATAATTGTCACCTAGAGCAGATAAATTAAAGCTCCCACAAAGCAGAAATCACCTCATCATACAGGAGGGTGTATTTGTAGCATTTGTTCTAACAGTGTGTTTTCACTCTGTTAGAAAGGTTTTAAATGTTATTTTCTTAGCATATATTGCTAGTTGGAGACTTGGGGTAAGCTTTAAAGGAACTCATTACTGGTAAAGGAGGGGTCTTTTGGGCAAATACCCTAAAATTCTGATTATCTGCTTCCTCTTCCCACGTTGGCTGAAGTACATCTCTTATTGTGTTGAAATGTGGTGTTAGGCAAAAGGCCACTCTGACTGTACCAAATATTTGTAGGAACCTTCTGGGGGAAGCCTGGAGAGCCCGTATTTTCGTGTTGTCATTACATTGCAAGGGTTCCACATTGCTACAGTTTCACACCTCCTTGATGTATCTTGTGGGCAGCTCCTCCAGGCACTGACCCTTCCTTGTCCTTGCAGTACCCAACTGACTCCAGTTCCCCTCAGCCAACCAATCCACTCTTTCCTAACACTCTTCTTATTGGCTACAGCTGTGGCCTGTTAACATCAGGCCTGCTCCTAATCTTTAGTAATTAACCCAGCTGCAACTCTTTAGGGGATAAGAGTACATTCTATACCACCTTTATTTACCCATACTGTATCCCTCTACATTTTCCCACCTGAATCTAACAATAGTAGAATTTCCAGTGCAGACCCCAGACTTGCATGAACTCTAGTAGGGCAATTTTTATTTTTGGTTACTTTTTTTATATGTGAAGACTGAGAGCAAAATTTTGGAGGGGAAATGACTACCAAGAAAAAAATCAACACCAAGAGCAAACAAAGAGCCCCTCTCTCAAAATGTCACCTATGCAAGCAGTGCCAGGACACAGGGAATGGCCTCCCTCTGTCACAGGGCAGGGTTAGATGGGATTTTGGGCAGGAATTGTTCCCTGTGAGGGTGGGCAGACCCTGGCACAGGGTGCCCAGAGAAGCTGTGGCTGCCCCTGGATCCCTGGCAGTGCCCAAGGCCAGGCTGGATGGGGCTCGGAGCAACCTGGGACAGTGGGCGGTGTCCCTGCCCATGGCAGGGGTGACACTGGATGGGCTGAAAGGTCCCTCTCAACCTAAATCTGTCTGGGATTCTGTGGACAACAAAAACCAGGGATTTTTGGGTTTTTTTTCTGATCTTATGAATTTGGTGACATTGAGAAATAGGAGAAAAAATAATGAGGGATGCCTGTCTGAAGAACACCTCTTGTGGGGAGCTAGAAAACATTGCTATAAAAAGTATTGTCAGATTTTGTTGATCAACGTGGAGCATTCCACAGCCACAACTATGTTCCATGATGTCCTGAGAAAACCAGTAGCTCCTGTGAGAACATTGCATTAATAGCACTCAAATCTCAACATTATTGCCTTGAGACTGGAATGAAATATTGTGCAGCTTTGCAGGATTCACTAAATAGTTTAATTCTCCATCTGGACACATGCTGACCTCATCCACTGGAGCTGGGTGAGGTGCACAAACAGCAACAGCAGGAGGAGGAAAGGGGGAAAGAAGGACAAAGAGCTCTTGTGAGAATCCTGTTGATGAGAAAACCAATAACATAATTTCTCTAATAGCTGCCCTGAGTTCTTTCTTTGGGAGGGGATGGAATGCAAGAGGCAGTTTGGACAAGCATTAGCCAATTAACCCAGAGCAAATGCTCCAAGTCTTGAAATGTCAACAAGAAAAGTGGAGGCAAACAGTCAGTAAACAGTTGCAGTCATTCTCTGTGTCTTGTGAGGCCAACAAATAAAGTGATTATCAAATAATTCAGAAGTCAGTGCCAAAAAATTTATATATATATGATCTACAAGAGCTGCCTCCTCAGGGCAATAAATTTGCTATGATTGCATCTGCTGCTAAATGCATTCTTGAGCCTGGTTCTGCTCTGGAGGCTTTTCTGGGAATGCTAATAACAGCATTTCAGGGGTGGCTGCTGAATTGAAAATTGCAGTAAGATCCAGGGAATGCTTCTTCAATTCACAGGTCTGAGCCAAATTCCCAAAGTTAACATTGGACCGTAGGGAACAAATTTACAACAAAATCCTTAAGTTTAATTTCTGTTCTCTTCTTTTGTTCCAATGAATCTAAAAAGTGTTTGCAATATTTTTAATAATTCTCTCAATTCATGGCTCTCCAAAGTGTAGCATCAATATAGCACAGGATCTTGGGGTCACCTGGGAATGTCTCTGCAGACAAATTAATCTTACTGATAACAGCCTGAGATTATCAGTGTAAATAGCTCATTTCTCACTGTCCTAATTACATGGGCCAAACAAACATTATTTGTCTTATGCTGTCAAGATTTGTCTTATTTATTTAATCTAAATGCAATATTTTTACATTTCTAGAATAGGAGTGATTTCCTTTGATGACTGCAAAGGTAAACCAAGGGACTCCTGGTTGCCTGAGGCCAGTTCACTTTCTGTCTTTTCTGGCTGGGGCACTTGGGAGCAATTGAGTGAAAATTTATCTTTAAGTGCTTTGTTTGAACACAGGTATCACTCTACTTGCTTGAGAGGGAGGTTGTGGCAAATGGATTTATAGAAAATTTTTAAAGTTTGATAGAAGGTTTGCATAGTGTGTATTTGTATGTAAAATTTGAGATGAGAAATGTTGACTTAGAAATGTTATGGAATAGCATAGATACTGTTGAGAGAGATATTGAATTAGAAACAAGATTTAAAGGATGGTTTTGTAAAAAAGACTAGATATTTTGGAGAAATAGAACTATGAAAGATGTATTGTAGTAAGATTTATGAGGAGTAACTAGATGATTGGTTTTAAGGTATTTATGGTGTGGTGAAAGTTGATAGGTTAAGAAACACTTATAATGTATTGTAATTTAGAAATAGTTGGCTTCTGGTTGTGATGGTGTGCATTACAACATCTGTATTGTCTCACCCTTCTCATGAGACTGAAAATGGAATAAAAGTTTTTAAAGCACCTCTCAGTTGCCCCATCTCTGAATCAGAAAAGGGCATAGCCTGACAGGAGGCATCTTTCTGGGGTTAGATAAATTGTTGGAGCATCCTGCCATATCTCATGCTTGCTGGGTTTTCCAAAGGAACAATCTGTGCTGCACACCCTCTCTGAAGAAGAAGCCAAAACCAAACGCCTTTGCAGTTGTTCCTCCTCTGCCATGGGGAGCAGGAGGAGCTGTGGGGACACCTCACTTGGGGTGGGGAATGTGGCACCATCTCCCCTCTGGCTGTGCTGGGAGTTGCAGAAGGACAAATTCCCCATGGGATCAGCTATGGTGGGAGTTCCAGCGCTGGCAGAAGGACAAATTCCCCATGGGATCAGCTATGGTGTGAGTTCCAGTGCTAGCAGAAGGATAAATTCCCCATGGGATCAGCTATGGTGGGAGTTCCAGCGCTGGCAGAAGGACAAATTCCCCATGGGATCAGCTATGGTGTGAGTTCCAGTGCTGGCAGAAGGATAAATTCCCCATGGGATCAGCTATGGTGGGAGTTCCAGCGCTGGCAGAAGGATAAATTCCCCATGGGATCAGCTATGGTGTGAGTTCCAGTGCTAGCAGAAGGATAAATTCCCCATGGGATCAGCTATGGTGGGAGTTCCAGTGCTGGCAGAAGGACAAATTCCCCATGGGATGAGCCTTTGCAGCTGTTTCAGGTATGTTTTGGGTGCAGACTGCACCAGTGACAGGATCTCAATCTCACACTGGTTTGGGTTAGAAGGGTCCCCAAAGCCCATCCAGTCCCACCCTTTTCCATGGGCAGGGGTACCTTCCACCTTCCCAGGTAGCTCCAAGCCCTGTCCAACCTGGCCTTGAGCAACACCAACTAATAAAACACATGAAACACAAGCCCATGAACAGGAAAAATGGCAGGAAAGCAGCAGATTTTGACATCAGTTTGGAGAGTTCTGTCCCAGCAGAAAACATTGCCAGAATGCCTGAATGTGGCACAGTCAGCTGGAGAGCAGGAGCTGGAATCAAACTCCTGTTTCCTCCCCAGATTTCCTTTCCCATTGCTGGTGTTTTATACCCTTCTCCCAAAAGAAAAGGGGATAATCTCATCTGCCCTTGACAGAGTTTAAATTATTTTTGAGACCTGGACTTTTTCTGGTTTCACCAGTCTCCTTTCTTGCTTATTCTGTAGAATTACCTGGTCCCAGCACACAGCTCTCCTGTTTCTCAATTCCCTATTTTTATCTTGCTGATTCTACTCTTTCTTAGTGTTTTCCCCTGCTCTTTCTGTGCCACTGTACCACAGATCTCTGCTGACCCCTTTGTGGCTGCAGATATTAATGTAAACTTAAAGAGTTATGCTCATAGTGTCTTCCTCTCACAAAAAAATGTTGCTAAAGGCATTTTGTATCACTGCCAGCTCTGCTATCTCAGTGTGCCCATGCCTTGGCGAAAGGAAGGCAAATATTCACTGCCTTTTGCTCTAGGCTGATGCTGCTTTTTTGCAGGAAACAAGTCCCTGCTTCAGCACTGCTCCACTGCTCTGAGCCACCAGGGAACAGCTCAGTCCCCTAAAAAAGCCAAAGCTGCTCCATCACTTGTTCAGGTTTAGATTTCACAGCAGCCCCAAAAATGAAGGCAGATAGTGGTGATGGATTTTAAAGCAGACTTTTAAAATTGTCTGCTTTGGACACCCTCTTGAAGCCCCACTTAGTGACAACACTTCCATGTGGGACCAGGGCTGGCTCAGGCTTTCAGCCTCTTTTAACTCTGTTTGAAAAAAACAAACATTTCAAAAGTGAAACTTGGCTTTCTCTGTGATGCTGTGGAAATGTGTGAGGCAGGGGTTTTCTGCAGGACGTACTGATGCTCACTTTGCTTTTCTTTCCTATTTTTTTTTTTGCTGTTTTTTTAATTTATTTTTTTGCTTTTCCTTTGATATTTTCCCAGCAGGATGTACCTTTGGAGATGCATAAGGACTTTGGATTGTGTTTGTTTTCAATGAGTTTGTCCCAGCAGAGTGAAAGGATGTGTTCCCAGAAGCTGTTTGCTCTTTTGGTTGTTTGACTGGTGTGCCAGTGTTCCCCTGACAGGGAGACTGTGGGGAAGAGCTCATCACTCCCAGGACTTGGAATCTGTTAGCAGCATTTTAGCTGGGATGTTTTGTTTTATCAAACAGGAACTTCATGCAAATTCCTAATTTCCAGTGCATTTCCTCAGCTGAAACTTCCTTTTCTGTTGTTCTTGAAAGCAACAGAGCTACTCTGTCTGTTTATTGATATTCTTCTGAATTAGAAAGGGGGGCTTTTATTATTGCTTTTTATTTTCTTCTAGCAGTTTTCTTTTTGAGGTTGAACTTGTTCAGTGACAGCCAGGCAAGCAGTAGAACATTAAAAGTGTTTGGGAACCTTTGTCCAGTGTGTAAAGTCTCTTTTTAGCTGTTCTGTTTTCTGGTTTGATGGGTTTAGTTGGCACCATGGTGTTCAAAGCTGGGTCTGGATGATCTTGGAGGTCTTTTCCAACCTATACTGTCCTGTGGTTCTGTGGGAACAGGACAATATCTCTTAAATCAGTACATTCAAATGTTCTTTCAAATTCATCTTTCATAAGCCAACATTTCACTCACAATTATCTGTTTTTAATGTCTGAGCAGATCTGGATTAATGTTAAAAGGCTGCATCAAGAGTAATACAGATTCCCTGAATTCCCAATGTCTTGTATTCGTCACTTCTGAAAACAAAAGGCTGCTGAGGATCTTCGTATTTCACTGAGTTTAATTGTGAAATTCAAGTTTTAATCAATGGGAACCGATTGAAAAAGTTCTTCAAGATAGTAAATGGAAGCCAGTAGGGATCTACAATTTCAATGGGAAAAAAAATAAAAATTATTAAGGAAGGATGGGATAATGGAGTTCACTGCCTGTTTTTTCACTTTTTTAGTCTTTCTTTGACCTTTCACACCATAATAAGCTTCAGTCAGGAGTACAGTTCCTTCCAGGCAAAGTGTTCTATGCAGTGATGAATATCTAAGGATACTGCTGAAAAAAATCTTCACTCACATCCAGTGTTGGCAAAGTCCTTCTTTTTAAAAAGCAAATTTGAAAATACTTAAAAATACAGATGCAGAAGCAAAATGAAAGGTGAGTTCTCAAAATTCTTGGAACAGAATGTATATATATCTTTTATTTGGAAAATCTAGCTGAGGTCGAGGCCCTTGAATTGAATAGTGCATTCCAATTTTCCCTGCAAAACAAACTCTTATCTAAAGAACTTAGTAGCAGTTTAAACTAGTTACTTAAGGAGCTTTCTGAAATTATTGGGGCTTTACAGCCTATGTTTTCATGATAAAAGCGCTTGGAAATCAACCTTGTTCCCAGGAAATCAGTGGCAAGAGTCTTACAAAAGTCAAGGGGTGTTTTACTACAAACGAACCTGGCTTTGTAACACAGTAAAGCACTTAGGTTATAAAAGACACGAGGAAAAAGGAAAAAGAAAGAAAAAGCTCTGCTTTTATGGGCCTGAAAGAAACAGTTGGTTGTGTTCTGCAGGCCTAGAAGGTTCTTCCAGCTCTGGAGTGCCTCAGGGTTTAAAACAGGGCTTTAGATACCTCTGTAAATAAACTTATTGCTCAAACTTATATCCCATTAATGCATATTTAGTAGTTTGCTGAATATCCCAAGTTGCCATGTTCCTTGCCCCAAGTTAAAAAAGAAAATCTGGTAATTTTTAATGATTTGTTATTGTCAAGAGTGTTGGAAAGGAAGAACTTTGCTATAAGCAAACAATACTCAACAGAGTATAATTAAATATTTACATCTTTCCCCTTTATATCTATACATACATACATACATATATATATATATAATGTTCTTTTGCATTCAGGGACTTAACAGAGGTTTTAGTAAATACAAATTTCCCAGTTATGCTCTCTCAACCAAGCCACTCTTTCTTGAATCCTGAAAAACATCAAAGATGAGTTGTTGTAGCCTAATCACCAGAACATATTCAATAATATTTCTAAGTGGAGAGAGGCTTTATGGGAAATACCATTTATTAACTCAAAGGGAGCTCTTCAAAATGTGAATTACAGGGCCAAAATTCAGCCTTTAATGCTGTCAAAGTGCACAAAGCATTGAAGAAGGCTCCAAAACTACACCCATTTGCAAATAATTTTCAGCAAGTTGAAATTACGTCTTGGGATGTAATTCATCCCAATTTAGAATCACAAGTTATATAAATTCAAATTTTTGAAGTTTTGGAATGTTACCAGTAAGGCAAAATGACAATTCTCACTTATTTGATGGATCTGTTTATTTGTTCACTCTAACTTAACAAAAAAAAAAAAAAAGTCATATTTACTTTCTAAATACCTTTTCGGTGTTTTTCTCTATCAGAAAAATCAAAGAAATTTACTGCCTCACTTAGAAACTCTGACTTAGTATACACATTTTCCAGTGGTGGTTTTGGGGCTGAAATTCTGTATTTTCTCTCTAGGCTTTTGTTTTCCCTTTGATCATGAACCACTGCAATGTTCTCAAGCATTTTTAAACAATTGGTGTCCTGGACACTGCCATTTCTTCATCAATTTTTATTTAATTAATTAGAATACCTGTAGCTGATGACTTTAATACTCACATTTTAAGCAACAGACAAACTTTTGTTTGTTTTTCTCTGGTTTTGTTGGTTTCTTTTGTTCCAGACAAACAAAAGAAACTATTGCAAAGGTATTGATATTACTGCTGCTGAAAACTTCATTATTCCAAGGCCAGGAGCCACAAAACAGCCACAAAACAGTTCAATATGTTTAAAGCTGACTAAGAAAATGGTTTCCTGGCCTGTTTAAATAACACAAGGAGGAGAGTAATAAGCCTGTAGGTCTTATTATGGGCAGCAGAAAAAAGCAGAAAAGAGTCTCTTTATAAACTGTGAAGCTCAACTTTTTACTATGAAGACAAAGCACCACCTGTGACCTTTAAGAGATTTATTTTGTTCCCTCACCCGTTCTCCTGTGCAAAGGATTAAAACATTATTCATTCCATAGCTATAAAAAAAATCTGTCATCTACACTACTTTTGATTTTCTTCTCCCCACATCCATTATGTTTCAAATAAACATTTTTTTTTTCCAACTCCTGGAGTTCTTAAATAACTTCTTCAAACACTTGGGAGAAGTGTTGACAAAGCTGTGAATAATGTTCAGCTGAATTGTATTTGTCACACAGAAACACCTCAGCTCCAGCACGCATTTCCCCTGGGACAACATGTTAAACACTGGAAACTCAATTCTACGGCCTCCAAGGAGACTTCTTCTTGCCCAGGTGTGGTCACAGCACAGCACACCTCCAGGAGGAAAAGTTCACAGCTTGACAGTCACCTGGATATTTCCATAAGTAATTTACTTGGACCACACTGGGATTCATGTAGCAAACACCATCATATTTTAGATGTGCTCTTAGTCAGTTGGACTTACCTAATGTTTATATCACCTTGAGTATGAAGTACTCATAATGAACAGGTAATCATTCATGATTTTATAGTTCCTTTGTTGTTCTTAATAGTTTTGTTATCATTGCAGGATTGTTTCCCTGTGATTGGATCTTTTAATATACATTGACTTGCTTACAGATGGAATCATGGATTATCCTGTCCAGGATCATCCAGTCCAGCTCAGACACCCCAACAATCCCAGCCTGTGCATCCCTGGGAGCGTTGTCCAAACCCTCCTGGAGCTCTGGCAGCCTTGGGGCCGTGCCCATTCCCTGGGGAGCCTGGGCAGTGCCCAGCACCCTCTGGGGAAGAACCTTTCCCAAATAGCCAACCTAAACTTTCTCTGACACAGCTTCAGCCATTCCCTTGTGTCCTGTCCCTTGTCATCCTCAAACTGTCACCCCATAAACGATTATTTAGGACAACAGTGGTTTCCTTCCTCTATAACTTATTCTCAGTGGTTCTTCTTCATTGCATTCGAGCCGTGAAAGGCCTAAACAATGGTTGTAACCAACCACAGCCAAATTAATGTGGGAATTTAGAAAGACCATTCCCAGAGGAGACAGGCAGCTCTCCTGTGTTTTCCAGCAGAAGGTGTGGGGTGCTGTTGGGCTACAGAAGGATTCAGAGGAAGCTCCACTCAGCCTGGTCTCTTTTGCAGCCTTACAGCATCTCCGGCCTGCAGCACTCCTGCTCCTTTGGCATAAATTTATTACATGTCTTTGTCAGATCACCACCAAACTGCTTCAAACACGCTCTGTGTTGCCAAAATACTCTGCAATTATCTCCAGCTCATGCAGGACAAAGCAGGGAAATTCCTACAAAGTTTGGGCAGGGCCTTTTTGATCCTTCCCGCTGTTCTAGTGTGCACAAACTGCTTGTTGGTGTTTTGATGGAGTTCAGGGTCTTGGTCTTAGTGTTTAAAGCCCTTAATAGAGCAGGTCACACTCTCTTGCTGGAGTTCTGATCTTTAGGGATCTTTCATCTTGCCTTGGGAGATCTGAGGGAAAAGGTTAATCGTTGCCAGGGGTGGGAAGAAAGCCTGGGTTCGGCTCCGAGCTTTGCGGCTCAGATCTGTGAAATGCCTTCCTTGAAGAGGAAGAGCCACTACGGCCTTGTGCTCTTGAAAGAGGCACAAAGGCCTCACTTATCTTTGCAGATATTGGAGAGGCGCCTCTGATTCCTCTTGACTCTTTCTTTGCTCGAGGCTAAAGGTTGAAGTAGAAAGAGCGCGAGCGCAGTTATCGCTGCACATCGGCACTGCTGAGCGTGGACTCCGTGGCAGCTCCTCCTCACACACCTGAGACCTTGGCTGCTCTCTGAACCAGAAGATCCATCTCATTGGAAGAAAATGCCTCCTGCAGTGGTCCTACTTCCACACTCATTCTGGTCGTTTCATGCCTTCACAATAGGAGGTGAGCATTTTTGATCAGTATTTTATGGAATCACAGAAGGGTTTCAGTTGGAAGAGGCCTTTAAGATCATCTGGTTTCTGCCTCCTGTCACGGGCAGGGACACTTTCCTGGAATAACTGACCTTCTCCACTTCTATTTGCCTCCTGGAACATGTTTTGATCCAGGAACAGCTTCAGGTTGACAGACCAAGAGAGTACCAAATTTAGTTTTCCTTTAGTGGACCAGTGTTTAGAATAATCCTGTCTTAACCCTTAGACCTTTGTGATAAGAGCAGCACACAGGGAGAGTCATTCTGAAATAATTAAAACTTTGGTTCTGCCATTCACAGAGCTGTCATTTTGCTATCACCCTGAAGGACAGAAAGACAACAGCCTTGCTATTTCAAAACTCACTTCCTGGAGACTTTGGAAATTTATTCTGTAGGATTTCCATTGACACCATTTTTCAACCAGATTTGGGGTGGACTGTCAGTTTTTGTCCTCTGTGTTGGTTTTATCTTCTGTTAAATTTCTGGAAAGGAGACTTCTGTGTGGCCTCACTTAGAGAGCTGACAACCCACATACACTAAAAACTGAAAGCCAGCTGACATTTGGCCAAGTTGCAGTGGTTTTGGTCAAATAACTAAAATTTAAAAAAGATTTAAGCATCACTGATCAGAGTTCTTGCTGTCCTGTTCCCCTGATCTGCTGCAGTTTCAAGCACAGGGACAAGATATTCTCATTGTAAAAGGGTTGAAATTGTGATGTCCACTCACTCAGAGCATGTGGTCTTCAAGCTTTGGCATTGAGCTGCAGTTCAGAAAAGCAGAATCTGCCATTTAGGAAAATCAGAACTCTCCTAATCCTACTGGTATGAAACCAGTCCATCACTCAGGAGCTGTAATCTGTCAGGATCCACTTTTGGGGAAGCAGTTGTTTAAGATAACCATGAAGGTTTTTCTTCTTTATGAGCAGAATAAAGAAAGAATGAAAGTTTTGAATTCAAGGTTACACCCACCTTGGTTCTTTGAATATTAATTTCTTTAACTGGCAGGCAATGCCACAGAAATGAAAGAGAAATTCCGAGGTTGTGCAATGGTTGTAATCTGAGCCCTCAGTATTCTCTCAGCATTGACTCTTTGGATGCTGTTCAGATAAAATTCTGCATCAATGCTTTTATAAATCAGCAGTCCTCACTAACAGTTTGTTTAGGGTCATTGCACACCATTAAAAATTCATGTAATTCATAAAAAAAAGAATTAATCTTACTTCTTTCCTTTCTAATAAAGGAGTTTTTTTGACAAATTATAATTCCATTACAATTTAAATCTCTGTAGTATGTGTGACAATTCACTTCAGCCATGAACAGCATGAGAGTATAACAGAGAAGAACTAAATAATAAAGCAGCATCTAGAATTAGTTTTATTTCTGCAAATGAATATTTCATTGCCACAAGAACGGTGTGTTTATGTTCTGAGTGACTTTGAAATCAAGTGTGTTTCTGTGGGTCTGAGGGCAGAAATGAAAGCCTACAAAGAGAAGATTGGTATCCTTTTGCCTGTAGTAACAAGATTCTCTAAGTTATGAACAAATGGAAAATGAGTGAGATCAATTTGAATCTTCTCTCCACTGAGCACAGTGTAGACAAAGACAAATATCAGACAACTTTAATGTTTAGAGTAGAGTCTAAGACCAATGCTATTTACCCATGGAGTTCAATGCCTGGGTACACATGATGAGAGCAGTCATCCTAGGAATTATTTTGGTCTATCTTGTTTAAATAATATTGCAAACCCTCTGCTAATTGTTCTTAATATACTTATGATCTGGGAAATTTTATTTGGTGCTGCAGTTCAGAAAAGCAGAATCTGCCATTTAGGAAAATCAGAACTCTCCTAATCCTACTGGTATGAAACCAGTCCATCACTCAGGAGCTGTAATCTGTCAGGATCCACTTTTGGGGAAGCAGTTGTTTAAGATAACCATGAAGGTTTTTCTTCTTTATGAGTAGAATAAAGAAAGAATGAAAGTTTTGAATTCAAGGTTACACCCACCTTGGTTCTTTGAATATTAATTTCATTAATTGGCAGACAATGCCAATTGATGCAGAAGTGAAAGAGAAATTCTGAGGTTGTGCAATGGTTGTAATCTGAGCCCTCAGTATTCTCTCAGCATTGACTCCTTGGATGCTGTTCAGATAAAATTCTGCATCAATGCTTCTATAAATCAGCAGTCCCCACTAACAGTTTGTTTAGGGTCATTGCACACCATTAAAAATTCATGTAATTCATAAAAAAAAGAATTAATCTTACTTCTTTCCTTTCTAATAAAGGGTTTTTTTTGACAAATTATAATTCCATTACAATTTAAATCTCTGTAGTATGTGTGACAATTCCCTTCAGCCATGAACAGCATGAGAGTATAACAGAGAAGAACTAAATAATAAAGCAGCATCTAGAATTAGTTTTATTTCTGCAAATGAATATTTCATTGCCATGAGAACGGTGTGTTTAGGTTCTGAGTGACTTTGAAATCAAGTGTGTTTCTGTGGGTCTGAGGGCAGAAATGAAAGCCTACAAAGAGAAGACTGGTATCCTTTTGCGTGTAGTAACAAGATTCTCTAAGTTATGAACAAATGGAAAATGAGTGAGATCAATTTGAATCTTCTCTCCACTGAGCACAGTGTAGACAAAGACAAATATCAGACAACTTTAATGTTTAGAGTAGAGTCTAAGACCAATGCTATTTACCCATGGAGTTCAATGCCTGGGTACACATGATGAGAGCAGTCATCCTAGGAATTATTTTGGTCTATCTTGTTTAAATAATATTGCAAACCCTCTGCTAATTGTTCTTAATATACTTATGATCTGGGAAATTTTATTTGGTGGAGTATTATTCAACTAACTCCTAACCAGTCTATTAATTAATAACCTAATTATTCACTCTGTTACAGGGCCAACATTTTTTCCATTTTCTTAAGAAAATAAAAAATTGGAAGCTGAAAAAGGAACAGACCATATAGACATATTTTCTGTATCTAAGGTATTATTAGGAATTATTTGATCAGTTCCTGGCTCAGAGAGGGGATATTTGATGGGAAATGATATGAAATGTAATGCCCAGAAACTAGAATTACTCAGCTTAGCTGGAAGAATTGGATGGAAATTTCTGAAGGTGAATAAACAGCAGGAACTCAAAATTTAGAAGATGAAGTTAGGGTTGTAGTAGTCTCAGTGATTGAGAATGATTGTCTGTTTGAGAGGTTTGAGATTTGCTGCAAGAATCCATGGGGGCACATAATGTGATGGATGAACCTAATGTTCCTTTCCAGCATTGAAACCTGTGACAGAAAATTTTCTGAAGGCCTGGGGACCCTCTAGGTCCTTCTGCCACAATACTTTTCTTTCTGTGATCGTTTCCCCAGCAAGTTTAAATCTCCACCACCATGTGAAATGTGTTTTTGGCAAGAACCAAGGCTGTTTTAGTGGAGGAAGCACAGAGAACCAGCACTGAACACAGAGATGATGTTTATTTTGGATTTCTGTAAGGCTCCAAAAGCCCTCTTGATTAAATGGATTCAATGTTTTGATGCTCCCACAGATGCTGCATTCAGATCAGAGCCAACCCTCCAGAGCACAATAACAGACTGAAAATCCAACTCGAGCAGATCAAGTGCAGTGAGTGAAGGTGTATTTCAGTTTAATCATCAGAGAGTAAATCCTGTGCTCTTGCTGCCTGTGCTATTGCTCTTGGCATCTCCAAGAGGTTGCAAACACCCCCTGTCATCCCGTGCCCCAAAGCTGCTTCTACCCAGCTGTAACATTTATGTGACTGCAAGGATTGGAAAATTCTGATTTTGTTCAAGCTCTTGAGGATTCAGTATATCCCTGTCTGTGGACTTGAAAGGCTTCTCCCAACACATTTTTGCTCATATTCTTGGTGGCCTGTTTGTTTTTTTTTTTTAACAGCCTTCAAGTTGTCTCTTTGTATTCATAAAGCTAATTTTTAGTTACCACAATCTAGTGAGAGATATATCTTGAAAAGTTCCCTGCAAAATAATAGCCAGTTCACTGCAAAATAATAAAAAAAAATTTTATATCTATAAAACCATAATATAATATAATATAATATAATATAATATAATATAATATAATATAATATAATATAATATAATATAATATAATATAATATAATATAATATAATATAATATAATATAATATAATATAATATAATATAATATAATATAATATAATATAATATAATATAATATAATATAATATAATATAATATAATATAATATGTTATGATAATTTATTACATATATTATATATATAATATTTTTATATGCTAATATCTCAAATATAACTTTTTTTAAAAATCATACTATGGTAACTATTTGCTATTTAATATTTGTATCAGTATCATTGGTTTATCATAGAAATTGTTTAGCGTGCACATAATCACAACTTACAGTACCATGACTAAATTAAATTGTTGAGAAACCATTTCAAAGCTGCATACTTTTATTTTCTGGTATTAATTTGTTCAGTCAGTGTTAGTTTTTTGTTCTAATTATTGCTCTGTTTATCACAACTTTGTCTTTTTTCTTCGTTTCCTGACTCAGTGTGAATGTTCTGTCTAATTAAAAATTATAATTGTCTAAAAAAGGCTTGAGATACAGTGCAAGGGACAACTTTTTAAGTGACAAAAGATTTTTAGCTTCTGGGACTGAAGTAAAAAACAGGTAATACCACCTGACACTCTTGGCTGAGAATAAAGAAAAATATTCATTAGAGTTTTGAGATATTTCTTATGCATGACATTACTGAACTGTTTATGGTTAATAATGGAAAATTTTATTTTCATAAAAATTTCATTAGTGGTTTTGTACAGTGAAGAGGTTAAAGGTGGAATGTAGCACAGCAATTACTTAAACCCAGATCAATTTTAAGGCTCAGAATAATAAGCTTATTTACAAAAAAAAATAAAAATTGCAAGAGTTAAGCATACAACAAAAACTGATGGATATTTATAGGAAAATTATATACAATTACATGGAGAATGTAACATTGATCCAGTGCTAGGGTGCAACAATATCCACACTTCTGATAGCCTTGAACTTAATGATTGAGAAAAATCTATGGAAAATTGGCAGCTTCATTGAGACTTGCAAGTAGAGACTTTTTAAGGTAGCAAAAAAATACCCCAAAATGAGGGTGATATTTCTTTTGGAAAATTGAAATAGTGTTTTTAAGGAGAAGGGAACATATAACTAGGATCCAGTTGGGATTTGCAAGTAAAAGTGCATAATATGTCCTTCTAATATTTTATTTTGCAGGCAATCCTATTATTTTGAAAGCTGCATAGCAAACATATCCATTTGGACTTAAACCCCCTCTGGGTTTATAGGAGGATTTGAAAATGATGTAAAACAGCATTGTAAGGAAAACTTGCTAGAAAAATTAGCTGCAACAATACAGAAAAAAAAAAATTAGTAATGACAATATCTGTTTTACAAGGAACCTGCTGTGATAGTTAAAGAGCCTGGCCTTTAAAATTTAAATAAAACATTTAAAATTTGAGATCTGGCCTTTTGTGAATACAGTTTAAAGATTCATGTTAAAGACAATTGGATTTAGGAACTGGTGAATTCTTTTCCCCATCTCAACAACTTTCCCTGGAGAAAGGATACAGAAGAACTGAGCTGGTCACAGTAAATTATTCATGATATACATGTGAATATGTAATATTAACATAGGATTAATGCTTTGATTTCATGATTTATTCATCTTGAACAGTGTGTGGTGGTTATTCTCAATGGGAAATTTCTCTTCTCCTCACCCCTGTTCCCACGAATGGTTCCCATCCATCCTGTCAGCTGTGGGAGGAAACTATTGGAAATCTAATGGAGCAGAGGACAAGTGTGAGGAAAACCCAAACATTTGGCCATAATTACATTTATCTTCAGCACTTAGGGCATTACAGGTATGGGTGCAATGGCTGATGGGCAATGATTTATGAGATTGTCTCTGGAATTTTGCAATAAATATTATGCTCATACTTGGAAATCACAAATGTGCAAAATTCCACAGTCAACCTATTTTCAGTTGGGTTTATTTTTAATGCTAAACTTCCTTGCTGGTAGAGAAATTGCCTGAACTAGCAGTACTTCTGTGAGAAGGTCAATAATTCAATATTAACCGAAACAGATTTTCTACGATTAAGCTCTAGAGGTTTTTATTTTGGGTACCAGAGATTCTTTGCATTAGAAACAGACTTCATTTTGCAAAGAGAGCAATAATTTCTGATAGTTTTTACTTCTAGCACTTCATTTAGCAGCCACCAGCACATTTATTTGCAAAGCTAAAGCAAAAGCCAGCGACACTTAGAAGGTAATTGTTTTTCAAAGGCAGCACAACACAATGAAAATTCAAGAGGAGCAGGATCAGCTACTAAAGCTGAGCAGACACACAGGGATGAAGGAAGGGGATGCCAGATGTCCAACTGCAATCCCTAAAAATGTCTGTATATATCACTTGCAGACTGATAAATGGCTCCTTTTCAGTTTACTTCAGTAGCAAGGCTCCTAAAACTCCTTTGGTTTGTAAGTTATTGTAAAAAGATGTCCTGGGAAGAGTCAGAGTTGCCATCCTTGGAAGTGTTCAACAAACATGTGGATTTGGCCCTTGAGGGTGTGGTTTAGTCGTGAACATGGTGTTGGTGCTGGTTTTATGGTTGCACTTGATGATTTTAAAGGCCTGTTCCAACCATTACAATTCTGTGATTCCTCCATGGTTTGCAGCAGAACGTGCATATGTGGGACAAAAATGGTTATGACTTAAGATCTATCTCTATAATTTAACCTCTGAAGTTTCTGACTTACCTAATAAATGAGGCTTCTCTCCCCTCAATTGTTAACTGAACGTATTGAGCTTTTTTCCAACTATTAACTCCCCAAATATCCAGGGCTTGGGTTGCTTTTGAATGATTTCTTCGGTTAATAAGAAACTTGCAGTGAACTTTGGATTTCCATCCTTTAAAACCATTGACTTGCAGTTAGCCTATGAAAAGTGTAATTGATTTCCATTTAGCTGTAATGGAATTTCTGCCTGGGCTGCATGGAGTGGGGTGAGGGATGTGGAGAGCAGTGAATCACTGTCCCTGGGCTCGCTCCATCTTCCGCGACGCTCCGAGGGATGGGAGCCCCTCTGGAAATAAAAAAAAAAAAAAACCACGTTCCTCTCCAGTCAATTCACCTCTGCAGCCAGAAAGGGATGTTTTTAAGGAGAAGCAAAGGGCTGGATGATCGACCACAAAGCTTCTCTAATGAATTAAATTACACCAGTGATACTTTCTCATTGTTGCAGGCAGGAGTGCCTGGTACCAGCAGCCCGTGGGCAATAATACTGAGGAAGTAACAGAATCTCAGCTGATGTCAGTTATTGCTTTCCCATTTCCCCTATCAGCAAAGGGTTTTAGAGCCATAGATTGGGACTACTAGCCTGAAATACATTTGAAGAGGTCAGGAGGTGTTATTGGAAGTCCTCTGGGAAAGATTTTCTACTCCTCTTAAAGACAATTCACATCAAACTATGTCTTGTTTCAAAGTATTTCACTTCAAAAAGGTGCTCTGAAATGGTCTGAAAGAAATCTTTAGTAATATCTGCCATGTTAGTGTCACAGTTTCTGTTGCTGGGTTGTTTCACAGGGTGTTTCATATAGGATGTGGAGCTAAATTCTGAATTAGTTACTGCTGTGTTTGTGTCTGCATTCTTCCAAGGATGTCTGCAATCCTTTAATCCGTCTGGGCACCTTCCTCGTGCTTTCTAGAAGGAATTTAGTGTGGTATTCAATGGTTTTCTCAAGGAGGGATATCCCACTCAGGATATTCTGTGATTCCATGATTCCTCCTTACAAGTATCTTGGACAGTCTGCACTAAAAATATTCAGTTATTCTGGCTTCCTAACCACCTGAGAGGAACCTTTGTTTACCAAGCAGTTCTGGTTGCTGGAAACTTTCGGGGTTTTTCTCTTTTATGTTTGAAACTAAGCAGGGTGAGCTCCACCCCTCTCTCCCAAGACTGGCCATGAGGGAGAGTCAGGGCTCGGGATGCTTTGTACTGTCTGCACTGAGAGACACCCTAGCCTCGGGTAACAGATGATGTGCTCAGTCTGTGCAAGGGATTTTGCATTTCAAAGGAAAGCCCTTAACAGTAATCAACCCTTGTGTTTGCTGCTGCTCACTTCAAGAGGGGAGTGCTATGAGTACTTGACACGTGGAACAAATACTGCAGAAGAGAAAATATTTTTTGCCACTTCTCAACACTCATTCTTTCATTTGACCTTCTAATGAGGTTTTATAGAGCCCTAATGGGGTCTGAGTCATGCTGATGCCAGCAGAGCTTCCTGGGGTGACTTTGGTGCTCCACGTGGAGCTCAATCCCAGCTAGAGGTCTGTGGTGGGGAAGCATCTCCATCACTGTCACAAGTCAGATTGCTTATTCCAACCATCACCTCACAGTAATTACACAGAGGATGGGGTTAATTTTTGATCCCTTTCTCATTTACTCCAAGACACATCGTTTTAATGTACACACTGACACATGGAGATGGACCATTTATGAGGGGTGATGGACTCCACTGCCATTAAGTTTTAATGCATCATTAATTTTCTAGGCAGATGTAAAACAAGGCTCTGATATTCTGTTCTTCATTCCCAAGGTTGACTTAAAAGTCAGTGACCTCTCTTGATTGAGTGGTCATTAAACCAGTCTGAACTATAGTCATTTTAATCTTCAGAGCATATAAAAATTAGCAGTTAAAAAAAAACATGCAGATTTTTGCCTAAGACTCTGGCTTATTAATTTCTACATTAAAATTATGCATAGATCTCTCTTCAAATGCACCTGAGAGAACCTTTTAGATTCCTCAGTTTCCTTTTAGACTTCTTTGTCCAAGGTGAAATTCTATCCAAAATGATTGCATAATGCTGAAAACATTTGAGGAGCTTGATCTGCTTAGATTTAAGCACATTTGAGTTTTAGGGATTTAAGTTGTGCTCCTCAACTAAAATTCGTGTGGGGGGAAGAAGAAAACGGGTGGGACAATAAAGTATTGGGGTTGGAACCAGGTGGTCTTTGAGGTCCCCTCCAACCCAAGGTGTTCCATGATTCCATGCTGGTGTCCCCAGAGGTTTCAGATCCAAGGAGGTGAGGTGCCTTTAGCTGGGGTAGGAGATTTTTTTGCTGCCCCATTCCCTGACTGTGGGCACAGCTCCTGTCCTGGGACTGATGGCACAGCTGCCCATGGATGGGGTGGGCATCAGGGAAACCCACATAACTCATTTCTTTTGGAATCACTGGAGAGGGTTAACCTTCCCATAAGGAATCTGGTGTCCTGAAGAAGGTTCCCACCTTCACACCCTGCTCCACCACAACTGAGATTTTACTGTGAAATAAAAATTCCTCAAGTTTTGCCAAATTGGCTTTTTCCATTCTCTCTGTTTTCTCTAAACTGCCAGGTAGGTTTGGTGTGAACACATTAACTTCTGCAGATAGGTTTTGTAATATTTTTTAATTTAAATAGGTGTAGGTTTTGTTTGTTGAATTTTTATTTTTTTGGGGGAAGGGGGTGTGTGATTTTTGTTTTTAATTGGTTTGGTCTGTTGCTGCCAGCTTGTTTGTGGGGTTTTTTGGCAGTGCTGGAATAAAATACTGATTTTTAGCAAAGTCCAGGACCGGGCTGGAGCAACCTGGGCTAGTGGAAGGTTTCCCTGCCCATGGCAGGGGTGGCACTGGATGGGCTTTAAGGTCCCTTCCCACCCAAACCATTCCATGTCATTATGATCCTTTGTCATTGTGCCTCCTTGATCCTCGCGTGAGTGTCTTGGTCATCCAGTGAGTGAAAATTGAAGTAATTTTCAGTGCTCAGCATCTAAAAATTATGAAATGCCTTTTTGGAGCTGGACAGGGATATAAGTGGGCAAACTGGAAGTGAGGGGTGGCAGTTAAGTACATAAATTACCCAAATATCAGCATGAAGAGCACATAGTTCAGCTTTCACAACTGAAGGAACATCCAAACTCTTGCAGTGAGAAGAAATAGATGGAAAGTATATTTTTTAATCTCCCCCGATATTTCAGGATTGTTATTTTGCACAGACTAATGCAACAGAAAAATAACAAACAAAAATAACAACAAACAAACAGCACCACTCACAACAGCGTTTTCAGAAACTTAATAAGAGCTCTTGGTTTCTTATCCTAATCACGTTCACCAATTTAGTGTTTCTTCTTGTCCTGTTCCTGAAAAGCATCAGAATAATTTTCTTCCCCAAGCCCTATTGATTGCTGTCCTGTAGAAGTTGAACGTATCTGCACTATTTGTTTGGGTTTTGTTGTCAGTAATCCATTTTTGTTTGTATTTCTTTCCAGTTCTATTATAAAATTCAAGTCAGTCTTGTTCTGAAGTACAGGGAACCTGGGAGCAGCTTGCCCTGAGGACTGCATTGTATTTTAATAAGTGTTACATCACTCTTAGAAGCAGCAGTTAATTGCCCTTGGATTTGTGTGAAGGAGTGCTTCCCATGCAATTTCTAGGTGTACTTCTTGGGAATTCTTCCTAAAATTGCTGAAGTGTGAGGAGGCAGGAGCCACAGAGAGGGGCTTTTATGGATTGAGCATGACAGCCCATTGTCCATCTCCCCTTGGGAGAGTTTAGGAGAGTGTGGGTGATGGAAGGTGTTGTTTTAATCTGATTTTGCTTTCTTTATCCAAACATATTTTAGTTGGTGATCAATTCAATTAATTTTCCCAAGTTGAGTCTGTTTTGCTTATGGCTATAATTAGTAAGCGACCTCCTTGTTTATTTATTTATTTTTTAATCACCATCCATGAGGTTTTTCATCTCATTTTCTCCCCTGACCTGTTGAGGAGGGAGATCAGGAGAGCAGCTGGGCGGGCTCTGGCAGCCAGCCGAGGTCAACCTCTCCATATGAATATATTTACATATTATATCAATATTGGTATGGGGAAAAGTGCTCCTTTGGGATCAGCTTCCACAGAGCACCAAGTTTTATGGCAATGTCAGGACAGATGAAGGTGGGAGTATCTCCAGGGAGCAATTAGGGGAGTACGAGAGTGATGTAACAGAATTTAGCTTGCTTATTGCCTTTCTTTGCAATACTTTTGCCTTTTAGGAGCACAAAATTATCCCAAATTGCATTGATTTTAAGATTGCCAGAAGATTATTATTCTAAGCAGGGAGATTTCACCACAGCCTCCCATGATTCTGCCCAAAACTTCACTGGTTTATGAAGTGTTGTGTGATTTCATGGATTACAAATGGGAGGAGCAACACAAGTTTCCAAGGATTGCTGTCAGATCTTCACCCCAGCACATTATTTTTGATCATGGATTGGACAGGAGTAGCTACCTACTCATAAATATTTATTTACATGTTAGATTGCTAGTTTGAAAGCTTAAAAATGGAATTAATTTGGGTTATTTATCTATGAGTAGAATAGGGTGGCTTTGGCATAAGGGCTTCAGTTGTGGTCAGACCATCAGCTCCACACGATGGATTGCTCTGGTTATGATGCTCTCGTTTCAATAATTATTAAGTTACATAAATAAAATATTTTCTTAATGTATAACACTCATTCTAAATTTAAAAAATAACACAAAACCAAGCAGACATTAATTTTTGTAGTAGCTGTTAAATTTAGAAATTCAATGATTATTTAGGAATTCATTTACTCAGCTGAGACATTGTCACAGTTTGCACAGAGAAGACCTGGTCTTGGTGGAAAGTTCCCTGCCTGTGGTAGGGGTTGGAATGAGATGAGAATAATTTTAATGTATAAAGAAATCTAAAAGAAAAATGCTTATATAGGTCAGATGGTCACCCAAACTGAGCACAGAAACACTTGGTGTTTAATTCTGAAGCTCAGCACTGAGTATTTCCTAATGGTTTACCAGTCAAATAAACCAGAATTTGCTCCCTTAAATATAAAATAAAATTTGAAAACTTAATACTTCTTTTTCATGAAGCAATAAATACCTTGTGAAATGACAAACACTATTGCAAACAAGAAAACTGTTTTAAAAAGCTGTTTATAACATGCAGCATATTAAAGCACGTTTTATGATTCATGTAGCCTAAATATGAATATAAATTGATGATTTTCTTCTTTCTTGTGCTTGACTGGAAATGTAAGGTTTTTTTTTTTTTTTTTTTTTTAACAACCTACCAAAGATTTTTCAGAGCAAAGAGTCTTTCTATGTCATTAGACTTTGCCTACTTGTAAATATGTAAATACCACTATAAATATTAGCATTTGTCTTGGTTGAAGGATGTAAATATGGCTTTGGGGAATTTGGAGTTGGGAGATGAGGAAAGGGAGGAAATAGTAATGAGTAAAGTATGGTACAAGGTTTCAAGTTCAAAAGCTGAAACTCGATTTTTAGAATTAAAATTTGTGGATGTTTCACTGTATTTCAGCTCTGGATTTGGGATTTCCAAACCACTGAGTTTGGGCTGGTTCGTTTCATGTGGAAAATTCTAACAATTCTATAAATATGTAAATCCTCTGGTGAGGTGTGTGTGTGTAAGGAAATTCTAAGTAGAATAAAAGCACAAAAATGCCAGCGGGGAGTGGGAAGAGACTTGGCCATGCTTCACCTGAGTGCAAAGAGTAGCTCCCAAACCCCTCTTTCTTCATGAAATGTGGCATTTCTGTCTCAGCAGATGACACTCCAGACTCAGTTTTTACATAAGGTCACTAAAATTTCCGGAATATCTACAAATATTGGTGTGTTCTTTTTTATATCACAGAATCCCAGAATGGTTTGGGTTGGAGGGACCTCAAA
The DNA here is from genome assembly GCA_024865655.1 of Emberiza elegans. Lineage (NCBI taxonomy): Eukaryota > Metazoa > Chordata > Aves > Passeriformes > Fringillidae > Emberiza > Emberiza elegans. The sequence goes on from JALJVW010000206.1 coordinate 61,829,890, forward strand.
GCCCATCCAGTGCCATCCCTTGCCATGGGCAGGGACACCTTCCTCTAGATCAGATTGCTCCAAACCCAATCCAGCCTGGCCTGGAGCCATTCTAGGGCCCTGAACAAGGTCTGTGCCCATTATAGGGAGAAACAGAAAGTGGGAAAATTACACTGTTTCCAACAAAGACTGCAACAGTGCTCCACAGACAAATTAATTTACCTAAAAATTACATACGTTTCTGTAGATATAAAAGTGTTACAAAAATGATTTTAACATCACATTATCTAATTTACTTTAATGGATATAGTGAGGTTAATGTTATTTATACCTCTAGCAAGACATAAATAAGCTTAATTTAAACATTGTGGGCAAGGATGTCCCTACCCATCGCAAGGGGTGGAACAAGATCATTTTAAGGTCCCTTCCATCCCAAACCACTCTGGGATTCTGGGAATACCCTGCTTTGGCATTGCCTGTTGTGCAAAACATCATGTTACAGGTCAGTCTGGAGACAGATTCCAGGTGATTTATTTTAGTATGAAATACTTTCTTAGGAATACTTGCAAGAGCATTTGGGAAAATATAACAAAGAACTTGTACGCAGCTGATATGGGCTTGCAATGGGAAATTGGAGTAAAGGACCACTAACAATCCCCAGAAAGTTTGTTTCCTGTGATTATAATTCTTTGTGAAGGTCTTGGAAAACAAAACAAAGCCGTCCTTGGGAGACCCTGGCTTGGCCCAGTGTCAGGTGGCACAGAAATTACTGCTCCACAGAGTCCTTTGTGGGCTCGTGTACCACACAGAAAATATGGCTTAACCTCTGCAGTAATCACAGATTGAAAAGCCTGAAAAGGCTTCAAACACCAGCAGAAATTGCCAGGGGGCTGTTGAATTTCCTGACTTGGAGATGCTCCAAAGTGGAGTGGGCAAGGCCCTGAGCAAGCTGAGATGCCCTGGCCCTGTGCAGGATGGAGATTTCCAGAGGCTCTTTCCAACCTTTATCAACCCCTGATGCTGTGATCTGAAAGGGCAGAGGAAATTAGTCCCCACTTTGCTCTGGATCCTGATGTCTGAGGATGCACAAACCCCTGTGCTGCCAGGGACAGGGATAATATTGCAACAATTATGGATTTCCTTCCAAAATCTGGAGCAAGAGTTCATGGGAACCTTGCCTCAAGGAGCATCATGTCTCAGGAAAGCATCCTGACCTTCAAATATTTCAGACAGATTTTCCTGCTGTGTTATTAGGTATTAACTTAGTAAAATACGGTTTTCTTTAAAACCCTTTTTGCTGTGCAATGAATTCTTGGCTAGTTTAGATGTGCTAAAAGAAATACTTTTTAATGAGACCAGGACCAAGTAGAATAACTCCTAATGACTGAGGTTTTTAAAATAATTTCTATACAGCATAAAGATAAAAACCAAACATGCTCTGTGGTCATATGCACAGATATATAGAATATCTCTTATTGATACACTAAAAATATACTTACATGAGCAGGAGTAAAAGTGCAGGATCACTTGCAAAGTCATGGAATCACAATCAAAGAATCATACCTAAAATGTGTAGATGGCTTTGTATGAAAAGCAATGTGAGCCTTCTTGTCTGATTTTGAAAGGTTTGACAGGAAAAAGAGTTTTATCCATGTGTCCCTACAGGAGAGTGAGAAAAGATAGCACTTAATGGGTAATTTTCAGCTGAAATATAGGATTGGCTCACTTGATGTTGAAATATCATCTACAAATACAATCTTTGCAATGCAAAGAGAAGAGTGTTGGAAAAAATGACCTGTAACATAGGAGATTTAAAGAATATGACCTATTCAGCTTTTCTAAAAGAAGACTGAAGTGCAACTTAATCAGGAAGTCAAACCCTTTCCATTAACAGATATTTTAGAGAAAATAATTTAGCAGAGAAAGTCACAGTGAAAACCAGGGCTGGAAGCTCAGGGAAGATAGATTCAAACTGCAGCTGTGCTGGGGATTTGGAAAGGTCCAGGCATCCATAAGAGCAAAAGTGATTTATAAAGGAAACAGGGAAAAAGAGAAGCATAATACGAATTTTTCATTTCAGTGTCTTCAGAATAAGTGTTTCAAGAACATATGGTTCAGTTGGACACAGAATATTGGAAATATGAAGTCAAAGTTAATGGTCTGCACTATTGCAAGAAAATTATTTCTCCCACCTTACAAATACACAGATGGAACAATAAGCATTGTATCCATCCCATGAAAGGAGTTGAAAATTTTTCATAAATTCTGAAATGGAAGCAATTCGTGTTCCAGGAGCTCTAAAGAGATTGAAATAGTGAATAAATGTCAGGGGAAAGCAATGCCATTTTCTCCTAAAATACACAGGAAGAAATAATTTTGCTGGAAAACATGTGGAAATATTTCACACTTGTGTTTTTCTCTTTCTCTAAAACAATTTAACTGTCTAAAAGATAGATTCTTTCTGTTGTACTGATCAGGAAGAAATGTTTTGGGTGGGCTCTGATTTGGGGTTTCTTTGTTCCTGGTTCTTGGGGTTTTTTTGTTGTTGTTTTGGATTCTGGAAACTGAATCAGACCTGAGTTAACTTAGGGAGACCATTGCCTTCATCAGTCAGCAGCTTTGAGATATGTCATTTATTGTGCTCTCCACATTCTCCTTGCAGACAACATCTGAATGGTAATTTAGAAAACAATTGCATTTTACTTTTTCTTTTAAAAAAATAATTTTTAATTGCGACAAAAAAACACCCAAAAAAAATCAAACCATCCTTTCAACACTTAAAATATGGTTACTTGCAACTATATTTCTTCTTTCCCTTGGCATCCTCTTTGAAATACAATGACAAAGGAGCATTTCTGATGGAGCAGGTCTTTTAACAGGATCCTGCTTTAAGGAGTAATGAAATAGCCCACCTATAAAGGATGGATTTCCTTCCCAAGGATGTCATAAACCCCTCTGAAAAAAAGGCCTTCGAGTTATGGGGTTTTTGCACAAATCCTCACATGAGAGGTTTGACGTTCAGATTCTGTTCTTTGCTTCTCCTCATGATATTATAAGTGCAGGATCACAACAACATCCACTCATAATCAAAGAAGGATTTCCACATCCAGGAGTCCCTGTGTCTGACACTGGGTCCCTGGGGGCTGGCTAAGGTGAGGATTCAGAATCAGAGAATCCCAGAGTGGTTTGGGTTGGAAGGGACCTCAAAGCCCATCCAGTGCCACCCTTGCCATGGGCAGGGACACCTTCCACTGTCCCAGGGTGCTCCCAGCCCTGTCCATCCTGGCCTTGGGCACTGCCAGGGATCCAGGGGCAGCCACAGCTGCTCTGGGCACCCTGTGCCAGGGCCTCACCACCCTCACAGGGAACAATTCCTTCCCAATATCCCATCTATCCCTGCTCTCTGTCAGTTTGAAGCCATTCCCCCTTGCCCTGTCCCTCCAGTTCCTGATGAGTTGTCCCTCTCCAGTTCCCTGGAGCCCCTGCAGAGCCTGGAAGGTTCTGTGAGGTCTCCACACAACCTTCTCCTCTCCAGGCTGAACATTCCCAGCTCTCCCAGCCTGGCTCCATCGGGGAGGTGCTCCAGAGCCCTTCATGGCTCCTCTGGACTTGCTCCAACATTTCCATGTCTTTATTATGTTTGGGACACCAGAACTGAGACTGCGCTTCAGGTGGGGTCTCGACAGAGCAGAGTGGAGAGGGGGAATCCCCTCCCTCAAAAGAAGGAAGGTGTGTTTCATTGTGACGGTGTTTGCAGGGGGCTTAGGATGACGGAAAAGACAAGAATGTTGACTCCATGTTTCAGAAGGCTTGATTATATATAATATATATTTTATATTTATACAATATATATTATATATTATATAATAATATATATTTTATGATATATATTATATTAAAACTGTACTAAAAGAATAGAAGAAAGGATTTCATCAGAAGGCTAGCTAAGAATAGAAAAAGGAAGAATGATAACAAAGGTTTGTGTCTTGGGCAGAGAGTCTGAGCCAGCTGACTGTGATTGGCCATTAATTAGAAACAACCAACATGGGCTAATCAAGGATCTACTTGTTGCATTCCACAGCAGAAGATAACCATTGTTTGCATTTTGTTCCTGAGGCCTCTCAGCTTCTCAGGAGGAAAAATCCTAAAGAAAGGATTTTCATAAAACATGTCTGTTACATTTCCCCTTTTTCTTAATGGAAAAAAGAAATTTTTTATCTTCTGGGACGTAATTTTCTTTTCTTAAGTAGGAACAGAGTGACAGTGTTACAAAGGCAAACTACAGAGTGAATTTGCTTTGCCAAAGGAATGAAATGTCCTGTCCGGAAAGCTGGACTAATAAATAAGCCAGCATTTTTCTCCCTCTTATGCCACGAGAGTGGGAAATACTTTTTTACCTGTCCATGTTGTTCATTACCTTTTTCTGGTGGAAATGGGATGGAATTTCCATCCTTTAGAGCAGCTGTTGCAGTGAAGCTCCAGATGGTGGCTGCACTCATTGCATTGCAATAAGACAGTCTAAACCTAATATTTTAATAATAAAGAGTGTAATAGAAACATCTCCTTTTATTGGCATGATGACTGTAAGGAATGATTCTCTCAGCAATTTTAGATAATAATCTGTCAACCCTATCACAGGTATCATCTCACAAAAGATGTTTGCCTTTAGTAATAAAAAACCTGAGGCTTTGTACATACCACAGGTTTTTGGGGTTTTTCTGGTTTTGTCTTACATTGAGAGTACTTTACATTTGTCAGGTTTGATAACAGTTGTTTAGCAATCAACATTTTGGTGCAGTTCTGCTTTAGTTTATAGAGCTAAAAAGTAATTTTTCTATGTGAATTGAATTGTCTTTGCCATCCAGAATAAATAGTTGTGGGGAAGGTTTTGTAGACATGTAGAGATCCCAGGAGTCTCACTCCAATCACAACAGTCAATCTGTGGTTGTTACAGGGATAATACCTCACATCCTTCAGGTAAAACCACTTTCAAAGGGAACAGGAGAGAACAGCTGGATAACAGGGATCAAAGGAAGAGCAGGAGCATGCTGGCAGGCTCTGCAGGGAAAAATGTGTGTAGAAAACCAAGGAGATCCCAAGAATATCAACATCCTCCTCCTGGCAAAGAGGAGGAAGGTGCCATGGACATCTCATTCCTCTTGTCAAGGCCTCAGAGTGCTGGAAGTTCCCCACAGCTGAGCAAAACCCCATCCCTGAGGGCTTCTGAGTGATCCCCAAAATATATCCCTGGGAGTATGTACCTTAAATATATAATATTGCACCTCAAATGGAACCTACTAAGCCAAGGTTCATGACTCTCTGATGTATCAATGAGGTGATGATGTGTTAATATCAGTTTTGCATCAAATCCAGCTCCTCTGGCTCCTATTTCTTGACAGGAGTTTATGCTACAACCATTGATTACATTTCCTTTTTTTGTTTGGCTGGGTTTTTAAAATGTCTTTGCTGAAGGAAGCTCCAAGATTGTTTTTAAATGGGTGCCACCAGCAAGCTGTTGCTCGGTGGTGAAACCTGAATTACTCAACCCCAGGATTTCAACAATAATCCATTTGTAATTCTTCAATTATCCTGCAAGAAGCCAAGTATTTAATTGCCTTCTCCCTCTAACCTTGTTGCCAATGGAAATCCACATTTAAGGGAGAATAAGATTATTGACCTTTCTTTTTCAGGTAATACCAACTAATTATGACACATTCAGACCACTTAATCGATGTATTGTAAGATAATTGCTCTCTGCAAGGACCAGGATGTGTTTTTGCTGCAGGCAAAAAAAATATTCAGTAACTATTTAATTACTTAAATTGTGCCATTTTCAGTTCTTGATGTGTCTGAGCTGAAATGCAGCCCCTTGACCACAGACAAGGAGTAGAGCTGGAGCCAGGAGAGGCTGGACAAGTCAATTACAAACCATTGGAGCACACAGAGCCATGACATGTATTTAAACCCTCTGCCAGAAAATGTGCCAAGCAAGGCAAGTGGAAACTTTAATTAGCTGATCTTTAAAGTTCTATCTTATTTCCTGCAGAATAAGTTCTAATCCTTGCACTGTTTTGACAGTTTTTCTGACCTGAACTGAATTTCTTTTGCTGACACGCTAATCCAGATTTCATTTAAAATTATCATTTATATTTGCTCATTGTTCCTTTTGCTGAATTTAATTAGAGTTTTTCCAGGATTGGCTGAAGGCTGTTTTGGGGAGGGAATTTGTACAGCAAGCTGTAGCATGTTGGAGAAATTATAACCCTGGGCTTTTTTAAATTAAATGAAAGTGAAGGGTAAAAAATTAAAAGTATGCTGCAAAAGTATTAATCTTACTTCACACACAGAAATTCATAAACTTGAACATTATGCAAGCCCTGTTGAAAGTTAGAGCTAAACAGCAGAGTCTTATTACTGCTCCTGCATTGTTCTGTCCTTCAGCTATTTCAGATTTAACTGAGATTTTTGTGTCTGCAAAGAGGCTTGAATTAGAAAACTGCCAAACATAAAAAATGTGTGGTGGTGAAATGTCTTTCTGTGGAAAAAGCAGCGCTAAAAATCCCCTGGAATTCACACTTGACTGAGCTGCTGACCTCTGTGTTAGAGGACAGCACAACACACGGCAAGTGAAACACTGATTTTTACAAGCACTTTTAACTGCGGAAGAGATTTTTATTTGAGGTTTTATTTTTTCTCTGTTACGACAGCACAGAATCCAGATGTAGCACAGGAACACAAAATCATCTGAATCAGTATGTTTGCCATCCTCCTGAGGTGCCTGACGAATGGATCAGGTGAATTTGGAGATTTAAAGTAGACTGTCCTCAATTCAACAGCTAAAATTTTAATCTTCCCAGCACACACAGAAGGCAAAATCCCCCATTTTCCTCAATACCATTGAAAGTCAAGGTCACGTAGGTCCTTTTCCAGAAGTGGTTAACCAGATCATGTGTCTACTAATAATAACATTATTAATGCATGAAAAAGGGTGAGAAACTCTTCTTGAATTTGAATTTATCAGAACACTGTGGAAGCTGAGAAAGAAGCACTCTGTTCTCACTTTAATCTGTATTTGTTGCAGAAAGATGTTTAGATTATTTTTGTCCTCTGTCCTTCAGTAAACTCTATACAACATTATTTTATTAACGTACATTCTTTTAACTGTTGAATTTAATTTTATGTATTTTCCACTGGCAAGCATAAAAATGAGCCACCTTGGGTGTCAGATGTGTTTCTGCAGGTTCATACCAAGCATAAAAGGTCATTACAGTGTTTTGGTGCTGTAAATTCATAAACTTTGTTTTGCATTCTTAGGACTTGCTCGTGTTACCCCAGATTTTCAAACCTCAGACATTTGTATCTCCATCCAAAGACCACTGAAACCTTGGATGAGTTTGGGACTGCCCCACATCCCTGGAAGTGTTCAAGAGGAAGGTGTCCCTGCCCTTCGCAGGGGGTGGGATAAGATTCAGGTCCCTTCTCACCCAAACCATTCTATGATTCTATGGAAAAGGGAACAAATTTCCAAGGTGTCTCTTAACACAGAATTTCTTTCTAAATCTAGAGCTGGGGCTCAGCAGAGGGAAAGAAGGAAATCTATTTAACCCTCTGTAAAAGAGCAAACTCCATTCCTCTAAAGCCCTTAATCTCACAAGCCATTTCAAATTTTAAATTTCCCTAAATATTTTAAGGCATTAACCATAATTTCACAACAGTTACCCAGAAAGAGAATTTCCAGTTCTGCATTACTATGAGTTAGTTTTATTTCCTAACAATGACCTGACTGGTGGTCATATGAACTTGTAAATTTGTATAAGTGTCACAGATATTAATTTTTTTTGTAAAACATCCAAATGGCATGAAGATGGGATTAGCAATCAGATGTTCCTGAGCTCTCTATGATGATCCAAGGTGATGCCTCAGGTTTGAGCTTTTATGTTTTCAGATTCAGTGCTGCTTTAGTGTGTGGGTCTGTGCTTCATGAGGGGATGGTGAGAGCAGGGAGGGAGAGCAGGGAGACAAAACAATTTCTGCTCCATCTGGGGACCAGGGACAAATGATCCAAATGTCAGCCCAAGAGCACAAACAATGTGGGCTGAAGAGAGAAAAACAAGAGGGATGGGACTGCATGGGCTAAAGCTGCAATGGGACAATGAACTCCAATATGCAAATGGAGCAGAACTTATAAAAGTGAGAGACCCTGTGACCAGTTGTGCATTTTGGGACCATTTTGGTTCATCTTGGGTGCAGCCCTGGCTGGGCTCTTGTGCTGCCCAAGGTGGATCCATTGAGGCCTTTTAACAAATCCCTGCTTTATTCTTTAACTCTGTCCAGCCTCTGTTCCAGGTCAGCCTTCCCAAAGCATCAAGGAAGGGTAAAAATGGTCTGAGAGAAGGATGTTGGGATGAAATGTGTCCCTGTCACACAAGACCAGTCCTGATTTTATCCTTAGCATATAATGGAATTAAACTGTAATGCTCAGTCAGCCCATCTGAATGGCTCTAAACTGAAAGAGGATTGGTTTTTATTAGACACTGGGAAGGAATTGTTCCCTGTGAGGGTGGGCAGGCCCTGGCACAGGGTGCCCAGAGAAGCTGTGGCTGCCCCTGGATCCCTGGCAGTGCCCAAGGCCAGGCTGGATGGGGCTTGGAGGAACCTGGGACAGTGGAAGATGTCCCTGCCCATGGCAGGGGTGGGATGAGAGGAGTTTCCATGTCCCTTCCAACCCAAACCATTCTGGGATTCTATGACTCCATGATCTTCAGTGTTGCTTTAAAATTCTGCTATAGATTTTATTTCATTGTAATGTGCTGGAACATAATAAATGAAGAAAAAAATAAAAATAGATGCATGCTCTAACATCTTTTTTTTTTTCCTAATAGTATGTCTGAGTTGAAAAACCAAAATCCAGAGTGCATTATTTTCTCCAGTGGCACATTTATTTTTTTTTTAGCTACCATATCCTTACTGGCTTGATGCAGTTGTCCGTATTATTTATTTAGTTTCCTCATTCTCTTATTGCTGTGGAGTTGCCTTTGCCTCAGAGCCACCCCAGGAGGCTTTATTTCAGCATTCACACTGTCTCAGCTCATCTGAGACATGTTAGGTCAGAGGGTTATGGAAAGGCCTGCTCAGTTTTTGTTGGCTTCTAAAACAGATGTCTGGATTATTTTTGTGTGTGTGTTTTTCTTTGCAATTTTCCATCCAATTAATAGATTAATTTTCCTGATTACTGGTAATTTCCAAGTCTGAATAGTGAGACAGGCTTTTCAGCAAAAAACGCTTTTATTCCTGTATTCCAGCATGACCATTTGCTGAAGATTTTTTCCTCTCTTCGAGGATAATAATTAAAATAAATCTTAGATTGTCTTGAAAGGCATTTTAATGTAACAAATTCCTGACACACCACCTGTTGTCCTTATTGCTTGGTTCTTCCACCCAAAAAAAAAAAGAGAAATCCAGTTTGATGTAGTTACAGAAGCAATGCCTGTCAAAGGCAAGACTCTGTAATGAAGCACTGGGAAGATTTGTCACACATTAAAGAGTTCTTGGAAATGTCAAACTTGCCAGAGCTAAATCCAGGATTTGAACACGAGTTCCTGAGTAAGCTCCTGCATTGAAAGAAAGAACTGGTATAACACCAGCTTCAGAACAACATTTCTGAGAAGCATTTTCTCCAAATTCTCTGTCTTTAAGTATCTGTCACAAAATGAATCCTTTCCAATTAAGCTCAGGAGGTTTTCCTTTCATCCCATTTTCTTTTCCAGCAGGAATCTAACAAGAATGATTCTGCTGTTGGTTTCTATCAGAAACTCCTAAAATGCTTCTGGGCATTTATATCTGCTGAGTGTATTAATTTCAGGCAGACTCTCAAAGTTGAAATATTTGAGTAATTTAAAGTTGAGATCCCAATTCCACATGTGCTGTGCCCTTCACCTGTGGAAGTTTGTGCCCATCACTGCTGCCTGACAGAAACACCATTGTTACACGTGAGCAAGTCTGTTCTGTGCTCCCTCTGACACAAAATCAATGGGCAGAATAAAACCAGCATAAAGAAAATGTTGAGATTGCTCATTCTGTTAACAGGCTCTCCTCGAAACCACCTCAGGAACCAGATTGATTGATGACAGGTTCTCCTGAATCAGATCTTCAAATTATCTCACTTCTCCTCTGATTTGTGTCAGTTGAGCTGCATTAAATAGACAAAACTGCATGAGGTCAGGCAAAAAATGTCTACTAAAGACATTAAACATTTCTGGGATTTCCTGGTCACATTTATGTGTTGCTACTGTGATGTTTATTCTGGAATTAAAATATTTTTGGATATGGAAGGTATATTGGAAGTTAGAAATGGCAGGGTAAAAGAAACTTCTTCAAAATTGCAGTAATGCCATGTTTTTTATATGAATTTTAAAAGTGTTAATAGCTCTGATTTCAGGACACTGCATGTGCATGTGAGTAAGGTCACAGGTAACACCAGGTTGGGTGGGATGTGGCTCTGCTGGAGGGTAGGAAGGCTCTGCAGAGGGAGCACAGGTTGGACTTAATGCACTTGAAGGCCTTTTCCAACTGTAATTATTCTGTGATTCTATATAAATTTACCCATTTTCTTCAGTCTTGCTTCATTAGATCTCGTGACTCAACCACAACATTCTTTTTCTTCATAACTGGGATAATCCTGAAAATGCAATCTAAAGATTTTGCTATTCAATATCAACTTTCCATTTGCCTGTTAGATATAGAAACTTGTCAAAACCCCCTTTCTTTGCAGTGTTTAATTCCCCAATGACAGATATATAAACATTTATTTATTTATTGCAGCACAGAGTGGGCACATTTTAAAAAGTCCCGGTCTAGGGAGGGATTTGTACACAACAAAGCAGAATTCTGATGTATTAATGCCAGATTTCTGGGGTTTCTTCATTCTCTCTGTTCCTGTCAAGATGCCTTGTCAGAGCCTGGCTGGAAAACAGAGTTCTGAAATCTATTGTCATGTTCAGGCTTGAAATGCCTGAAGACTTCTGATGTCCTGTAAATCAAAAATGATTTTGAAGCATTCAGGTGGTTGAGCATACAGGGAGGGTGAGAAATCTTGGTCTGTCTCAAAGCTGGGGAACAAACAACAAAGAACTTTGATGAGACATGCACAAAAGCCTGATCTGTTAATTTAAATTTGTGTATTTGAACCAAATCATGTAGAAAAATGGGAAAACAGAAGATTGTGAATGAGAGGCTTTAAAAAGGACTATACCTTTATCCAATACAAGTTCACATGTTCAAGTTCAGTGGAAAATCCTTCTATCTCAAGATGGACAGGCAAAGGAAAATAAAGAACCCCATCACTTCCTTGGCACTGTGGGTGCTTCCTTTCTAAGTGTGAACTTACCTATTAAATGACAAGTAAAATGGGCAGTTTGAGCGTTATCTTCCAGTGCATTTGAGATACAGATTCCCTTAGTTTGTAAACCATAGTCCTGATGTTATTTTTATTTTATTTTATTTTATATCTTCACTTTCTTTGGAATATCCTGGGTTCCTTAGTCCTGTTTGTTATATTTGCCTTATCATTGTGCCAATCTGTTTGTACCCTACTTCTTATCTCTCCTCTCCCACTGAGCATTTTTAATTGAACATTTTTAACTGAGCATGGCTATTTCAGAATCCCAGAAGGGTTTGGGTTGGAAGGGACCTTAATCACCTTAATTCCACCCCCTGCCATGGGCAGGGACACCTTCCACTGTCCCAGGTTGCTCCAAGCCCTGTCCAGCCTGGCCTTGGACACTGCCAGGGATCCAGGGACACTAAAAAAATAATAATAACCTTCTGGTTAAGAATAGGAAGGTAAAAAAGGTACATTTCTATGGACAATATCTCTGTGAAATTGTCTTTTTGCAAGATGATGATTGGACGTATTTTTATCAGGTAGTTATATGGCATTTTATTCCTTATTCTTGATAAAATAACATCACAGCTGAATAAAATCATGAAAGGCTCAGACAGGACTTTTGGGCAGAGATCCTTATAATTAATAGCAGCAAAATAATTCTGATGAGATAACCTTGGTCTCAAAACTCTTCCAAAGCTGAAAGAGCATTCAGGTGCCTGAGTTTTTGATTGTTGTTTTTCCTCAGCCTTTTCACTGTTTAATTTCAGGCTTCTGTGAACTTCATAAAACCAATTAGTTTGTCACGAAAGTGCTTTGTTTTAGAAAAATAATCATTGTAGTCCCTACCTCATCATCTGTGTGCAGCAGATATTTTATTCCAAGGCTCTCTCAATGAAATTCTTTGGTTCAAACATTTGTGAGGATGATCACTGAATTTCCAGCTGCCAGCCTGTGCCTGGCTGGTGTCAGCTCACCATGAGGGGAGCTGAGACAGCGGCAGCAAGGAGAAATCATCGTAAATTAATCTTGAAATGGGGTTTCTGGAGCTTTTTGACCCTTCTGAGGGGGGATACAAGGGTGTCACAGTGCTGAGGAAAGTTCTGGGACAGCATCAGCTCTTCAGAGATGAGTCTGCTGTCACACCAATGGAAGTGACAGTGGTAAAACATCAAATTGCTTCATAAAAATGTAATGTTGGAGCTGTCCAGCCCAGCCCAAAGGCTGTGTCTATATTTTTTTTTTCCTAGCTTGTCCTTAGTGTGAAAATCAGGCATTTTCCTTCTCTGACTGTTGCTGAACAGATGTCTAAATTCAGTTTAATCTTGACAAGATGTTCAGGATCACCAGAGCTTCCTGAAGTTTCTCACCACTGCCCATTGTCTCTCCTCCAGGCAATACTGAAACACCTTACAGAGACTTTGGTACTTTCCTAAGTAAAAACCAGCAAGGCACAAGAGGATTTTGTTGAGATATTTATGCCAGATTTAACACAGTGATGTCACTCACAAATATTTTTGGCAAACACTTTAGGGGAGTTGAATTTCTCTCTGAGCTGGTTCCATCAGAAATAAAATCTGGCTTGGAATCAGATGTGCCATGCTGAAACATCACAGGTTTTCCATCTCTTAGGAATGCAATTCAGCATTCTCCCTCTGTTGCCCAGAATGTTTTTTGCAAACAGCAGAGATGATTCTCATCTGGGCTTTGTCCCAGCTTTCTGTGTAACATCACTAGGGAGAGCAGCAGCACTGAAAAGAGACATCACTGAGGGTTTGGACCTGATGTTTTCCCTGGAGATCTGCTGTGAATTTGGTCTCTAGTGACTGACTGGACCTTCAAAGACCCACATGGTTCCTAATCCTTGGGGAAGACTGATTTGTGTCTTATACAGACAAACTTTAGTAGCAGCAGCTTTGTTATTTCCTCCCAAGCTCGTGGTGAAAGGAAACCTTACACTTGAAAGCTTGTCACAGGCAGAAGGAACAAAGCAGACACGCACCTCAAAATGAAAAATTTATGGTTATTCTGATTAATGTTTTAACAGTCTAATAATGCTTTAATAGTCTAAATGTTTTAATAGTCCAAATGATCCCATCAGTACAGAAAATCTCATTACTAACACAATGAAAATCATTATATAAAAAGCCTTCCTATATAAGAGAAGAAACGAAGTTTGTTGTTGGTTTCTCTGTCATAGGGTTTACCCTTCAGTCTTCCTCCAGGAAGATGGGATGGGTTGGGTTTTCAGGCTTTATCGTTGATTGGAGAGAGACAGGGACTCAGTGAGACAATCAAAGAATCCAAATTTGTTGTGAAACACAACTGCTTGCATACTTATTCTAGGAAAACTAGTAATGTTTTGACTACAATGGTTAGGTTAATCACTTACAAAAACAAACTCACACATTTTAAACACCTCTTGCTTGCAGAGTTTGATGGAACTTTCTTTTTCAGGTAAGTCAGTCTGATTTAGTCTTGCAATCTTGAAAGCTGTTTGTTCTTGCCAAGGCATCCTGTTATTAAATTTCTTATGCTAGCCAGGTCCAAGGTCCACCATCTGTCTTGTGTATCCCAATAATGATATTGTCCATGCCTTCTTTACCTCTCCATGTCACATTTACACTTTTACACATTTACACCTGGGAGGAATGAGATGTTCATTGCAGAGAGGTTTCCTTCTCAAGCACACTGGAAATCATTTCCAGAAATTGTCTCATTGGACAACTTCACTCCCCACCTTTGGCTGGCATCAAGGGCTCATGTTCTGCAGGGATTTGTTGCTCCCAGAATTCAAGGCAGGAGAGTTTGTACGAGTTTGTGGGAAGTTCTCCCAGCAGGGCAGACCAAGGCCAGCTCCCACAAACCTCAGGGCTTTGCACTCTCATGGCAAGGACACCAAGAACTTCTCACCCCAGGAGGTTTTGCTTCCTGAGTGCCGCCTCAGCTGAAGGCACAGCTGGATCCCAGCTGGACACAGCAGCATTGCCCAAAAGTGGTGAAGGAGCCTCTCACTGGAAAAGCCCAGATATTTTAGGACATTGTCCTGGGATAATCCATTGCTTCTCCCTGGGCTTCAACCCAGGGACCCAGGGACCTGTGACATGAACTACTACTCAGGGCCATCCCACAGAAACTCTGAAAACCTAGCCCTCAGCAGGGAGCATCTTAATTTTTTAAAAATTTTCTTATATTGAAGTTAAATTATATTCTTATGTTGAAGTTGAATTTGTGTTTTATTGGGATTGGCTTCTGTGTGTCTGACTCCAAAGTCAGCTGCCTGCAATCCTTCCTGAAGGGATTTTAAAAAAGAAGGAAAAATTGGAGGTCAGGCCTCTGCGGAGTGTATTTTCAAACAACTTTCAAAGTAAACAAAGCAGCAAATGTGTTTTTTAAAAATTATTATTATTATTATATATTTTTACACTTTTGAGGGTGGACTAATTTTGTCTATAAGAATAATCTCATTACTGGCAAATAACCATTGTCTTGTCTTTTCTTTTTTCTTTTCTTTTCTTTTCTTTCTTTTCTTTTCCTTTTCCTTTCCTTTTCCTTTCTTTTCGAAATTTTTGAAATTTTCTTTTACTTGTTCTTTTGCTTAAGTTTTGTGAAAGATATCTGCCTAAGTTTAAGTTCTAATGCTTAAGTTTTGTGAAAGGTATTCTTTACCACCCATAATCAGTAGGTGTTTTGCTTAATGAATTTGCTGCTCAGACAATAGAATAGATATATTATATTATACACGATATAAATTATATTATATCTTATACAGGAAAAAAGTTTAATTAAAGACATAGATTCCTTATCCCCTTGTACATAAATATAAATACAAATATAATTATAATTATAATTATAGTTATAAATATAAATATAAATATAGATATATAAATATGCAGATACATACATATAAATATATGTGTATATATATATATATATATATATAGGATATGTCATTTTTTGGAAGATATTGGCATTTTCTACACCAGCGTCTTAAAATGGATGTTTGCTGAGCTTTTCCTAATTTCATAGCAATGAAATTAACATTTGAATAGTTCATAGATGTATTCAATCAATAGATAATGACAAAACTATTCATCTTCTGTGCCTCAAAATCATTAAATGTCTTCCCTTTGCTTCCCCAAAATTCCTGCAGCTGAGGTGAGCACAGGAAAGAGACTCACCCAGTGAAGATGTGGTGGAGCTATTGACAAAAAGGGCTGGTGTTGTTTGATGTGAAGGAGGTCCCTGGGGAGGAATGTGACACTGAAAACCCCATTTTTATCCTGTTTATCGGGTGGCAGCACTCACAGATAATCAGCTTTATCTCATTGCATATGCTGATAAGCCACAAACTGACATAGCTCATTAATAGTTTAGTAATTAGGATATTTACGTGCATTTGTAGCACCAGAGGCAGGGATTTAAAATCCAGCAGGTTGTCATGAACGCCTGATCCTGTGGGATGTGGTTGTGGGGTGGGGTTGGTAACAATTTGTGAGTGATGGGTCCAGAGAGGAAAATTTCCAGAGATCCCTGTGCTGACCATTCCCCGTTATCTGCTACAAAGCACAGGACACTCACTTTTCAGCAGTACAACAACTAATTCCTGTGGCTGATTCTATAGCATTTAATATCCTCTGGTTCCAGGACAACAGCCAATGCAAGAAATTTAAGAAACCAACACACACTTACAAAAATTAAGATCCAAAATTTCGTGATTCAGATTGAAGAACTGACTTTGAAAGTTATTTGTGGGATTTCAGATTCCTGTCTCTTTACACCCACCTGTAATTTCTAATACAAGGTGAAACCTTATTTTTTGTCACCTTTGGGAAAATTAGCCCTTTCCTGCAAGCAGGGTTTTTTTTTTTTTTTGTAGTGAATTAAAACTGGTGAATTTCTACTTTATTTATCTTGTCAGTGCATGCCTCCTTTTGGGAGCCAATGTTCCAGAAGCTGCTATCAAATAATGGATGTTATCTGCATGCTTGAATGGATTACTACACAGGGATTCATCTTGCTTGACTGGTTGGAAATGGATTTATTTTGGTAGATCAGACAGATTTAAACACAGAGCAGTGGCAGTTCTTGTATTTGTAGAGAAATGAGCTTGTTTCAGTAAGACTCCAAATATAGATATAATATGAGATCATTTATTAACTGTCCATTGTCTTGTTTAATACTGAGTGCAAAATCTGATTATTTTAACTGATAAAATCCTTATGTGACTTCTTTTGTTTTCTCTATTTTCCATGGAGAAAAATCAGGCAGTGCCTTTATATGAATTGCAACAACTTTACATCACTTCCTGGAACATCCTATTAAAAAAATATATATATATTCTGTGTAATAAATGAGAGCCTATAATTAGTATCTCAAAAAGCGGCAAGGGAATATGGCATGACCATAAGCTGACAATATTTGGGTAAGTTTTTCAGTGAATAATGACCTCTAAAGACCTTGAGGATTCCAGAAAAGTCAGTGGCGTCTCACTGGATTTTTTTCCATAGGGCCCATAAGTTTAATCCATGAGGTGTCCAAGTGATTGGCAAAGTTCCTCTTTGTCAGGTGGTTCCTGTTCCATAAAAATGGAATTTTTAGGATAGATCACCTTGTTTTCAGAGTCCATTGGATTCATGCAGCAAAGCAAAAGTGCAAAGGCCCCCAGCAGCTGTGCCCTGGTGTCTCCAGAGTGGTGGAAGTGTCACTGAAGAGCCTTTCCGAGGGGATCATCCCTGCAGAGACCTGATTCCATGTTTTTCCCATGGTTTTTCTGCTCTCAGAGCATAAATTGATTTAGGAATGATGAAGGACTTTGATGTCACTATAAACAGACATCAGGAAGAGAGGAACTGGTCTTTAGAAATATTATAAATTTCCTAAATAAACAACATAGATGGTGCTTGCCCTCTCTCATTTGTCCTGTGTGTAAATACTCCCTCTGTGCTTAAATTTTAACAGAAATGCTTTGATTATTCAAACAATTACAAAATTAACATTTATAAAGAGGACCAAGACCTAAGCAATCCTCATCTCAACCATCATTTTTACTCATTTACCTGAGGTAAAATTCACAAAGGAGCCCATTCTTTCTTGCTTTTGGAGCTATATGTTAAAGTGACACTACTATGGATTTAAGCATAAAATGTATGGAATAAATACTGGTTTCAAACCCTTTAGTTTGAACTTTAGTTGCTGGTGTCACAGACCTTATGCCAGAGAGCTTTTTATTCCCTCGCTCTGCATTAGTCTGTGGAGAATGGGGCAAGTTCAAAGTTGCCTTCCTCTGGCTGGGGTAAGTTAAACATATCTGTATACAATTTATTTTTGAATAAAATTGTATGTTAAAAATTATTTTTAAATATTTTAAAAATAATTTACTGATTTGTATAGGCAAAAAAAAAGCACAATACTTCAACCACTTAAACCTTCTGACACTTCATAAAATGATTAATAAGGAGGGCCTTGTCTTGAATCCCATGAAATCAAATCTCAGCTCCTGTCAGAAACAGATGGACCAACTCAAGCCTAATTTCAGCATTTCTAGGCCAAAAATGGTTTTTTTTCTATGGCTGCTGTTGGGGAGACAAGATTTTGCTTGTTGCAATATTTTATGGGGAGAAAGAGGATTGATTTATTTTTAAGATGAAGCTCTGAATGGTCATTTCTGGAAACAGGAGGCAGAAATTTCTGCACATTAACAGGTATAACCAAGGCATCTGAGAAAGAAATCCTGTGTGTTTGAGTCTGATGTGTCCCAGTGAGTTACTGATTGGGCTGTGCAGCTGACACAGTTAAAAATAAAGCTCCTTCCACTCTTACAAGATGTGATACAAAAGGTGAACGCAAGCCTTGCCACCTGCTGTGTCATGCAGAAGGCAGAAAACAGCAGATTGTGCTGGAAGAGCTCCAAAAAGTCAATTTAACCCTTGTCCCATTCGCAAACCTGACCTTAAGGAGCACAACATTGCAAGCCATGTCCTTGGTTCTGTTTTAGAAAGCTGGGAGAGTTTCAAGCACACCATAAAACTTCACTAGAAAATGTCCTTTGAGTGGTGCTCGGGGCAGACAGAACGATGCACAGCAGGCCTGGAAATAAATAATAAATAACAAATCCCCCATGGACACAGAGCTCACAATGCAAGCCAACATCTGCATTATTCCTGGCTGATTCCTGGCTGCTCAACACCCTCAGGATGTTGGATGAGGGAACAGGGGAAGAGCCCAAAATCCTCCCACTTAAAGTCAAGTTTTTCCAACAGTAATAACAATAAGTGGAATGATAGGGAAATTACTTTATTTTATCAATTCAATGAGTCTTTTGCATCAACAAATGCATTTAATAAAAATTAAATTATATTTTCATGCCCCTATCCTTAAAATAGGGGCCCAAAATTGATTGATTGATTCCTGGTAGAGACATTTTGATTTCTGGTAGAGACATTTTCTACTCATCTGACAAGGGATGTTTTCCGGAATAAAACCCACCAGAGTGGGCAGAGAGCCACGGAATGTTTTGGGTTGGAAAGGACCTCAAAGCTCACGCATTCCATGGGCAGGGACAATTTGCGCAATTTGAAGGAAGCCCTTTGAGACCTAAACACTTTGAGACTTTGAGAGATTTGCTTTAGACAGAAGGCTCTTTGTAGGCTTGTTTTCACCCAGGTTTGAAATGCCATGGCCAAGCTGGCCTCTTCAGTTCATCCCAGCAAAATTGCTCCTATTTCAAACAAATAAACACAGTGTCCTTGTGCAAATATACAAGTGAGTCATGGACAAGAAATTCCTAAATTTCAATTCCAAAAAACTTCTCAAAGCACTGCCACTGGGACCTGCCCATTCTCTGGGGTGTCTCTTGCAGGTTAGATGGGATTTTGGGAAGGAATTGTTCCCTGTGAGGGTGGGCAGGCCCTGGCACAGGGTGCCCAGAGAAGCTGTGGCTGCCCCTGGATCCCTGGCAGTGCCCAAGGCCAGGCTGGATGGGGCTTGGAGCAACCTGGGACAGTGGGAGGTGTTCCTGCCATGGCAGGGGTGGGAATGAGATGATTTTGAGAGTCTTTCCAGCCCTGTCCATTCCGTGACTCCATGCTAATCCTGGCATCGCTGTTAGAGCAAGATTCTTATTTATTACAGCTCTAAATCATGGAAATCCTGTTCTTCCTCAAGAACTGAGAGCTATTGCCAGGTTCAGTTATCAGCAGGGCTCACAGAATTAGTTTTGGCTGGTTATCAGTCTTACCCACCTTAATACTCTAATGAATGCAATAAAGCACCTGTATTTCTTCTTGTGGCAGTAACAAATTCAATTGGATGCATAAAAGATTAAAAACCCCACAAACAAAAATCTTAGTCGTCTTTATTTTTTTTCTTAAATAATAACGTTTAAATATTTTAAAATAATTTAATTGCAGCTACTTCAGATGCAAGATCAGCTCATCATAATGACTCAGAAAAGAGTAGTTCCTCAAATTAATATTTTTACTTTCATGTTTGGGGCTTGGAGCAGCCTGGGACAGTGGAAGGTGCTCCTGCCTGTGGCAAGGGGTAACACTGGATGGGCTTTAAAGTCCCTTCCAACCCAAACCATTCCATGATTTTTTGATTCTATTCTGTGTTTTCTGTATGACTGCACGCACCTGACATGACATTTCTGCATTAAAATAGAACTGAGTCAGTTTTTTTTATTTTTCACAGGTGAAGGGGAGGAAATTCTCCTAAGTTACAGAATAACTTAGAATGTATTTATTCTGCTTTCCATCACAATCACTGAATACCAGAGCAGTAGAGCACTATAAATCTTCTGGCAAAATCAGCTTGCAAATGTTTTTGAACAAAGCCTACTGTATTATATATATGAAATGCTTTATAAAATCAAAGTAAATTAAATTAAATAAGCAAATTCCTTTTCTAGTTACAGTTTTCAGTATATGATACAATTTCTCATGATACTTTCATGCACATCTTCACATTGAGATTTTATTTCAATCTTAAAAAAATCAATTAAAAAGTTTAAAATGACATTTAATGGACTTCTAGGCATGAGAAAAACTTTAAAGCACACTATCTGTTAACCACACAATCAAAACCTAAATTTTGGGATACATTTCCAAATATCTCAACCTGAAATATGATTTTGCTGTTATTTGCTTACTGATGTGTGGAGATGGGCAGTGCAATAGAATTCCTGATTATCCCAAGGTTGTGGAGTTGAACTGCAGATAACTGGGAAGTGCTAATTCCTCTTCAAACCAGATTCCTACCAGCCCTGTTACATCTCTTTGCTCAACACAACATGATTTTCCTCATTTAAGGAATAATAAGTTAATTATTTATTTAAAATTTAATTAACATATTTTCCCTTTAGATACCAGGAATTTAGCAAAGCATCCACATGAAGTTATCACCTCCCTTCCTGCACCTCTTGTTTATGTGGTAGCAACCCTTACCAATCCAATTTTTCAATGGAGATCATGCAATAACTGGTTAAAATAGGCTTTGTACTGGATTTGTGAAGATTTATAGATCCTTTGCCCCTCTTCTCTGGGCTCTGTCTGGGTTGCATCCTCATATTTCTTCCCATCTTCACAGGAACATTTCCTGCCGCTGCTATTTGTTATTTGTACTTATTCAGCACAACCTCAAGAGCCAGATGTCAAATTATTTCTGTCCCAGGACGTAAGGACGAGAATGTTATTGGGAATAGCTTTGGAGGAGGACATCGATTCAAGGAAGGTCATTTACATCTCAGCCTGGTTAATTGGGCAGGTTAATTAGGTTTTGTGCTCTGTTACCAGGCCAGCCTTGCTTCTGGGCAGCTGAGATGTGGATGTGGAAGAGGTGACAGGTCAGCCACATAACCAGTGTTTGAAAATAACCCCTACATTTGACCAATTGGAGCAAATTTAAGGGCTTGACCCTTGTAGCTTCTTTATCCTAGCATAAGATCTTGTAATCTGGATCAAAGACAGTATTTTAAATCTGTTGTCGTAGTTTATTCTTTTGTCTCCCCAGAGGATTTGATATTTCTGACCTCCAGCAGTTTCTTCACAACTAGATAAAATCCCTCTGTTTCATAAGAGGCAGGAAAAAAAAAAGAGTTGAGTCCAGAAGAGATGATGTCAGGAAAATTCCTCAGAAAAGCTGGGGAAAAGATCAGTCCTGAAATCCTCCAAAGAACAGGGTCTGACACAGATTTAAAGATTTCAAATCTGTTCGTGGCTGCTCAGCCATTTCATATGGATAATCTCCAGGGTTTACAAGCATCATCTAGAGAGGGGATTTTGTGGCTGAAGTGTTAATGGACATTGTCTTTCTCAGCCAGTGCAGACCACGGAAGAATTATTTCCTGCACCCCAAAATTCTCCTTGAGAAAGAATTTTTCATCTCCAAAGTATATTTAAAGTAATCATGTGGTTTCCTCCACTATAAATAAATATTTAACTCCAGAATTATACATTCAATACTCAAATGAATTTTTCAAGTTGAGTCTTCAGTTCACTTTCTGTTTTTTACCTGAGATTTTGCTTTTATTGAGCACTTCAGGCTTGCTTACCTCGGCATTTTAGGCATTAGAAGATCTATTTTAGCAAAACTCTGTACATTTTCTCACAAGAAATAGCTGCTATCTATTAACTGGTAACCAAGGTTAAATTAAAATTTTAAACATGAAAACAGGACTCTTTACAAATTCTGGCAAGCAAAGCACAATTAAACCAAACAATTCCTAATTTTACAAAGACAACTAAAATTGTTATGTGGTTTTCATGGCCACTCTCTCTGTGCTTCTGGATTTGATTAATGTCCTGGAGCAAATTATTAATTTATTATTATTTATTTTATAATAAATCTTCAGTGTTTATCAGAGAAATTAAAAGAAGAGAATTGGGTAGGACCTGCTTAAAGGACACAATTTAATATTACTATTACCCACATCAGTGTCAATGGCACCCAAGAGAAACAGGAAATTCACTTGTTTAACTTTCTCTGGAGATTATAATCTGAGGGTTGTACCCTCTGGGAACACACCCACAAATTTAAGGCAATAGCCAAAAAAAATTGCCTTTTCTGGGAGGCCACCAGAGTGATCCCATTTATACCAACTTTTTGACAGGGCAGAGCTTCTAATGTCCTTAATTTCAAACTTGCAGCCTGAATTTGCAGCCTAAAAACACAATCAGCAGTCCCAACAATATTTAAATTCACAGGCAGGTTCACAGGCTTTCTCTTACCTGTTTGAAAATTCCATATTCCAGCAGACTGTAAAACAAGAGCCTTCAAAACTCTCCTGTTTAAGGGAAATACACATTCACTTCTGTCTGAATTTATTCTATTGTTTGCAGACAGGTGCAAACACAATTTTCTCACTTTCAAACATGCTTGATGCAGAATATTTTTTTAATAATAAAGTTTTTAATATTTTAAATAATATCATAAATATTTTGAAATAATAATTTAATATATTAAAATAATTGCAGCCTTAAAGCTGCAATTAAAGTTTTAATATTTTAAATATTTTAATATTAATATTTTAAAATAATTTATGGCAGCATAATATTTAATAATAAAAACATCTAAGAAGATAATTTTTTACTTTAATTGCAGTAAAATTATTTTAGAGTCATAAAATCCCAGTATCCCAGGATGGTTTGGGTTAGAAGGGACCCCAAAGTCCATCTTATTCCCACCCACGCCATGGGCAGGGACACCTTCCCCTCAGCAGGTCGATAGAGCCCAACCCTATCAATTTTCTTCCGAAAATCACAGATGTTTTAAATTTGTTTTGGATTCATGGCATTTTTCCCTCTCTGTTTTACTGGAATATTTTGAGATGCCCATCATTCTTTAGGAAGGGTTTAACCGGGGGAAAATGTAGGACTTGCTGATACTTGATATTCAAAAACTTTAAGCGGCACTCCCCCATAGAGAATCAAAATTGTCATTAAAGCATGTGATGCAGAGTAATTCAAAATTATACTCAATATGGGTGTTTTTAGAGGTAATTACAAGTTAACTGAAATTTTAGAGAGTGGTTTATCTTGCATTATTTATCATTTTTTCTCTGTCTTAAAAATATTTTATTGCTGCTGATGCTGCGCACATTTCAACTAATAAATAGAAATATGTTGCAATTATATTAATTTTTATATTTAATTCAATCATCAAAGTCTTCATGAAACTGAAACCCAAATGTATATTACCTCATTTCATGTATGGTTTTTAGAATAACATTTTCCCATTAAAGCATAATTTTGTATTACTACAAAAAATGCTGAATTTTGCTCATTTCCTTTTTCCTTTAGGCAAAAAAAAAGTCTTTTTTAGTGGAGAGGAGGTTTAATAGATTTTGAAAATGCATCTGTCATGTAGAAAGTGATCCACAGTTATTAAGATAACATCTTTTACAGGAGCCTGATTGGGCTGAATGGAAACTCAACCAGAGCCCACAAAATTTGCCCCAAATCTGTAACTCAGCACCTTTTCTCTTGTTCTTAATTTATGGACTTTATTTTCCCTGTGTCATTATTTCAATTTTCTGTATAAGATTGATTTTGGTGTTTCCCTGTTATCACAAAACTCATTTAAGACAAGAAAATGTGTTTTATGTCCCTGTGGGATGTGGCAGTAACCAATGTCCCTCCTGGAAATTTAGAAATGAAAATTAGTTCTCCTTATCCAATGTTCTTTGTCATGTTAATGAAGGAATAATTCAGCATGTGAGAAGAATTGGAGGTGATAAATACAAACCTGAAGTCAGATTCCTTTTATATTTCAGTATTTTGGTATGAGATGGACGAGATAGATGAAGGTGTGGGGCTCTGGCTGTCCTCTACTGCTTTAGAGACATTTATTTTATGCCTTCCCACCCAGTTCTGCATGTCCTGAGTGGCTGATGGAGGCAGGGGAGCTCATTTTGCCCCCTCAGGATGTCATTTACCTCATACTCAGTCCTCCCTGCAATCCACCACTTTCCAGTTCTTCTTCTTCCTCTCCCCAGACTCTTTGTGTCTCTGGGTCACTCCCAGTGTTTATTTACCCAACAGAGAAATTTCACTGCAAAAATAACAGGAAAAGATAAATCCAGACAGATCCTCTGCTCAGCTTTGACTGGTCCAGTATCAAATGCAGGGGGATGAAAGGATGACTGGGCAGCCTTTGGAGAGCAGAGCTCTGCTCATGTGAGGAAAGGAGGACAGGAAAGTTCTTTAAAAGTTTAATTTGCTTGAGAATGGCAAACAGATCCTGACCTGTGTTGGGGCAAGATGATGTTCTGAGTGCTTCTGCGCACATCAACAAAAGCACGAGGCTTTCCTCTGAGACTTGGTGCTAAATGGCTTCTGATGGTGCTTTCTTAGATAAATTCATTATTGGAAGTGGATCCCTTTTTTAATAATGGATGATAAATGCTGTGCATCCTTGTGCTTTTGCTCATTTCATAATAACAGCACCAGGAGTTGTTTCCTGCAGTTTTCATCTGGTTGGGTTGGAACCATGCTGCATTTTAAAGAAAGGATGGAATCATGGAATCCCAGGGTGGTTTGGGTTGGAAGGGACCTCAAAGCCCATCCAGTGCCACCCCTGCCATGGGCAGGGACACCTTCCACCAGCCCAGGGTGCTCCAAGCCCCATCCAACCTGGCCTTGGACACTGCCAGGGATCCAGGGGCAGCCACAGCTTCTCTGGACACCCTGGAATCTTCCCTGATTCTTTTCCCTGTTCATTTTGTATTCATGATTGGGAATGCCATGTTTCTTCCTGGAGGTGCAGAAGACAATAACAGAAGAGTTAAACCACCCAACTTCAGCTTCCAAGCTCTTAATTCACAAGTCTTTCATTAAATTTGGTTTGATGTCTTAGACTGAGAAACCTTTGGAAAATCACAGTTGTTTTAGTCACTTTTTGTCATCATTTTGATCTTAAGGAATTTAAGACAGACTTTTACTCCACACTTGTTTACTGGTGCAGATTTTCTCAAGAAATTGTCCCTTAAGCCTTCCTGAGGATGTTTCCTGTGTGCAATCGTTTCTTTGGGACAGACTTGAGTTATGAATCTATTTAATTTTCTGTGTGAAGTCTGAAATTAGGCATTAAGTATAATCCACATTCTTTATGAAATATCTGATTCACAGGATATGGAAAACGTGACACTGAAAAACCCAGAAGACCTAAAGAAAAATTATTAAGTCAGTAAATCATTTGATGTCCAAGAATCAGCAGCTTGTCCACACAGTACCTGAATTATGCAAATTGATTTATTTACATTGAATAAAGTTAAAAAAAAAAAAAAAAAGAAAAGACAAAGATATATATTCTCAGGGATTGCTGCAAGCATCTTTACTCCAATAACTTTGCTTCAATAATTTGGAATGGAATTTTCAGGAAAAACCTCCCCAGCACATCAGTGGCCTTGCCTGGGGCAGAGCCCTGGGTGGGGATGTGGCCAGAGGCAGGTAGAAGGAAATCCTTCTAAGTAACATTTCTTTATTCCCTTCTAACTTACAGGGAACAAAGGGGAAAAGGCAGCATCCTGCAGGACCTGGCTGGATCTCCTATTTCCTTTTTCACATGACTGTTAACTTTTGTTTCCTTTACATGTATTATGCCAAGAAAAAACTTCTAAAATTCTTATCATTTAATAAAAATCAAGATTTTTTTTTTTTAATTCAAGAAAGAAGCCAAAATGATTTTTTTTTTTTGGAAAAACCATTTTTTCTTAATTCAAAGAAAAAAGAACCAAAACAAACAAAATCCGAGTTCAGAACTGCTGGAAATGGATATTTAGGAGGAAACTATTATTTTCTTACCATTATTAATTGTATTCTGGTAAGACTAAAACAGAACCATGTATTTCATAAACACCCCTGTGCAAAATAACTTCTTAAAAATAAATCAGGAAGTGATTCTTTGGGATGTTTACAGAATTATTTTGTGCTTTTCTTGACACAAATGTCTCAGTCTTCATCATAGCAAAAATCTGAAGAAGTTCCCTTTTAATTCTATTAATCCATGCTTAGGGGTTTCTTTATTTCCACATACTAATAGATATCTAAAAAGTTATTAATTTCCATCCTGTGTCAGCTGAGAAAAAAAGCCCCATCAGTGGCTACATGGAGTACAATATTTCTATATAATATTAGAGAAAAATAATGCTGTATTTTTGTTGTGAAAATGATCAGAAAATAGGTCTTAATTTCAAAAGCTTCAGTCATGCTTTGTCTTCCAGAAAGAGCTGAGTTACCAGTGAGGGTTCATGTGAGACTGGGAGTTATCTTCAGTGTTGGGTGAAATAACATTTAATTAACCTTCAATTCACCCCAAATTCTTTGAGCACCCTATTTCTTGCACTGTGAATCTGTCACAAGATTTATCAGGTGTGATGTTTGAGAATTTTTAATCAATGGAATGACTTAAGAGAAGAGATAATAACTGGGTTTTTGAGCTAAGTAAATTGTGTGAACTGTTCTGCTTCAAATTCCAAAAAAATAACTTTCTTGGGATCTGAAACCTGGACTCTGTTTGTTCAAAGTCTGAAAAAGCTTGTTCTTGTTGAGAAATTGAAGGAAATCCAACTCAATTTTAAAGAAACTGAAGGAAATTCACATACTAAGCCCTCTCACCTATTTCCTGTGGCTTCCCTGGAAATTCTTCACCTGCCTGAGGAGCTGGAGCTGCATTCCCGAGAGGAATAATCCACAGGCTGTGGGTTATTCTCACCCAGCAGCACCCTGGGTTGGTCCTCAGCCTGCTGGTGACACAGAAACCACTGCCACAGCTACTGGGACACAGTGGGAGTCTGGGACTCAGAAAAGAGGGAATGCAGCAGCTTCCCATTTCAGGAACTGCATGGAGTTCTGGCATTCAGGCGATGGTGTGTGAGCGACTGGGGAGAATCATCCAAATTGTGACCGAACGTGTTCCACCAAAGCCTTTGTACACAAATTTAATTTGGATTTTTGCCATTTAACCAGTGCTTTCCCTCCCACTTTTCCACTAGTACCATTCCATGCAGCTGCTACGATGCCAATAGAATGGAAAGACCCAAATCCTCTAAAGCTCCTGTCTAGAAGAGACATAATTATTGTTTTTTCATGCCTTTATAGCCTCCTGCTCCTCCAGCAATACCCACACACGTGGATTTTACCCCTGCTTCTCCCCTAATCCTGATTTATTTGGCTCTTGGACTTTTCCTGGATTCAAGAGAACTGGCATGCCTTTCATCCAACCCATTTCAAATCCAGCCCCTCCTGCACACATTTTGCTATGATTTCAGAGAGGGGAGAACATCAGTATAAGAAATCCCAGGTAGAGATTTTCTGACTTGGAGAAATTGCTGTGCTGACTGCTTTTTTCCCCCTCTTTTTAATTTGAGGAGAGTGTTTTATGAGAGAATAAAGCCCATTAGTCAAGGTCAGGATGGTTTTCACTGAGCTTAAGCACAAGATGTTCCTGTAAGTGCAGCTCTCTTTAACTTGGCTCCTGTTTATCCAGGTAGAAGCTGATGAGGATTTAACTCAGGGAAAAGCACATTCCATCTTCCATCACTTAGGCTGACAGTTTTTAAGTTCTCATTCTGTACTGGAGTGGTCATTCTGCAATTTAAAGCCGTATTTCTGAACAGCAACACCAGAACTGCCTTTGGGAGATTTTATACAGACATATTTCAGGAAATATTAATGTTTTAAACAAAGAGAAGGATGAGAAATATTATAGATATTAAATATGATTGAATATATATTAAATATTATTCTTAAAAACCTGACTCAGTTATAAAATAAGAAGCAAAGCTTGATTCTAATGCAAATTTAAGTTCAAAATGACCAGGGATGCAAAATCTTGTGCTTTGGTGAGGTTTAAGGTATCCACAGTTCAGTAGATATTCCATTCAGAAATGGACATTTTTCCCTCATCCCCTGCCAGCAGATTCCACATCCTGGGCTTTCAAATGGATTCCTTTATATGGAAATGAATTCTATGCAAAATTGAGATAATTCTATGTAAAATTGAGATAATTCTTCTGCACAAGGTGCGATTCTTGGGGTGTGCAGGACCAGGAGTTTCACTCCATGATCCCTGTGGGTTCCTTCCAGCTCAGAATATTCTGTGATTCCATGATCTTTTCATATTCCCAGAAGCATAAGAAAAAACTGGGAATCCACAGTCCTTAAAAATGATTCATAGACTATGCATTTAAACTGTATTTAAAATGAAGAGGTAAAATCACCAAGATTAAATATCCTGAATAAACATTACAGGTTACAAAAAAAGAGAAATGTATCCAAATGTTTTGGAGGAGAGCACAAATATTAAATATTTTTTTAATGTGATGTATTTGTATAATTGATGTAATATCAAAAAATTCCCTACTAGCCAGTTAACAGTACAAAGCCCAGCTTATGATAATTAAAAGCCTTATTTTCTGACTATTTTAACCCTCAAATTATTTTCTGATTATTTTGGCTCTCAAATTATAAGGAAGGATAATTGCTTGAGCTAAAACCAATTTTTTTAATAGAATTTTGGTACTTTAATTATTCTCTTTACATTGATTCTAAACTGGGCAAAACCTGACCCATGAATTTAAACTCCAACAGAACTGCACCACAAAACAGGACTGGAAAAAGCCTCAGGATATTTCATATTGCTGTCACTGAAAATACATATGGAACTTCAGTTTCCACTACAAAAATGAGATGAAAATAAAGTTATTTGCTCTAAAAGCTATTACAAGGGAAGACTGTGAGTGTAACAAATTTTTCCCTTTCAAGAATAAACAATGCATGACATGACTTTTATTTTCTTTCAGGGAAGGAATGCAATGGGCTGAGTTATGTGGCAGCAGTTGTTAATACTTGTTTTAATTACGAATCAACTTTGATTTAGTAATGCACTGCCAGACAAAGTCTCCAATCCACATTGTGGAGCAAATGATACAATTCACAACTGGAAGTGAAACAAGAAAATAGCAAAGTGGGTATTTTTTTTTCCCTAGGAAAAAAAAAATCTGGAAAACTCTATTAATCAGGAACTTCATGATATATAACCAGCAAAGCATATGGCAAAGAACTTCACTGTTTTTATTAATCTTATTGTAATTTTAACCACATGAAAATTTCAAATATATTTTTACCCAGAACCAGAAACTCTTAGCATATTTTTGACCCTTTTTTGGCTAAACACTGAAGAACATTTTGAAATAGATTTATTGATTAAATTTGATTAACTTTAATTTTCATAGATGCCATGGCTTTAACCCCTGCTTTTCATTTGAGAGAGATGCACTAAAATGTTGTGGGTCTCCATCTGCAAGCAAATGCAATGTGGCTCTAATGTTATAAATAAAGGATTTATGTGGGGGCAAATGGGCATAAAATATAAATTTGTATTTTGGAGAACAAGAAACTACCTCCCATTGACAGAACCAACTATTCATCTTGAGCCCTTTTAAATTTTTTATATTTCCTGTATTGTTCCATAAGCTATGCCACTGCATCCTCATATTTTCAGCATTTTTGGGTGCATTCTCTTCCCACTTAGGATGGGGCATGCTGATATTTTTCCATACCCATGCAATTACTATGGGCATCCAAATAAATTCATTCCTGAAAACCTTCTCTATTTTTCCTTCCCTGATATTTTTTTATTATTTTTGAACCGTTCACACTTTGACATGGATGGTTTCATTTGTTTTTAGAAAGATTCTCGCCAAATTAATCCTTTGCAATATTTTCTATCTCTGCATTCTGGATTAGGTTTCAGATTTTGTCTCCGGATTTTGACTTGTGTATGTGGTTTTTTTGGTTTTTTTGTTTGTTTGTTTTTCCTGTTTGTCTCTTCGGGTAGGTTTGGGAGGTGTGAGTGTCTGATTGGCAGGGCAAGAAATATCTTGGCACTTTATCAATGGTGTTACTGGAAGGATTTCATGATTGCAGCGCTCAGCATCTTTGATCTTGCTCTTTAAAGAAGTGCCTGCCCAATTAATTTCTCATTGGAAAAAGGACTAAAGGAGTCAGTTAAACATCTCTTTTGATTAATTTTTTCTGACTTTCACTGCTGGCTGCAGGCACAAATCAGGAGCTGAAAGAAGAATAACCACAGTGCTTAATAACTTGAAAATTGAACAGGCAGAGGAAGACAATGACCCCAAGGGAGCCTCGCCCCAGCCCTGCTGTTGGCCATGGCTGTGCCCCAGGTGCTCCCAAAACTCCCTGGCACTGACACCTTCCAGAGCTCAGAAGGACTTCATGGACCCCCCAGAACATCTCTTTCCCTGTATATTTGTGTTTAAAGGTTACAAATACTCAAAACCATAAAATACTTCTTAACCTATACCTATGGATGCCGATTTCTATCCGTTTTGCACATAAGCACATATTTACACAAGTGAATGAATAAAAATTACCTAATAATTGTTGGTGAAATTGTTGATCAAGGTTTGAATGAGAAGGGGAAGGGGAAATAGAAAAATGAAAAAAAAAGGAAAAGGAAAAGGAAAAGGAAAAAAGGAAAAAGGAAAAAGAAATGGAAATGGAAAGAGAAAGAGGAAAAAGAGAGAAGAAAAAGAAAAAGAAAAAGAAAAAGAAAAAGAAAAAGAAAAAGAAAAAGAAAAAAAAAAAAAAAAAAAAGAAAAAGAAGAAAAAGAAAAAGAAAAAGAAAAAGAAAAAGAAAAAGAAAAAGAAAAAGAAAAAGAAAAAGAAAAAGAAAAAGAAAAAGAAAAAGAAAAAGAGAAAAAGAAAAACTGTCTTCTCCCCCTTAGCTAATATTGTATTTTTATATTTCAAATTTAATATTTAAAATTTCAACTCAGCATGGAGAATTTCATCCTTCTCACACTCAAAGTTCCTGTATTTTTTGGGCATGGCGGATTCCCGTCTGAGTTTGGTACTGCAGATATCACCACCCTCAGCAGCTGATGACATTTTTAACTGATGCTGTCAATGTGCTTCCCAAATGGACTTGTTTCAACTTCATCCAAACAGTTATCTGGAGTGCTGCTTTATAAAGGAGATTAATAACCCAGAGGTGACAGCAATTCCCAGAAAAATCTGTTAGGACCTTTCACTTCTTTTCATGTAAAAATGCATGAGATATTATTTTATAACAGCTAGGTAAGACATATCTCCTTCATGCCACAAGACAATTAAATATCTACTTAATTAACCTCCTCCTCTTAAATCCAGAGAGTTTGTCCAGACTTTCTGACAGTCCAGAAATAAAAGAATAAAACACCAATTTGTAATGCTCTGGTTTAACAGAAACCACACTTCTTTGGTGACTTTGGTGTCATTGCATCTTGCTCTGCTGCGGTGCAAAAATGGGAGAACTGCCATGTGTTAATTTTGCCTTTATTTTACCTTAAACAGGTTTAGACTAGGATAAAGGAAAAGATTCCTATTGAAAATCTTTCAAGAAAGGAATTAACAGTGGTGGTGTTATCATGGAATCCCAGAACAATTTGGTTGAGAAGGGTCCTTAGAGCCCATCCAGTGCCACCCCTGCCATGGGCAGGGACACCTTCCACTATCCCAGGATGCTCCAAGCCCTGTCCAGCCTGGCCTTGGATGCTGCCAGGGATGGGGAGATGATGCTCTAGGGATGGGGATTAGGAACAGAAGGTCCTCTAAGTTTACATTCAGCAAAAGGCAGCTTGAAAGAGAAAGATGCAAATTATATTTTAGGGCAACTTAATATCCACCCCATGCCTAGACTTTTCTAATGACAATGCCTGAATTTTAGATCCCCAAAAATTCACTCCCAGGCGAATTTGTGATCCCCAAAAACTTCACTCCCAGGTTTGATGGCATTGAGGTCTCCTCCTTGGTGGCTGAGCACAGCCCAGGGCCTGGGATAACAATTCCTGAGCTGCGTTTGAGCCCTCCAGTGGCCACTGGTGCAGTCTGT
The DNA here is from genome assembly GCA_024865655.1 of Emberiza elegans. Lineage (NCBI taxonomy): Eukaryota > Metazoa > Chordata > Aves > Passeriformes > Fringillidae > Emberiza > Emberiza elegans. Next base: position 61,862,147 of record JALJVW010000206.1, read on the forward strand.
GCTTGAGAACTGCCAATTAGAGCCTCAGTGTTTATTAAACGAGACCCCGTGGCTCTGTGTGCAGTCACCAATATGTTTCTGTGAACCTGATCTGACAAAATATTTTGTTATTTTGCCTGAAAGAGCAAGGCAATCATCTGTCGCAGCGGCAAAGTCCGTGCTCCCAATTCTCCCAGGGTATCACTGCCAGCACCACTGCTGAATATTTAATGGGGTTTTTTTCTCCCAACACCCACAGGATGGGGCTTTTCTGGATGCTGTGGCTGGAGCAACCCTTCCCCTGCTGCAGAGGCTCCCTCTGCCCTCCCTGCTGCACTGGGATGCCCAGCACAGCTCACCTGGCCAGGTGTTTACACGGGACCTTGTGCAGCTTCCATCCACAGCACAGCTCCTTCCAAGCTGCATCCTAAGCACAGAGGGCTCCAAAAGCTCTCCCAGTCATATTTCCCCCTGGTTTCAGGAGAAGCAGGGCAGGGAAGTGCTGTTCTGACAGTGCTGGGTCTGTTAATGTCTTTCCTGTTCGTGGAAAAAGCACTTTTCTACATCCCCAAAATCTGGGTGCTTGGGCCAAATTGCCGAATTTGAGCAAACTGACTGAGTGTGCATCCCCCTGGGGCCTGGGCAGCTGCAATTTCCTGCTGCTTTAGGGCTCCTTCATCACCCTGAGCCCCCTCTGAGCTTTGGGGATGCAGAAACATTTTTCTACAAATGTGGAAACAGGACTGGAACAGCTCTGCAAAATCTTCATCCTCTTTATAACCGGAGGATCTCCCATTTATCTTATCCCAGTATTTTAAAACAGACTGTCTTTTCTTTCCCTTTCTTTTCCTCCCCCCCTGCCTTTTTTTTTTTTTTTTTTTCCTTCTTCTGATTGCCTGTTATTCCACAATTCAGGAGGCAATAATGTGTTCCAGAAGTTATAATAAAATGAATATACATTTAGCAATCTTTCACCTCTTCGCTTATTTCCCATGAATGCTTTTAAAATGAGTACCAAAAAGCCATGAAAGGAAGAAGAGACATTTTCTTCTCCTCTGAAGATGGGAAAAATTTTTTATCTCATCCCTTTGTCTGCATTATAAGAAGAAAATGAAAGCTTTCTCTGTCTGCAGATCTAGCCTGGAAATCTCAATTTTTAAACTATATATATATCTAAAAGTGTAGAATCAGAGAATCCCAGAATGGTTTGGGTTGGAAGGGACCTTAAAACTCCTCTTATTCCACCCCTGCAAGGAGCAAGAAAACCTTCTACTAGACCAGGTTGCTCCAAGCCCCCTCCAGAGTGACCTTCTGCCATTAATCTGAAATTAATGAGGAAACCTTTGAAGAAGGGAAATATTTATGTGTTGTTCAAATAATGCTGTTTTAGAATAATATTCGTGGTTGGTTTTATTCAGCCTAGGAGAAAGATGGAGAGAAACTTTTTTCAGGGGCCTGGGGTGACAGGACTAATGATGGACTTGTCTGTGAGAGGTACAATTCTCATTTTGGGGTTCCAAGACCAACTGCCAGGATGAAGAATGTCCCATGGGCACCCACCACACCTCCATGGCCACTTCCAGGAACCAAAAAATATTTAGGGAGGTCCTTTTGTCACCTTCTAGTTTGGTTTTTGTAACAGTGAATGCTGGACATTCTTATTTTTAACTTTAGAAGAGAGGAACCTTCCACATAGTCATCTAATACAGTATTTGGTGACTTAAGGGTAAAACAACAGATGTGAAAATTGGTGATAAAATAATGAGGCTTGGCAACATTTCAGTCAATAAAGGCAGCAGGACTGTAGCATTCTATTACCCAAAATCTAATACCATTCAATACCTGTAACATTATGCTATTTTTTCCAATTATCTATATCAATGCCACTTGAGTTTTCAAATAAAATCATGGCATGATTGGTTTGGGTTGTAAAGGAACTGAAAGATCTTCTAGTTCCAAACCCCCACCATGGGCACAGACCCCTCCACAGCATGGGCAGGTATTATAATGAAATTATCAAAATTATAGCTGAAATTATAACTGAATTATGACTGTATCTGTCTGATGCTGTGGTCCAGAGCCAAAGTTTCCAGATCTATAATCTGCAGTTCAAGATATTGGTCAAAACACAGGGATCTGAACATACCCTATTTGGTATTTGTCTCAGAATATTTTGGGATTTATCATCTCTATTTTTAGAATAAAGTGGAATTGTTCTGCACCCATGGGCTTCTACACAATAATTTTCAAACACTGCATAGCACAGAGCCAGAGCAGCAGCCACATATAAATTAGAAGTTCATCAATCAGGATATAATTAATACTACTTTGCCTTGGAGCCAAATATTAGCATCCTAATTTATTACAGCGTAGCAGCACTTTGTAAATGTTATGGCAAAGCCAGACAAAATGTGGGAATATTTCAAATACTTGTGTGAGCAGTGGAACAAGCAGAGGAGCAGAGGTGTGTGCAGGTGCACCCAAGGGGCAGCTGGAAAACAAGCAGCTACGAGATAAAGAACAAGATAAGCAAAGAGGCAGAACATCCCACCCAAGAGACCAGGCTGCCAAAAGCAAATAGAAAATCAGCAGTGAAAGGAGCAGTCAATGCATCACTTTAAGGGCAGATAAAAGCATGAATGCCATAGAAAGATGAGGGAGTGGGGGAGAAGAACTGTTGCAGCAGCCTGTTGCAATTCTGAATTCTCCATCCAAGAGCTCTCAAACCTCATCAAAGTCAAACCGTGACCTCCAGCACTGACTCCAACCAGGGCTGTTGGTGTAAGAGCCTGAATGAGGGATGAGGGACTCCAGGAGCTCTCCAAAATGCAGTTTAATGTATCCAAGGTGTTACAGCAGCCCAGGGTGGTGGGTGACAGAGCTGTGCCCACAGCTGTCAGCTCCAGCTGCAGGCAGCCCTGCAGACCCTCAGTTTAGGTTACAACGCATTCTAGACTTTTCTTTGCTGAGCATCTTCATACAGCAGAACCAATCCATACCTTAACTGTTATCTATAGCCTATCATAACTGCTATAATTACCATAATCATGTTAGTATTCTCCAATCACTAAAAGTTAGTACTTTACAGTTTAAGCTGGAAGTTGTTTTTCAGTTTTCTTGCTTTCTACTTGCAATGTCTGCTGCCTTGTTTGCCTGTGCCCTCTTCTGCTTGGTAAAAACATCTTCTTGTTTGGGGTGGGTTTATCCTTTGCTCTAAGCCATAAAAACCCCTTCTAACTAACACACCCTTTGCCTCCTTGGTTATCCAGTAAGACTGGCTCAGCAATTCCTTTCTCGTATATCAAAACTTGCTTTTATTTTTATTCCTTCATCAGACTCCACATTTAAAAATCTTCCTGCCAAGCATCCAAATCTGTGAGACTTTCTTGTCAAATTTTCATCCTTCCCAACAGCTGGGATCTGTGCTGCCCACTCCAGCTCAGTGGTGTTGGGGTTGTTAAAAGGTTAAGGAGTAACAGCTTTGTCTGCACAGTGATGTTGATTAATCACTCTAAGTACTGGTAATTAATAAGCATAAGGATTAACCAGGCAAACTAAATGTGCTGTAAATCATCAAGTTTTAAATTGTTTAGTCTTGAAGTTTAAAGTTTTTAAAGTTTAAAATTTAAAGTTTAAAGTTTAAAGTTTGAAAAGCTGGCCTGAGCTTTTAGTTCTCTCAGCACACCACAGTGCTCCAATTCCCCCTGATCTTCCTTCCTCCTGAGACCAAATCTTTTTATCCTATAAAGCCATCAGGTTGATCAGGCCTGATTTATCTTTGGCAGGCTTGATAGGTCCATGTTGGCTGCTCCCTTCTTCTCTGCCTTGTGTCCAGAAACATTTCCATGAGGGTTTGCTCCTGGATGTCCCAGGGACCAAGGTGGGACTGACCCTCTCACAGCTCCCTCAATGTCCCTTTGACCTGTTTTAAAGCTGACTCTGACTCTTTCTTCTCTTTGCTGGTGAAGCACCATCCCTGATGTTCCCAGCCTTTCAAAGGTGACAATGAATGGTGCTGAAAGGAGAATTTCCAGGTCTCCCACTGACCCCAGATGCAGCCCAGGGGTCCCACTGTCTCCCATGGGTTAAGATGTCTCAAGTAAATCCCAACTTTCTCTCCATCCATTGCTGCTAAATCCTCCCCTGAATCCTTCACCAAACTCAGGGATCTGAAACCTTTCTGGCCCTGGCTGAAGGCTGAAGCACCATGTCTGTGTCCCCTGTCACTAAACCCCATTTAATTCTCCTTGGAAATGGTAACACTGCACTCTGGAAATCTTCCTGTGTTTCAAGAACAGAATTAAAGCAGAAAAATAACCTTATAATCCAAACTTTCAAGGAGTATTGCAAACCCTGTGCAAATATCAAAATACTGGGCTTTTTGGTCACTTGACTCTCCCAGAAAGTTTGCAGAAGTAATGTCCTTCTTGGGAATTGAGGAACTGCAGATTCAAGAGGTCATGTATAATCAGAGTCTGGAGTCTTTTGCTCTGACTTACATGAAATAGCAATTCCTGTGAAAATTCCAGTGAAAATGCCCTTGTGCTAATCCAGCACATTCTCTCTCCAGAATGGACAGTCCTTTCACCTTCATCTCTCAGCTGCCACTTCCCTCTCTGACCTTTTTCTTGGAGCTGATTCAGTTTGATAACCCAATGATCTAATTTTGCCAGGTCAGGTTTTATTTTTTACCAGTCCAGCAAGTTGTACTGATTGTGCAGATTGCTGCTGACATAGAGGGGAAAGTAAGAGGAGAGAAGCTCCCACTTAGGTAGCAATAAACTGTGGGATGGACAAAGCTGGTCTGTAGGGCCCCAGATTTCATCTCTGCATCCAACAGAGAAACTCCAGCACCTAGCAAAAAATTGCATGGAAGTTTTTGTCACTATAGGACACAAAATAAAATTTTGTGGGCACAAAACTCTCTAAGGTAGAAAAAAAGTTTAATTTCTGATTCTAACATTTATATATTTCCAAAAGTGACAGTGTATTGGAGGATGACAGTGTCACCTCTCCAATGACACTGGACAAACCAACAGTCTGTCAAATTTCTCTTCCTCCATAAAAGAATGCAAAACAATAAGTTATTTACATAAAGTGCGTGAGAAAGTTCGTTACAAAAATATAAACACCAGAAGGCTTAAAAACTTAAAAAAAAAACCAACAATTTTTGTTACCCATTATTGTTGGAAATCCCATTATTTCAGCCATGTTCTCCAATAAATTGTCAATCAGCTGCTTAGAAAGGCCACAAGAAGATGAGATGCAAAAGCCACGTGAGGCTTCTCAGTGATGTTTCCTGGCACCCTGATAAATATTGCAGCTGCAAGCCCAAAATGTTCATTGTGTTGCGAACACTGCTGAATCATTTATTAAAAATTAATAAATGGAGACAATGGACTTTCTGCTGCATTAGGCAGCAGAGGATCCTGCAGCAATCACATTGGGCTTCTTCACTTGTTGCTTTTTCTGCCTTCTCTCTCTGTGCTTCTCAAAGTTTCTTGGTTTCAAAATTCCTTTGTTTCAAAAATTGGTTTCAAAATTCCTCGGTGTCACCACTCTCCCTCCTGGCTCAGTGCACATCCTCTGCTTTTGCTTTTAGCTGGATTCTTGCCACAGTGGGGTCTTTTGACTGCAAATGTATAATACAACCTACACAATTTGTAACTTCACTTTTTTTTTTTCCCATGGCCACATTGGAAGGAGCAGGATAAACATCCATTCAACTGAGTGTCTGCTCTGGCACTGGGAAAATTTGGGGTTTAATTTCTGCCCCTCTGGAGTTGGGCTGTGTGACTTTGGCACATCCTTTAGGGCACAAGACTTTACAACCTGGAGTAGCATTATTTACCCAGTGAATGGCTTCAAAATGAGAGCAGAAAGGTTAGATGGGATATTGGGGAGTAATTGTTCCCTGTGAGGGTGGGCAGGCCCTGGCACAGGGTGCCCAGAGCAGCTGTGGCTGCCCCTGGATCCCTGGCAGTGCCCAAGGCCAGGCTGGACAGGGCTTGGAGCAACCTGGGACAGTGGAAATATTCCTGCCCATGGCACTGGATGGGCTAAAAACCAAACCAAACCCCTTCCAACCCAACCCATTCTGGCATTTTGTGAAACTCAGCTGATACCACTACATGTAGAGCTGAGGAAAGCTCTGCCTATTTCCTACCCACGTGGACAGTTGGATTTGTTTTCACTGTCACATTACCTCAAAAATTCAAATCCATTAGAAACAAACATGTTTTTCTTAGGGATTTTGGGTTTTTGTTAAGTTCCATTGTTGGCCACCTCAGAAATATTTGAGCACTGTCAGCTGCTGGAACAAACACCACCAAATGTTAATGTGCATTGGAGAACAATTCTTATAAAGACTTAAAATTTGGCTTCTGAGTCATTTGAAAATGGGAACCAGCTACTAGTGTAGCTCCATGTGCTTGCTTCAAAGTCATTCACATCAAATATTTTGAAGGAATACTTGGAAAAAGCTACAAAGTGCTGCAAACTCAGGAGCGGATTGAGTAGCAAAGATTTGTGGTTTGCAGCATAATTTGCTGCACTGCTCTCTAGCTGAGAAACAGGTTTGCTTCCAGAGGTGATTAAATAACAAATGACACTGAACTAATTAGAAGATTCTGCCATCTAGTGCCTCGAGAAGCTACGTGGAGCTTTTGCACGACCCTCCAGCTGAGGTTTGAGGACATCCTTGTGGGCTCAGAGCAGCAGCTGACTCTGATGATCAAAACCCAAGCTTTCCTCTCAGTACACAGCATTAATTTTCCAATCTGGCACTCATTTGGTGTCTCTCCAGCATTTATCTGCTGCAACTGCTGGCAGGATCTTTATTTATTTATTTTCCTTCTCCATAATAAGTCTCTGGAAAACAAACAACATCTCTTTGCTGCACCTTTATCTTTAACCTGTCTGGCTTTTTGTTTTAAAATGTCACTTTTCTAGGACAGCTGCTGACAGACAGGTACCAATGTGATACTAATAACATAACTATATGGCTGGAACATGTTATTTTTTCCCTCATGTTGAGTTCAAATAAGACATTAGATGACAGGTGCTTTTGGATGATCACTCACTCTCCATTTACAGCATTTTTTTTGGCCGTGCTGTTTCTCAGGGCTGTGTTGTCTGAAAACAGAAAATTTCTCTGAAATTGTTTTCCAACTCTGATCTTAATATTTCTTCCCTTCAAAGCCCTCCTTACTTCACCACCAGTTTCTGGGCTTAAAAATCATCCATGCCAGCACCAAATTTCTTTGTTCAATGAGGGGTTGGAGCAATTTTCTCCTTGGATATATTTCTTATTTTGCTCTCCTGTGTCTTAAGAATGGAAGTTTGATCAATGTTTTCTTTTAAATGGAATCTTCAGAGACACCAAACCCACATTTTATAAATTGTCAAATAAAACTGGTAGCAAAAGGTGCTTCTATTTCTGCAGTATTTTAAAATATCCACATTTATCATTAGTATAATAAAAAAGTATTTTGACAAACCTTGAAGACTTCATTTCTTAAATGCATTGGTCGCTAAAATGAAGTCATGGAAATTATGTCTCACATCACTTGCAGAATCTTGCTAATTGGATTATCTTACTGATATTTTAGGACAAATAGAGCTCAGTTTTTGGAACATATGGAGAGATAAGATGTCTTTGAAAGTGACCTCAATACTGGGTTTGCAGGGTGACTGGCATTATCATGGAATCAGAGGATCCCAGAAAGGTTTGGGTTGGAAGGGATCCTAAAGTCTACCCCATCCCACCCCTGCCATGGGCAGGGACACCTTCCACCAGCCCAGGTTGCTCCAAGATCTGTCCAACCTGGCCCTGAAGCTTCTTGTTCAGGCTTCATATTGAACAGGGACACTGAAATCATGTGGGTTTGCAACTTTTCTGCAGAAAGAAGCCCAGGTCAGCCTCAGAGTCCATTTTCGCAGCAGAAGAGGGGCAGACCTGGGCACAGCTGGAGGAAAAAAAAAACACCCTAGAAGACAGTTCTTGTTTAATTTTAATATTGTTACCCAAAGTACTTCTGTGAGATGGATTTCCAGAAAAAAAAATTGTAGTTTATTGTGTGTATTGTATAACTTCATGTTGGATATCAGGAGGAATTTCTGCATGGAAAGGGTGCTCAGGCCTTGGCACAGCTGCCCAGGGCGGTGCTGGAGTGCCCATCCCTGAAGGGGTCCCAGGAATGCCTGGATGTGGCACTCAGGGCTCTGGGCAGGTGACACAGTGGGGATCAGGCACAGCTTGGGCTCCATGGTCTTGGAGGGCTTTTCCAGCCTCGGTGATTGTGGATTCTGGGATTTGGGTGCATTTCTGTCACAGTGACTCTGGGAAGTTGGTTCTAATCTATCAAGCTTGAGCTGAAGCAGTTGGCTGTGATGAAAATGTGTTTTGGTACTGCTGGAGATCTATCAAAATAATAAAGCACCCTCAAATAGAGTCCAAATCAGATTTGTATTTAGCCTGACACTGAAAAAAAAAAAAAAAAAAAGAAAAAAAAGAGTACTGAAACAAAACAAGCATTTTAACCTGGGCCTCTCACTGAAAGGCGAGGCAAAGAACACCCTCAGAATTAGAAATGGATGCTAATTTCTGGAGGAATGTGCATATATTGTTATTGCATGTTTGCCAGGAGCTAACCCTGCTCCTGGAACGCTTTCACTGTGACAAGTTTAAAACTGCAAGCAGCAGTGGTGCTGCAGCAGGTTCTCTAATGGGATCATTCAGATGGCTATTCTGGAAACTGAGTACTGAGGAGCAACACAAATATCTCTTGTCTGGGTCCCAGAAGTGATGAAGTGGCAACTTGCATGGGGAAAATAACAGGAGGCAATGACAACATCCTGCAGCTGCTGAGCCTTGGAATGAGACTTTCTGGTCCACACAGGAGCCGTTTATCACTGGCACTGCTGAGGTTTTCAGAGAGTAAAGTGCAGCACCTGAGGAAAAAATCCCATTATTGAATGGCCAGGTGCTGTGCTGGGTTTGGCTGGACTCGGGACTCCTGTCCTGAGCCCCAGAACAGATGGAGCTCAGAGGCAGGGAGGGAATTAATTCAACAGCGAGGGCACTTTATGGACACGTTCAGGAGTGGGCTGCAAACTGAGGGAAGGAGACTGGGCAGGGATAGTGAGGAAGGGAAGGGCAGGGAGAGTAATGGGGTGGTATTGAATAGTGTGGGACATAAATGGGGGAATAAGGGATGGAGTGGGCTGGGTTTGGGCTGGGCTGGGGTTAATTTTCTTCCCAGGGGCTGTTTTAGGGTTTGTGCTTAACACAGAGATGTTTTTGTCATTGCTGAACAGTCAATTTTCTGTATGGTTTCTACATTTTTCTACACAATTTGCAAGTGGACTCTGTATTTGTTTTAGAAGTTGCCTTTCTATATATTTTTAAAAATAGAGAAGGATAAGAATATAAAAATATACATATATAATTTATATAATATACATAAATAATGTATATGTACATATATATATGTATATCTATGTATAACAATAAATATCATTATATTACACAATGTAATACAATATTATAGAATATATAATATATAAATAGTATACATAATTTCTATATATTATTCTACATCAATAATATATAATAGTAATATATTATATGATGGAAAATATATTAATATTTTATAATATAACATGCTAATATAACATATTGTATATATAATATATATTGTATATGCATATTGTATATAAGCATATATAACATATATAATAGTAATATTAGATATGATGATATTAATATATTTTAATTAATTATTTCTATATTGTAATATAATATATTATATTATTATTTTAATAGTATTTATTATTTATATATAATATTATTGAATATACATGAATAATATATTGAATATATATTCATATATATTCAATATATATTATTAATATGTATTGATTTAGTATATTATTTATATCTATTAATATATTATGTAATATATATAATATAGTTTAAAATTAAATTCTAATACAATAATATACAAGTATAATAATAAAATACTCAACTTGCTGATTAATAAATAAATAATAAAAATGACATAATAAATAATAAAATGTTTTGATATTTTAAGGCTTCTCTTCCAGTATTGGAATTTCTTTTGCTGACATGTGGTGGCTGCCTCCTGAGTGTTCCAAATGCACAGGGATGTGTGTGATGTCTTCCTCAAAAGTCAATTCCTCCCCCAGCCCTCAAGTATTAGATGGCAAACACGTTGTGAATTACTCAGCCAGAAGTGTTTCAGCTCGTTGGTGTACAGAGCTATTTGCTCTGTCTGTCCAGCTTGTCTTGCTAATGGTCTTTCCTAATTTTTCTTAGCACTTACAAGCATCAGTTGTGGAAAATAAAGTGTTGGAAATAGCTCTGTACAATCATGCTTAAATGATCGTGGTTATTTTTCAAATCAACAGAGAAATGTTTAATAAGTGCAGGTCACCTGTTCAGTGAAATGGAATTTTTTTGGGAACAATTCTAATTAGCAAGCTGTCATCTGTTACCAAGTGCAGATCAACCAATATTCCTCAGCTAGACTGTGAAAAAAAATGTTCTTTTAATACTGGAAGTGGATGGAGACCTAAATGCTTAATGGTGTGATCATCCAACCTTCTAAAAACAGGTCATTACACCCATGAAACCAGAGGTGTTGCAAATATCAGCTCATTCTTGCAGCACTAATAAGAAAAGTTTGTATTAAAAGAAATACCTTCCAGCTAAATGGAAATCTGAAAATAGTAAAAACTTATATGTTGCATGCATGCATTCAATTACTTTTCTAATTCCATTTTGGGGTTTTTTTTTTTGTTTTTTTTTTAATACCTGTTGCCTGGAACTGCCCATTTCCTGTAGGATTTCCTGTGCAATCACCAAAAATGATCTGCCATCCCCACTGAGGAACTGCAACATCAACCCTCTATGCATCTGCTCCTACATTTGGCCTATTCCCACTAGCCCAAGGATTATTTCTCCTCAACCCCCTCATCCCTGCTTGTTTCCTGGCCATATTTGTACCCTGTAGAAAAGTCAAGTGTTGTCATTGGCAGTAAATTTTAAGAGACTCTGTAGCTCTACCTTCCTTGCTTTGCTCATGGTTCTTCGGCTAAACCACATTTTTAAATTTACATAGAAGTGAAAAGAAATCAGAAATCAATTGCACAGAGTGTTTATGGCTAGGAGAATGCTGTAGGGTTAGGAATATAATCAAAGTGGGATTGAGGGAGAGTTGGAAATGGGAACACAGGCTGGTTTGGAGACAAACACAGGGATGGGGTGATTAAAGATGGGGCTCAGACTGGCTCGGGGGCCCTCAGGTCTACAAAAGGTCAGAAAAAGAAATGCTGACCCAGGAGCTGAGCAAGAACAGTTTTAGAGGTAAAAAAGTGGGCAGAGATCCTGTAATCAGCATGCCTAGGGCACTCTGCACATCCCAAATTCAGCTGTAATGCAGGATTGCAGGTGAATGAAGAAAGGTCAAGGAGCTGGATATTTTAGCTTCAAAATGACCCCTAAAGGTGCTTAGAGTGAGGAAGAGCATCATGCTGCTCCTCCTGAAGGACCCAGGGGTGCTGGCAGCTTCCAACACTTGTCCTTGTCCTGGTGTGAGGTCCCCACCTGGGGAGGCAGAGGGGCAGTGGAAGAGTGAATGTAGGAAGGCAGGCAGGAAGGGCACAGCCGTGCAAAGCAAGTGTAAATAATCCTTTTACAGTTGAAATTACTCCCTAGGAATTCCTCTTTTTTTTTTCCCTGTTTATGTTCCTTACCCCACAGCATTGTTAGAAATATTCTGTTCAACACAGACTTCCTTCCTTCCTTCCTTCCTTCCTTCCTTCCTTCCTTCCTTCCTTCCTTCCTTCCTTCCTTCCTTCCTTCCTTCCTTCCTTCCTTCCTTCCTTCCTTCCTTCCTTCCTTCCTTCCTTCCTTCCTTCCTTCCTTCCTTCCTTCCTTCCTTCCTTCCTTCCTTCCTTCCTTCCTTCCCTCCCTCCTCCCTCCCTCCCTCCCTCCCTCCCTCCCCTCCTTCCTCCCTCCCCCCCCCTCCCCCTCTCCCCTCCCTCTAATAAAACTGGCCAAATATAAAATCCTGTAAGGTTTCAGGAACACCAATAATAAATTCCTGAAATAAACCTCCAGTAGGAGGTTTATTTGCTTTCTGATAATAACAAAGTTTTTAAATTAAAAAACAGAAAAAAAAATAAATTGCAGGACTTCTACTCTTTGAGGAGTATTGTTAGAAAGCTTCAACAAGCAGTACCAGAGAGGCAGATCCCTCCTCAGCTTGCCTATATTGTCTTTATGATATAGAGTTATAGATTCTTTATTACATTTCAGAGACTTTTTTGGTATTCTTTCCCAGCAGCTAAGTTTTACTCTTCAACTTAGAATTTGTACAAAGGGAAAATGCAGCAGTGAAGGAGTAGTTTGTGCTGCAAGTACTGAAATTTTCATCATTTGTTGCTAACACAACTGAAATGTTCTTTCCACAGGTGTATAATGAAGACAATTTCCATGTTCCAGACATCCTATAGATTAAATGGCACCGGTGAGGGTGGAATGAGAGAGGGGAGAGCTGAGAAAAGTTGTTAATATGCAATGCAGGAGGAAATAAAGCTATGCATAAAACATTCCCATTCAAGTGTGGCTATGTACATATACTACAAGCATATAGAAGTGCAAACTAATATATATATATATATATGTATAAATAAATGAATAATTTAGATGCACGAATTAATATTACAGAAGCAAATGAAGAGAATCACTCAGTCTCAGCCAGCTGGCATCCCAAGGTGTTTAATTAACCCTCCTTGGTTTTGGGGAACACTTACAAATAAACCTGGTCAGGTATCGTGCAATGTGTTTTCCTATGCAGATGTAGGCTGTAAGGAAGGTACATTTTTCTGTATATTCACAAAAATGTCAAATAGCTGTGACCAAAAAAAAAAAAAAAAAAAAAAAAGGAGTTTAGAAGTAATTACACTGAAGGTTGCTTTTTATTCAACAGAAAACAGTGACTGCAGTCAGAAATTAGTGAGAGATGCCACTGACATCATGACTCAGGGACCACAGCAAAACTCCTGGAGACAGAAACTTCTTCCAGTCAGGAGAGTGGGACTGGAATCAGAAAAATTACCCAGAAAGGAAACAATTAAAGGATGGCTTTGCTAAATGAGAATTTTATATTATGACTTTGACAGGTATTCCATTAAAACAGCATGGCTAATTATATCACCCCTATTTTTATTCCATAGCCTCCACTTTGTGAGCTACTCTGTTAAAAGTCCTGGGGAATATTCCTCATCCATTTGGTGATGGGAGGAATCAAAGAAATTTTAAATAGGCTGCAAAGCACAATAAAATGAGATCAGCTGGATACTGCAGAGGATAAATTAAATTTGGGGGTAAAGAGCTGAAGCAACACCTCATACGTCCCTCAAGTTATTTTGCTGGCACTTTTGGGAAAAATTATTTGATATTCAGTATATAGGTTGAAGGATAATGGTTTAGAAACTATCTATCTGTCTGTCTGTCTGTCTTCTATCACCTTTTTGGCTTCTGGTTTATTTTTCATGCTGATTCTTTGGGTTGAGACATGTTTCCTCATCTCAAACACAATTTAAGCTCAAAAATAACAGCAGAGGATAATTTATTTCATAGAATCAGAGTGGCTTGGGTTGGAGGAGATCTTTAGGTCATCTAGTTCCAACCCCCCTGCCATAAGCAGGGGCAGATATTTAGGAGATGTGACAGCAGCAATATTTATGACCCCTAGAATTACAAATGTTTTAGGTTAGGTTGCTTTACTAGGAAAATTTAGAATATTTTACCTAAACTACATCACTGCTAAGCAATCATCAGCAGTGTAATTATGTAAACAGAAAATCTGCATTCTTCACCTGCAATAATCATTAATTATGGTTCATTCAAGCCACATATTTTGCCAAGGAAAGCCTGGGACAATTGATAGGTGAGTCATTACAGGTTATTTTATGAAACCTAGAAAAAATTATCTTTTTGTCATGAAGACCCCACCTTTATTGCAAATTTGGCTGACTGGTGAACCAAAATGCTAAGAAATATCTGGAGAGTTTCAAATATCAAATCACTGTGTGTTTCCTGTGCAAAGTGCCCCAAAATCAATGGGAAATTTACTCTGAGGATATCACTTAGAAGACATGCAATTTTTATCAGCCAAGTCCTTGGGTGAGGTTTCCAGTTGCCTCTGCAACACAGGAATCCAATGACAAGGAGAAAGAAAATATGGATTATGTCCTGCTTCTTCCTTTACTTTCTCAGTCACTGACTTGGGTATGAATTTAGTATTCAGTAAATATTCAGGGAGAAAATTGACTGGGATGAGGAGATAATATTATGCTCATGAGTGCTCAGAGGGTTTGGAATTGGCAATCACAAGAGGAGTTCTCAGACGTTTTTAGCACAGCCACCTCCATTACATCTTTACATTAGAGGCTGTTAAAGGACCAGGCTGCTCCAAACAGGATAATTCAAAATTCTGATGGCAGCAGTGTGTGCAAAATGCAGAATTATTGGTGCTCAGGAGGATGGGGATGGGGATCTCTCTGTAAAGCAGGAGCTCCAGGGACCTTCCTGGCTGCCAGAGGTAGCAGAATATTGCACATCTGAGAGGGGGAAAGTGTGGGAATGGAGCACAGGGAGAAAGGGAGAGTGCCTTGGAATGCAGAGGCAATGGCATGTAAATGTAAAATGTGATGGATAACCGGCTCAGCAGAAGCTCTGAGCGCAAGACTTCACTCAGTTTGGTTCTTGGAGTCCACACAGGACTGAGATGATCATTTTGGGTACACAAACTGCATCCTTAGCTCTTTGCAATTCAGAAACAGAGTTGAAAAATCAACCCAAACCAGCATTTCTGGAAAATGTGCCACAGTAAAAACACCTGGGGAAGTCTGACTAATTCAAGAGAAAACAAAGAGGTTTAATTGTCTTAGGGTTATTGTTGAGGTAATCTGGGGTAAAAATTTCGATGTTGAAATTTTTTTTCTGAAGTTTTAAGGTTTAAAATTATTTTTATAGTTTGATTTATAGGATGGATATTATTATAAGATGGATTTATATTGATGGATAAACTTGGAGGTTTACAGATCCCTCCAAGAGAAACTGATGCTAGAGAGAAAAATCTCTTGTCATGAGCAAAGTCTAGGGGATGAAGACAGGCAAAATGAAGCAGGCAGAGGTGTGGGGCTCAGAAATTCATCCCTGAGCAGTGAGGGCTGGGTAGAAAGGAGCAGAGAAATTAAAATGTGCCCTGGAAAGAATTTGCAGCTCAAAGGAGATGTTACATGGCAGAATCTCAGTGTGTGCAACAGTTCAAGAATCAAATTCCAGGATTGCTTTGGTGCCTGGAGATGACATTTATTGATGTGAACCTATTTAGCCAAATCCTCACTTGATGTTTTGAAAATAAAGGTGGGTGAACCACTCATTGTGTTTCCTGGTTTAATACTGATGATCTTCCCAGACCTGCAAACCCAACAGCAGCACACAGCAGACACTGAGAATATTCACATCTTTATTCCAGCACTGGGCAGATTAGATTCAATAAATTACTCCTTTTTTTTTTTTTCCTCCCAAATATATTTCAAATATATTTCAATTCTACAGACCCAGATAATAATGGATGTTTTGTTAATGCTTTGGTTAAATAAAACTTTTAAAGATAGTACCAGTCAAAGTCAAATTAAAGAGCTGAGACACCCTGAATAAACCAGCTTTAATATTTTAGAGTTTCCTGCCTTGAGGCACATTTGATTAGCAGTCCCTTCATGCTCTTCTTGAAAGATCAGCCAATCCACCACAGTTTCTGTAACCCAGAATACAGATTTATGGGTTTTTTTTCTTCCTAAGGCTTTTAAGTATTCTGAGGATGTTTAATAAGAAGAAGGCAAGTATGCTCAGAGAGTTTCAAAGAATAAATTCAAAATTCCTATTTTTTATACCAAACGTTGTAGATGAGGACAGAATAAATTTTAATAAAAATTACAGCAAATTTGAGGAATCTGTTGTTATTCTGTAATAAACCACTGAATTACTAAATTGTTTCAGAGCCCAGATGTTGCTTGGGTAATTCTCATAAAATTAAGAAATTAAAGTTATAACCATGTGCCCTGTTTAATTTAATGGAGAGAGGAATTAGAAATAAATTCAGAGTGTAGCACTTAATAAAATATGACATTCGCATAACCTGAAACCCTTTCCTGCAGTAAAACTGGTATATAAATAGAAATTTCATAAATAAGGATGTTCCAATATGATTTTCAAATACCTTCATAATGATCAGCCTGGGACATAGCTGCTCTGGTCTCCAGTCTCTCTTTTCCTTTCATTCTGTTAAAATACAGCAGTAGGTGTAAGGAAAGAAAACAGAAGCAGAGGGATCCTTTTATGTGAAGGACCAACACAGCTCAGGGTGGGATTGCTGGGGTATCCTGGGCAGGGTTGGATGGAAGATCCCTGTGGGTCCCTTCCAGCTCAGGATATTCCACGGTTCTGTGAATCTGACAACAAATTCACAAGCTGCTTTTTTTGATTTTGCTGATTTTCATGGTTCCGAGATTTTAAAAAGCGACGATTTTAGAAATGCAAATTATTATTTTAGTTTAAACGCCAGTATTTTTAATTAAACAGTTGCTTCTAAATTGCCTCTGTTGTTTTTTTTTTCTTTAATTTGATGTGGTAAAAGTGTTCTCAAAAATTTTCCAGCCTCTCTGATTTTGCTGTGAGTGAAGGTGATGTTCATGTTAGTGTTTTCTATTTAAACAGCAGATGCTGTGCCTCCAAAAAAAAAAATTCTTCATCCCTGGAGTGAAACACAACTGCCCTTAAACATTTCTCAGTTAAACCAGAAACAGAGTTTATGGCAGGAACTTATTAATCATGAGCTGCATCAAATCAGCAGAGAGAACTTCAGAGGGCGAATTTTTAATTGCTGGAATTGGGACTCAGCCAGGACACAAGGTTAATAAGCTAATTCCTCCAAGGGGTGTTTAACTGCTGTGCCCCATCAATACTCGGGCTCTGCACTGCATCTGAAGGATGAGCCCCAGGAAGAAGAGGAATTCCTGAGGGCCTGGCACCTCTCTGGGAGCTGCCCTGCAGCCGGGCTCTGCAGTGGCATTGGCAGAGGGCATCGTCCAGCCCCAGCACGGGGACCTGGTGACACGTGCAGGTAGGACACACGCCACTCACCTATCAGAGCTTCTCATTAAATTGTTTATTTCTTGAAATATCATTTCAGATCAGAGGACAAAGCCTTTGCACCCTGCTTTCTTTGTTCCACTGATACTGCATGTCTGTTTTTGTAACCAAGCTGCAGCAATCACAACTGAGGATGTTTTGTTCCTTCTCTTTATTTCTGGTTATTTTCTGCAGCAGAAAATTCTGTAGAATAATAGTAGGGTTCTCCTAAAACCCTCTCCTGATTTCTGCTTCCTAAATAATGCCTTTCATCACTTTACTTTCATCATTTTACTAATTTCAAAGCATGCAGACTGAGAATTAAATCGTACTGCAAAGCAGGTGGAGGAATGATGCAGAGAGACTCCACCACTTCCCTTTCCCCAGGGCGGTGGTGGAGGCACCAGCCCTGGAAGTGTTCAGAAAACACTTTGTTTTTACAAAACCTTAGGGAAAAAAGTGTTCTGGGTGTTCACAGATTACTGGTCTGTACATCTAGTGATGGGAAGCAGGAAATAAATACCTTATTTTGCTTGGCTTGCATGTGCTGGTTTTGATTTGCCTATGAAACTTTCTGTATCTCAACCCAGGAGCTTGTCCCCACCCTGCTGGGGAAAGTGAGTGAGGTTTTGGGGGGCTGAGCTGTAAAACCTGAGGGAATTTCTCAGTCACCAAGGCTACAGACAGCAGAGCTGCTCCCTGAGTTCCTGTGGCTCCTCAAGGAAAGCAGTGCAGAACAAAGTCATGGGCCCATCTGTCCTGGATATTTCAGCAGTGTAAAAAGGTTTATCCAAAGCTGGGAAGGATTCCAGCATGTGAAATGGTGCAATGCTTCCTTTCTGAGATTCACCTAAAGCTGCAAAGCACTGATTTGGGTGAAACTCACTGAAATGAGGAGGCAGCAGCAGCTCCCATCTCATGGGAGACTGGGAGGTGATCACTGAGCTGCTCCTTTGACTTCAGGTGGGTAATTCGAGAAATACATTAACAATTCAGTGACTGAAGTGTTCCTCAGAATACCCAGTTCTGCCAGTAGGACTGGCAAAGAATAATCTACCTTTTTCCTCATCTCCTTCACTGGATTGGTCCCATCTGCTGTCCAAAGGGTCCCGTGTATCCTGTGCTCTGGAGTCTGACCATAGACACCACCCCAACCTGCTTGTGGACACCCCATCTAGCTAAAACACCTTCTTTCCTCAAATTTTCTGCCCCAGCAGTTAGAAAAGTTTCAGCTTTGGTTTGAGGACTAATCTAGCACAGGCTGTGAGGACAAATGTTATCATTAGGAAAGGGTAATTAAGAAGTTTATGTTACTTTTATTCCAAGTTCAGACTATGGAAACATCTGGAGATGGGATTAACTGAAGGAATTGAGCAGTCATAGAACATTTTTTTTAAAGTCAACATTTTATGCCCACCTAGATCATAATTACTTGGTTCTTTCTTTCTCTACTGGGGAGTGTAAAATTATACAGATTTTCCAAAATCCTATTTTTGCTTTTCTTCTTCCAATTTGTCAGTGACTACTGGAAAACATAGAAAACTGTGAAATGAAATATGGGTCTTGATAAAAAATGTATATAGACAACATGTTAAATAGTGATGGGGAAATATTTATTAATTCTGCTTCAGTTAATAGTAATAAAAAGAAACTCTTCCTAGGTATGTACTTACAAGTATTTTTCATTACAGTGTTAGCAGTTTTTCTAAAAATCCTAAAACATAAAACACATTAAAAAATTTAAATGTACCTATGTTGTTCTGGATAGAAGAGGATCCTATTTATAGTCAGAAATAGTAAAAGCACTGTGTCTATAATCTAAAGCACAATAAGAGAGAAACAAGTTCTTCCAAACCTCTTTTTGTGTGATCTTATGGGAGTGCCCCAAAAAATGGCACTGGATTGTTTGCCTCCTTTTCCATCTGTGTGAGACTCACATGTGCTGTGGGAAGTCCAAGTTAAGACTTCTTGTGGAGATAAATCTGTTAAGGGATGGTAAAAATCAGTCCATAATTCCCAATAACCACTGCCAGCACAGGAACCTGAATGGCAGCAGCTACCAACACTTAATTCACACAATGATCTGACTAATAATTGACTAATCTGACTAATATTTCCTCTGACAGGAGGAGGAATTTCTTGTTCATGGTGTTCACTAGTGTAAAGCTGATGGTAAAACCTAATTATGACTCATTAAGTAACGTGGGTGTGCACCTCAATAAAAACAAGCTGCAGGACTGTCCTCTTGCTTCAGGGGTAGTCCCTGGTGGTGAGAAGAGAGGAGGAGAAGAGAGGAGGAGAAGAGAGGAGGAGAGAGGAGGAGGAGGAGGAAGAGAGGAGGAGAAGAGAGGAGGAGAAGAGAGGAGAAGAGAAGAGAGAAGAGAAGATCCCTGTTTTTCTTTGGGATCCATGTATTCAGGAGATCAGGGATTATGGCATTTGGTTGCTGGAGGCCACACAGAATTTTGCAGTTTCCTGCATATCTGGGTCTTCTACGTGTACATAGACCTTAAGGTTCTACACTGTAATTTCTGCTCTTTGGTGGCTTTAACAATCAGTTCAAAGTGGAACAAAGGAGTTAATTCAGTATTCTGTGCACTGAGGAGCACTGGCAGTAATTACAACAAGATTTACTCAGTGTCCCTGCACACAGAGCTCCAAGTGCAGCTTTGGGCTCCTACAGGAGCTAAAACTGCAGTGGGTTCCCAAAACCTGCAGTTCCCCAAAAGAAATGAGGTTTTCATCATTTATTCTTTCCCTGGTTGCAACAAGCCACAACTATCTGCCCTGACCAGGTCACCCAAGGTGAATTCTTTGCCCATATTTAATGCCAGTCTGTTTTCCGACACTTTTTAAGTTGGAAAGTCAAACTTTCATGGCTCTGAGAGAAAATGAAACTGGAAAATCTGCTGTGTCCTGCTGCTTTGATTAGCACGAGCATGAAACCTCAGTTAGGGTGCAGATGGAGAAATTCCAAAAATAAGGGAAAAGTGTCATAATTTAAGAGAGGAACTGCTACTCCTAAGAAACCAAAGCTATTTCTTCTTATGAAAGTGTGGAAAATGTTTGAGTAATAAGAATTAGTTGTAGTATTTTTTCTGGAGAGCTGGGGGTTTTCTTGACATATTTTTTAAGAAAAACCTCTGATAATCATCTGTTCAAACCACCTGCTCCAAACCAGAGCAGCTCCAACACTAGACCAGGATCCTCAGGGTGAGACCCAGGTGAGTTTTTAATAAACTCCATTGAATTTTGAATAGTGACTAATAATTCTTCTTCTAATTTGCAAGAGGGAATTTGTAAGACTAAAATTAAGAGATGCTAAGACCTGGTCCTAATCACATTGAAGTCAACAGGATGCTTCCTGATTAACAGAGCTTTGATTTATTCTCACCCAATTTCCTGCACAGAGTTTTCCCTGACTTCTATAAGAAGACAATAAAAATACAGATGAGACGAAAGGAAGTCCATCAACTTTCAACCAGTGAAAGGAAGTCCACCAACAAATCTTTCAACACCACTCAAATCTCATTTATTGGCCCAGGGGCTTACCTAATTTATCAGCAGCATCAGAACTGGGATATGGCACAAATTCTATTAATTAAATAATTTCCCTGTGCAAATCCAGCTCCTGTGCCTCACTTGTGATTTTCAATTTCATCACTGAAGCTGTAACAAGTACAAAATGAAGGGGATCTGGTCAGATCTTACGGTTCTTTTGTGTTGCATTTCTAGATTTCTGCAGGGATTGTCACTTTGCGCAGAACAATTTTGGAAATAGATCACCTGGAAATGAAAAGAACACCCCAGTGTGAACCTTACTGGGGAAGGATAGAGATTTCTGGAAAACAAAAACTGCTCCAGGTGGCCTCTGCTGTTGCTTTTCCTCACTGGTTTTGGATGACAAACACTGCCAGTTCTTGGGAGCGATCAGGGCTCCCCACAGGGTTGATAACACCACTTGGAATGAAATGAAACATTTCTCTACATCCATGTGAAACTTATGGAGAAAGAAAAATGGACTGGATTTTGAGTGACCTGGGTATAGGAAAGTTGGATGTTGCTATTTTTTAAAATTTTGTTATGTTTTGCTTAAATTTTGAGATCATAATTATCCACTTTCATAATTTGGACAGAAAAGTTTAGTGAAAAAATGTAGTTTGTGTGGATTGTTATAACATTTTTGATCACAATTGATATCCACAGCCTGTTTTCATTACATTAAAAAATAATAATGAACAATTATAAAATAATAATAATAATAAAGAGGGATAATCTCTGCCTCGAAGAACTGCCAATGCAAACAGCTGACAGACTGAAAGGGAGAAATATGAAATGATCTCAACTGCTTAGAAAATGAAGAAGAAAGGAACCAAGAACTATTTCACAGAGAAAGTTCCTGGTTATGCTGAGACTTCCCGATCTGAAGACATCTGGGTTGCAAGCAACAAAAAAAGAAAATAAATAAAAATACATTAAAATTCAATTAAAATAAATAAATTTAGAACTTTGAAAATAAAACTTAATTAAAATAAAAAATGAAAAATGTAAAACTAAAATAACAATTGAAATAAATAATTTTTTTAAAAAATAAATAGAATTTTTGAAAATAAAGTTTTGAAATAAAGAAGTAATAATAAATAAATAAATAAATAAATAATAAGAAAAAAAAACAAAATTAAAGAAAACCTGCTGTTAGGAAAAGGCCAGGGGTTCTGCTGAAGGAAGTCATGGAAATATCCTTGGTTACCAAACATGTAAAGTAAAAAAGGCTCTTTTTATTCTGTGACCGCTGCTGTTGAAAGTGTGAATTGCTCATCCCCTGACCCAGCCCCACCCATCAGCTCCCAGGTGTGCCCTCCTGCATCCCAACACCATTCCCACCTGGCTGCCAGCAGGAATCAATCTCCAAACAGGAAGGGCAGGGCAGGGCAGAAAGAGAAAACAGGGCAGGGAAAAGACGCTCAGGTGCAAAGCAAGAGGGGAGAGAGAAATGGGAGGCAACAGCAAAGTGATGAGCAGAAGTACCAGGAGGGAGAAAACCTGAGGAAATAATTCCACTGAGCAGAAGGTGGTGCTCACCAAAGCAGCGTGTGAAGGTCGGCACTGAAATGCTTCTATTGAGTGTAATAATGCAAATTTAATCAACAGTGAAGACACAAAAATGACAGAAAGTGAAAGATCTGCAGCTTGGGAGAACCCAAGGTGTCACCATCATATTTTCTGAAATATCCCTTTGCCAGGATTTCTTCTCCTGGGAAGCTGAGGGGCCTCAGAAAATAATGAAAACAACAATTATCTGATTGCTTCTCCTGTGTTTTGCTGCTTTGGAAAGTGGTTTGGAGATTGTTTATCCAGCAGGTGCATCTTTGATTGGTTCCATGTCAATTGTTTTTAATTAATGACCAATCACCATCAGCTGTGTCGGACTCTGAGGAGTCAGGAGCTTTCATTATCGTTCTTGTTTGGTTTTCTGATGTATCCTTTCCTTCTCTTTAGTATAGCATGAATAGAATAGAATAGAATAGAATAGAATAGAATAGAATAGAATAGAATAGAATAGAATAGAATAGAATAGAATAGAATAGAAATCAGCATTCTGAGAATATGGAGTCAAAATCTCATCACTCACCTCGTCCTGGGGACCCTCACAACGCCACACCAAGGAACCCAAGTGCTGCTGAATTTGGGGTACTTTTGCCCTGTGTGCAGAGGCACAAGGTAAGTGAAATGTAAGTGGTGTTTGGAAGATGAAAGGCAGATTACAGTTTGGAGTGCAGAGGAAATGTGCACTGGGAGCACAGTGAGAAGCAACAGGAAAAGGGGATTGCTCTTTACAAGTTTTTAAGTTCAATTGAGTGGTATTGACAGTAAAAGTTCAATTTAAAAACCCTAGGACTAAATTTTTCTATAACAGAAGTTGGCAATTCACAGGCATCACTTTATATCATTTTCTAATACAACATTTACAGTCCTCACCCTTTGGTTTTGCTTTATAGACCTTTCAGCCAGTAATGCAAAAATCTGCACAGGTGACAAAAACTAGATAAGGTTTCTTTTAAAGCCACTGTTCTGTAGGGTTTTATGCATTTTAAACCTTCTGAAAAATGATTAATGGCATCTCAGTGTTCTCAAATAACATGTTATGGAGAACAGAACAATAATATTTTATTCTTTCTTTATATTTCTTTCCTTTTATAATCCTTATTTATTCTTTCTCTATACTTTAAGACATTTGAGTATTTTTTCTCGATTTTTAACCAATTTTAAGAATAATTATTTTTATAACATACTGAATAAAATACAATTACATTTAAAATAATCCTCGAAAATTTCTTTACCTAGTGGATGGAAACAAAAAATGAAGTGTTTTTCAGGTAGAGAAAAGAGATTTTTTTCTTGTGAATCAGCACATAAAACCATCATTTCCAGTGTCATAAATGTAGAAATAATTAGAAATAATTACTGGGATTCATCAAGCAGGTATTCAGTTCACTTGCCAAATTTTATTAGAAGGGGAATAAGGGAGTGGTGGTAACTCAGAGGGGAAGTAATGGACTTTGTTTGGATTTATGGTAATGAAATGGGCAGAAACAATCAATAATTTTTGGGTTTTCAATCAGATTTTTGGGTTTAATTTTGGGTTCTTAGCACTTCACTCCTGTGATCGTGCTGTGAAATCTCTCTGTGCAGGGCACTGGGGTGCAGGTGGATGCCAGAACTCTTATTTTCCTTTTACAATCAAGCACCAGTTCAGCAACCCTTCACTATTATTATTTCTTTTTTTCTACAGAAAGCTGTAAGAACATGTAGTAAGAGAAATGGGATGGTTTCTTGAGCTTTCATCTGACAAGCTCTTTCCTTTGAATAAGTTGTTGCCTCTGTGAAGAAAAATTATTCGAATATTCATAATATACAAAAGTTTTCTGATCAATGTATTTTTTATTAATAACCTACCACAGTCAATGTAAATTGCATTAACTCCCTGGAATGATAAGAAATTCTGAACTTCAAAGATATTACTTCTTTTTTTTCCAACCATTCATTTCCATTTCTTTTGTACTCAGTCTAATATTCTTCATGCCAGTGTGACAGTTCCATGTTCAATAGAAAGAAATTAGACTTTAAGAGTTTGCCCTGTCATATTTTCATTTGAGAGGATCTGTGTTGGATCCATTCATTGCTAATGACATTTTTTTTCATTAAAAACACTTCTGTACTTGCATAATAACAATGGTGGACAAATGCTTTTTTCTTCCTTCCCTCTGGCTTTTGCTCTGGGGGAAAGTATTTGGTTATTTATGCCTCCAAAAAGAGGCAAATTTCAGGTAAATTCTGGGGCTGCCCCAACTTTGGAAGTGTCCAAGGGCAGCTTGGAGGTAGATATATATAGATAAAATATATAGATATATAGATTCTCCCTGAAAATGGAAGTTCATAAGACACGGACAAAGACATCAGAAAAAAGACAGTAAACTTGAAGTACATTCCCTGAAGGAAGACTCTTTGTGAAAATGCAATTTCCTTTATTGTTTTTAAGGTGCTGAAATTTAAGATGTAATAAAACATGAATACCAATTTGGAAGCATTAGTTGCTCCTGGCAACCTTGAGAATGCATTATGCTTCATTTTTCCTCTCCATCATCTCTGCAGAGGCTGAGCAAGGGAATGAGTAACAGCACGTGCTTGCTGAACCAATATACACATCTGACCTCCTTTTCCCCTTCTCAGGAGCAATAAATTATCATTAAAATTATGGCTGTAGGTATGATACTCTGGAGCAGTGCATCTCAGCTCAGGAAGAAATTCACCCTGGTGCCACCGTTTGACATTATAAAGCAGTGCATTTCAGCCCCCAAGGCAGCGGAGTGGATTTCCCAGAGGACAGCTCTGTTTGCATTTTGAAAGGCTGGCATAAAGATTACTAAATTAATAAAATATTTTTTTACATAAATCAGCGTCAGTTTAAAGGAAACCCAGATTCCCTTGTGCAGAAGGGAGTAGAGAAATCTGCTCATGATGGAAAGAGAAGGTGAGAAATTATTATTGAGCTGAGAGGGTGTCAAAATTACTTTTTAAACTAGATTTGAAAAGTTTACTTCATTTTTTTAATACAGTTAATTTTTCTCCTCGTCTTCCTCCAACACCACTCAGAGCTGCTGCAGATGAGGAGCCAAGATATGTGGATGTCTGTAAACCTCAAGAAACACTTGTCAAGCCCCACTGCAACATCCAGTCATCAATTTAATTTACATTGCATTATTCATTAGATATTCAGAGAGAGCAACAGAGTGGAAAGAACTGGAAATCTGTATTAGACCTAAATAAACCCATCTAAAAATTCACACCCGAGAGATTTCTCGACTGAGAAAGAAGAAAAAAAAAAAAAAAGAGGGGGAGGTGTATTGCCATTGATTGCTACAGGGTTCCAATATATTTTGGGAGATTCGGGGAAGTTTCTCCTCACTCAGTGCCCCAGAACATCTCACCTCTGCTGTGTTTGACAGCTCCTCCTGCTCTGGGAGATCTGTCCAGGCTGTCACACCTGACTTGGGGGAGGCTCAGGCACTGACTGTGCCAGGAGAGGTTTGGGTTCCAGGGATATCCCTTTAATGACTTTCAGCATGAAAGGCAGAAGCAAAACAGTAGGACAGCAGAAGATTAAACACAGAGATGCATAAAACCTTACAAAAGGGTTTATATAAAACCCTTTATATAAACTCCCTGAAGTGCTCCTAAACAAGGAGCACTGCAGGGAGACTCCTTCCAGTGCCTGACAGGAAACATGGAGAGAGAATTCTTATAAGGGATGGAGTGCCAGGACACAGGGAATGGCTTCCCACTGCCAGAGGGCAGGGTTAGATGGGATTTTGGGATGGAATTCTTCCCTGTGAGGGTGGGCAGGCCCTGGCACAGGGTGCCCAGAGAAGCTGTGGCTGCCCCTGGATCCCTGGCAGTGTCCAAAGCCAGGCTGGATGGGGCTTGGAGAACCCTCAGATTGTGGAAATGTCCCTGTTTCACCTTAAAATGACCTTCAAATCCCTTCCAACCTAAACCAGACTGGGGTTCTGTGATCCTATGGCAATGAAGACCCAGGACAGGACATGGGGATGGGCCCGGGAAGGAGCTGCTCCTGTAGGATCTTGGAGGGCTTCACTCAGGATTTGCTCCTTGACTAAAAGAAAGGAAACAAGATCCTAAGTTCATGGGAAAAAGCAAACTTGCAGGATGTTTCAAGGGGACTGTGGGAACTGGTAGAACTGAAGCCACATTTCTCTTCACAGAGAAAAGTAAAGCACAACTTCCCAATAATATTTTCTGAGATTCACATTCTCTGAACCTCAAAGAAAGAAAAAACAATTCTTATCTCAATTACTGCTCCTCTTGTCGTTCACAAGTGGAATACATTGTAAAAAACTGTTTACCTAAAAAAATTAATAATTAAACACTCTGGTATGAATGTTTTAATTCATTAACCAATTAAATCCATGTGTGTGTATTGAGACTGTCAAAACAGTGGAAAATTCTAAACAGTTAAATAAAAAATACTGTTTACCTAAAAATTAATAATTAAACATTCTGGTATGAATGTTTTAATTCATTAACCAATTAAATCCATGTGTGTGTATTGAGACTGTCAAGAAACAGTCACAAAATTCTAAACAGTTAAATGAAATTAAATACTTAGGAAATTCAATACAACAGTGTAATAGAAAAGAATAGAATAATTAATTAACGTTCTAATATCTATAAAATCCTCCTCAATATTTCCTGCCTTTGTTGGCATTGCCCTGCTTTTACTATAGTAAAACCTCTTATGGGAAAGGGCCAAACATGGAGGGAAGGAGGCACCAAGATGTAAAGAACTTAATAAAAACGAGAGGAGGGGCTGATGTAGGTTTGCTCTTGCAAGTAAACAACTTGTGCTCATAAAAATGGCCAGATTAGTGCAAGAAAGCCCTGTTTGCTGTTTGGCCATGCTTGGTGCAGGGGCAGGATTCTGCTGGGAGCATGGAACATACATCTGGGGAGATCATGGGTGCACGCTTGTCACAGACATCTTTTATGGAAAATCCTTTCCTTAGGATTTTTCCTCCTGAGAAGCTGGGAGGCCTCAGGAACAAAATGTAAACAATGGTTATCTGCTGCTGTGGAATGCAACAGGTGCATCTGGGATTGGTCTCATGGGGTTGTTTCTAATTAATGGCCAATCACAGCCCAGCTGGCTCGGACTCTCTGTCTAGCCACAAACCTTTGTTATTCATTCCATTCCTTTTCTATTCTTAGCTAGCCTTCTGATGAAATCTTTTCTTCTATTCTTTTAGTATAGTTTGAATGTAATATATATGATAAAATAATAAATCAGCCTTCTGAAACCTGGAGTCAGATCCTCATCTCTTCCCTCATCCTGGGACCCCTGTGAACACGGTCACATACACTGAGCCCCTTGGTGTGGGGTGTGCTGGGTGCTTTGTGGTGGTGTTCACAGGGGTGCCAGGATGGGGAAGGAGATGAGAATCCTGACTCCACGTTCAGAAGGCTGCTTTATTATTCTATGATATATATTATATTAAAAGAAAATTATATATTAAAAGTACACTATAGAAGAAGAAAGGAGACATCAGAAGGCTAGCAAGGAAGGGAATGGAATGATAATAAAACCTTGTGACTGACCAGAGTCCCAGCACAGCTGGACTGTGATTGGCCATCAAGTAGAAACAACTCACATGGACCAATCAAAGATGCACCTGTTGTATTCCACAGCAGCAGATAATTATTGTTTTTCTTTTCCTCTGAGTCTTCTCAGCTTTTTTTCCATAAAATACGTCTGTGACAGTGCTTTAGGCCTGACCAGATGACCAGTTAAGCCAGGCTCAGGCCACTGGGAGTGCCCATGTCCGGGTGAGTGGCACTTCCACACATGTGGAGCCTGGAAAGCTGCAGCTCATCCCTGTGTGCTCCCAAAGCAGGATCTGTGTCCTTCCCTCCAGGGGAGGAATAAACACACAGGGCATTCTCGCCAGCAAGCACTGGGGGAAACAAAATAATTCCTAATGATTGATTAAACCTGAAATAACTTCAGTGGGAAACTTTTACACATATTTGATCAAGACAGACAGAAATAGACACATCAATGCAGTGCAGAGATTTTGCTCTGCTCACTAGCTGATGAGACAGGAATCCCAGGGGAGGCACCATGCTCACAACACTTCCAGTTCAATTCCTCAGGCCTGAAGGGCCTGAAATCTTGAAATTGTAGCTTAGAGGTTGCTGTCACAGATGAATTTCTAAATGTATTAAAGGTTTGTAAAATACCCATCTACATAAAAAAAAAAAAAAAAAAAAAATAGAAAAATTCTGTAACAGCCCAAGTGATGCTGGTCCTTGTTGTTCCTCTCAGCTGTGGCACTCATTTCTCCATCCATCTCTTTTCACTGCTGACACTTGGGAAAGGAAAAAACAAACAACCACCACCTAAAGAAAAAAAAAGTGTTAAATTCCATATTTATTTAGTTTGCAGCAGCTTAAACAAAAACTGAGTGTTTGGAAGACAGTAGGAAATGATCCTAATATAATTATCTGGTTTTTATGTCTTTGGGGTTTTGTTTTTTGGAGGATCACTGAATGATTCCTTGCACCACTGACCGGTGGACCCACTTTTTTCCTAATCTTCCTTTTGCTGCTCACATCCCTTTAGAAGCCCTTTTTTGTTCCCTTCAAATCCCTTTCCAAATCCAACTCTGGGCTTTAGCTTTCCTAACCCCATCCCTGCATCCTCAAACTAAAGCCCCCTTTGGGGTATCAGGAATGCAAATTCCTACTAAAATTAATTGCTGAAGCCTGAAAAGCTTGGAAGTTTTCAGTTTTAGCTCTCTTGTTAAAAAAAAAAAAAAAAAATAAAACAACCTTCTAAAAGAAAGGGTATATTTTGTATGGCTGGACCTCTCTGTAAAAGCTCTCCTAATATGTCACTATATTTATAATCCCACCTTTTAATTTCTATTTCAAGCAAGTAAAAATAATTTTTAAAAATTACCTTGGAGAATGTCAGATGGTTTTCAGCCTTCTAAGGATCAACTTCTTATCTTTTCTTTCACCACAATTATCAAAGGAAATGATTTAAAATTTCAGTGATTGATCAAAGCCTGTCCTCATTCTTCCACCCAACATGCAGTTTTTCCTCTAAATCAATTATTTGCCCAGATCTGCTCACAGTGTAATACTTTTTCTGGTTTTAGCTAATTAGATTTTGCCAGGTCTTGTGCATTTTCAGTTGTTCAATCTCCATCAATCACTTTAATTGGAGCAAAGAAGCAGTGGTTTGCATGATCTTGCTATTCAGTGTAGTCAGCTAGGCTGTCAAATAAGTTAGATTGTGCTTGTTTTCCATTTTATTTATTTATTTCCAGCAATATTGGTGAAATTGCAAGGGCTGATATGATTTAGAGGTACTGTTTTGATTGAGGAGTTCCAGGCAAATTAATGATTATTCCGAGGTAATGTGGAGCATAATTTTGCAAGTGTCATCTACTTTTTAAATATCCAGAAATTGGTAATTTCCCCCTTTATCTGTCCTGCCTGTATCCAAAAGAACTGAAATTAGGCATACTCATACATTACACCTGGTTTTTTACCCATTTTCATGAAGTTTGACTGCAATCAGACTTTGCTGAAGTGTAACCCTGCTCTGAAAAGCAATATACACTCACTTGAACTGCAAAACCCTGTTGTATTACCCCACAGCACAAATTTTGCCTCTTTATCAGGGAAAAAAAAAGTGCCATGAATTATTACTGCACCTCTCCATTCCCCAGGTCCTGGGAGTTAAAAGAGAATAATTGCTGCTATGCAGCTAAATTAAAAGTGTTGTGCAAGCTTGGTATTGGCACCTTGCAGCTCAGTTATTTTCAGGGCTGGTTGTTTAAGGGGCTGGTTAAATTAATTCTCTACCAATTCCTCTTCATGGATTTCCCTCTCAGTGGCAAATTTAAACTCATTAAGTGCTTTTCCATTGCCCGTGTCCACTGAAAATGGACAATTTAAAAAACCTCAGGTTGGCAGGGAGTTTATATGGGAAGCAGTCATGACCAATGTGCTCTTTAGCATCACCTATAACCAATATATTCCAGTAAAAAAAGGCTTCCCAAGGAAGAGATACCGAAATATCCTCCTGGAAAGCACCAAACTGCTGCTGTATTGCACAATTCAGGCAAGAACTGCCTTGTGTTCAGGTAATTAAAAACACACATCCCTTGCTGGCCAGATCAGTTCTGCAGCTAAAGATAAACAAGCTAAAATATGCTAAAGTTTGGTTGGCTCCTGGAATACTTGGGGGAATTTAGGAGAAACATATGGTGAAACAATCTGGCTGTATTAATTTCAAGAAGAAGTCTTTCTCACAGATTAAATGATGTAATTCCCAATATATAGCCCTCTTCAAAATTAAAATGTTTGCCTGATGCATGAAGTTCAAACAGTCTTCAAACTTCCAGAGCCAAGTCCTGGAAGTATATGAGCTAAAGTTTCTTCATAGCACTCACTAATTCTGAATGTTACTCTAAAAAAACCAACTCTGCTACCAGATCTGTTCTCCAGGATTAAAATTACTCTATAAATTAATTATCTAAAATTAGCCTGTTTCTGAACACAGTACCAAGTCCACCTACAGGAAAGTGCATTTATTTCTTGCTTCTAAAAGTTGGAGTAAAACCGAGTGTGAGGTTGATAACTATTTATCCATTAATTAATTCATGGGAGCCAACATGGGCAACTGAACATTTTTATGCATCGTTTGGTGGTGAGGAGAAGTTATTTATCAACAAAGTGAGATTTGAAGCTGTTTATGATTGTTTTTTATTATTCTTATTGTTTGTTATTAAAGAATCAGCCCGGGTGCAGTTATGAAAGTCCACTGGCACAGGTCTACTGAGCTGTTGGTAACAAATATTTGCAGAGCCAGGAGCTGGACTCCGTGCTCCTTGTGGGTCCCTTCCTGCTGGGGATATGCTGTGATTTCATCATTCTATGAAATGCATTTCTGGCACTGGTTTCTAAATAGTGTTTGTAGACAAATCTGCATTATTTATGTTCAGACAGGTGGAAAATACATGAAACAAACCCAAACTCACTCATTTCTAGTAAGTATTGTGCTTGGATGCACAGAAATGAAGGCAGGTTACTTTGTACTAATTGGATTCGTTTCAGCCACTGTGAAGTGGATTTTGCTCCTGCTCGATCTCTACAGATAATTCCCAGAATCTGCAATACTCATATTCAATTTGAGCAAATCCTACCAGAATAAGTATAAAAAGTATAAATCTTAATCCACAGAAATTATGGTGTGCAACCAATTATGTTTCAATCCATTTCAAGTCTACCCATGTCCTTAATCTTTGGAAATTGTTTCTGTAATCATCCAAACAAAGCAGCCTGGTAGTACACAGAATTTTCCTGCTGGACAATGGTACCTTTTTCTTCCTGGGAAGTTTTATGAACACTTCAATTACTTCAGCTCAAATTAATAAACCTGCTAAAAGGCAAACCATCCTTAGATTCATACAGACAAGGAATCATAGAGTTGTTAAGGTTAAAGAAGATCATCAAGTGCCCCCTTTGCCCAAGTTCCCCATTCTCACTAAACCATGACACATTTGCTGGCTGTCAGCATCCATCACTTTATGCCACCATCTGTAGCATTGGACAATTTGCTTAATTTATTCCACAAAACTGCCTCATCTAAAAGAGGAGACGGGGCTTGTAATGCTTCTGTGAGAGATCAGGAGGATGGCAGAGTTCAGGAATGGCTCCCAGGGATGAGGAATGTGCAGAAAAGAGCCTGAGCTGGGCACTGGTGTGGCAGGAGGGAAAGGAATCATCCTACGTTCCTGCCAGGGGGATCCCTGGGGATGGTGGCACAGGCAGCTCAAGGCTAACAAACCCCAGCTTTGGCAGTGGATTTATGGGAACTGTGGGATTTGTTACCACAGAACAGTGTGGGGTCAAATGGAAGGGAAAGCTGAGCAGAATTATTGGAGAGCAAAGCACTGGGTGTTAGGAGAGGTGGTTAATGACATGTTTTCTCTCCTGAACATCTTTGGTCAGGGGCTGGGACAACAAGATATTCAGGGGAGTGTGTACCTTTGCCTTTTTCTTGTGTTTTCCCCTCTGAACCTGCTTTTGCCCACTGCTGAAAAAGCAGATTCTGTCTAAATGACCACTGAGCTGCTGCACTACAGCTGCCCTGGTGCTTGCTGGGGAGCTTCAGTGTAAAACTCTCCAATTTATTCTGTAGAGCAGCCTTTCTTGCACAAAGGCTCCATCACCATTCAGCTTAGAGCAATTATTCCTGTCTTTACCCAAGAAAGCTCAGCAATCCATCTTGGCCAAGAGAAATCCACATATTTTGTAAAAAGTGGCCCTGTCAGAGCTCAAAGCCCTTACCTACAGCAAAATCCATGTTAATGTTGCAATCTATATGTGCTTGTGGGAATGCATTGCCTATTGATTAGGGAATTTGAAATAGTCATGATGGAGGGGTTTAGAAAACTGATAATCACACTAGTTTTAAAATTAGAAAAAAATAAAATGTCATTAAATTCCTTCATGGACGATAAATTTTCTAACCAGCTGTTGTTACACATTATTTGCCATCAGCTCTACAAATACAGAGCTGCTGGTCTTCAAAAACTGCTTTTAAATTATCTGTAGGCACGGCTACCATGAACCTGGTGCCATAGAAATGGTGGATCATTACCTATTGCTTAGGGAACTTGAAATAGTCATGATGGAGGTGTTTAGAAAACTGATACTAAAACTAGTTTTAAAAAAAAAAAAAATTAAACTTCATTAATCCCTTAATGGACAATAAATTTCCCAATCAGTTGTTTGTTCTTACACATTATATCAGCTCTACAAACACAGAGCTTCTGATCTTCAAAAACTATTGTTTTGTTATTGTTAAGTATTCAAAACTATTTAAATTATCTGTAGGCACTGCTAGCATGGAGCTGTGTTAGGAATGGTGGAGATGGACACAGCCCTCCAAGGTTCTTGTCACTTAGGCCTTGGGAGGTCTTTGAGGAGAGATGTTGAAACCAATGAGAACCTTTTTAGTTTCTTCAATGTTTTATTTTCTTTGTTACATTTGTGATATTTTAATGTTTCTGCCCAAATCCCCTAAAGTAAAACCTCAGCTCTTCCTCATATTAATTTGGTTTTCTGGCTTTACCAAACATATTTGTTGTCTCTCTGGGGGTAAGTTTTGCCTTTTTGCAACCCCTTAAGCTCATCTTTTCCTTAGCCTGGCAGTTTTCCTCAGGTGCCTGTCTCCTATTTGTTGCTGTCTCAGAGGTCACATTGCTCATTTTGTGCCAGTGTCTGGATTTTTTTGTGTCTGGATATTTTTTGGTCTGGATTTGCCAGCCCTGTTTAATGTCCCTGGTTACACCATGTTACTGCACTTATTAATTTGTTCTGAGCCCAAATATATGAATTATGTTCTGTCTAATAGCAATTTATTGGTGTCACAGCTTTGGCTGCATGGAGAGTGACTTTTACAGCTGCTGCTGTTGGTTGTAGAGACCATCCTGAAATGTCCCCACAGTCACCAGAGCGGTTTCAGCTCTCACAATAAAATGAACTGTTTGAAAACCACATTTGTGCAACAACCCCCAAAGCAGATTTCCAGCATAAAAATTGAGTTCCTGCCACTCAGAGCTTTACCTGTGGAAGTTGTGAGCAGAACCTGAGCCAGGTTTGGCCTCTCCATCCAGCACATCAAACACTTTTGTGTGTGGATATGGAGCAAACTCCAAACGATCATGTTAAAGCAGACACAGCCTAACAGATACAAAGCTTGCAATTCTCCTTCTAGCAAAAGAGTGCTGACTACCAATCTAATGAAATACTTCTTTATCATCCAGAAATAAAAAGTGAAATTTTAATTCACCATTTGCACTGTTTAGAAGTCCCAGAAGTTATTTTTATTATCTATCTTTTTCTAAAACAATCACTACATTACCCAGACAAAAGCAGGTGGAGAAACCAAGAAACCTGTCCAGAATTATTTAAACTGATCTGTAAGAATCTTTTTTTAAAATTTTTTTAGCCATGCTGCCAAGTATGCCTGCTCTGCCAGGTACAAATAATCTGAATTTATCCCTCTAGCTGCTCTCTCAGGCCCCAGAACTTCATTATGGCTATAACCTCCAACTCTGACCATCTAAATTGCTAATTGTTTAGCTAATTCTTTCCTTAAGAAGGAGGTGAAGATAAGGAAGCTCCTATCAGAGGCTGTAATGGGATAAAGAGCTGCTGTCAGTGGTGTCAGTGGCCAGGATTTCTGGAGGACAGGGGGATGTACAGGGCTGCTCTGCCGTGAAAATCGATTTAAGAGGGGGGGAAAACACTTGCACAGGCAGTGAGGAGCGAAGGGGAAAGAGTGAGATACAAAATGTAGATATGAAGATCAGGAAAGAAGGAGGAGGAGAAGATTTTCCAGGTGCTGGAGCAGAGTTCACCCTGAATTTTGTGGGAGAGACCCCAGGTGTGCCCCAGAGCCTGGAGAGGAGCCTGGAGCAGGGTTATCCTGCAGGATTGCAGCTCAGGGGCACTCACAGGGGGACAGGACAAGGAGGGACAGAGGCGAAATGTCAGGGACCAGCCTGAGCTCCCCATTCTCCATCCCCTCTGTGCTGTTTGGGGAGGAGGCAGAGAAGCTGGGAGAGAAGGTGGGCTTTTAATTTACTTCTCACTGCCCAACTAATTGGCAATTAGTTGTATTAGTTTCCCCTAAATAAGTCAGTTTTGCCCATGAAGGTAATTGGTACGTGATCTCCCCACCTTTATCTTGACCCAGGGGTTTTTCATCTTATTTTTTTCATCTTATTTTCTTCCCAAAGCTGAGAGAGATGGAGTGAAAGAGCAGCTGGGTGGGTGCCTGGCAGCACAGCTAAAGCTGGACAGGTGCTTCAGCCAAAATAAAAGGTCCATTTTGAGGAGCTGGAGAAGGTAAAACTTGGTCCCTGCAAAAGAGAGAAAAGAGGGAGGAAGGGAAGGGAAGGGAGGGGAAGGGAAGGGAAGGGAAGGGAAGGGAAGGGAAGGGAAGGGAAGGGAAGGGAAGGGAAGGGAAGGGAAGGGAAGGGAAGGGAAGGGAAGGGAAGGGAAGGGAAGGGAAGGGAAGGGAAGGGAAGGGAAGGGAAGGGAAGGGAAGGGAAGGGAAGGCTCTCCCAGGAAGCTAAACTATTTGCCTGATACAGCTGGTGAAGAAACAGTTGCCTGCAATACTAAGCATTGACTTTATTGCTGATATTTTGTTTTGATGGGCTTTATAAACCCACAATATCCTGGTGCCTTCTAATGTTCCTCCAGGAATTGCTGTCTGTGTTACCCCCCAGGCTGACCCTGGCTCCCAGGGCTGAGTCTCTGCCAAATCTCGTGGCAGTTCTGCATTTAACATTTACTGCTTCCAGTCACTGAGGGGGTTTATGGTGCTGCGGCCTGTAGGTGACACTGCATTCAATTCTGTCACTGTCCCTTTCTTTCTGACATTTTTCCCTTATTCAAAATGAAGAGTATGAGCACAAATTGGAAGTGAAAATTTCATACAACGACTCAAGTGTTTTGCACCCTGGATTTTCTTGTTAAATTGGTACAGGGGCAGAAAACTACTCACGTTTTCTTTCAGGAAACTACAGAGGCTGCAATATTTTAACCTGTTTATGAACCTGGGCAACTTTTAGGTCTTCTTTTCTTGTTTCTTTTTACTTACCTAATTCTTTTTTTTTTTTTAATTGGAATCACATCAGTGTAGCCAGTTAATGCAAAGTGTTCATTTAAACAGTGCCAGAAATTATTTCTCAAGCAATAAGTCAGAACCACACAGATCTTAAAATCTGAGCACGTAGGATTTGTTCTTCTCTACCTTCCCAGGCTTAGGAGTAAATGTAAACTGCACTTTTAGATGTTAAAACATGATTGGTACATAATGTAGTCTTTTCATTCAATTCAATCGCTGCAAGACAAGAAATGGGTTCTTCAAAAGAATGTAAAGGGGAAAAAAATCACAGGGCATTTCAGCTTCACTTTAATAGACTTAAGATAATACGAGTACTTGAAACAACCCCAGGGGAAGCTTGGTAAGAGCAAAAGGAGAAAAATAAATAAATAAAGTATAGGAACAAATCCTACATGTTTTGAGCTAGATATTTAAGAAGATTTCAGGGGTTTTTAAGGATTTTTTTTCAATTATATCCCTCTAATTATCTCTTCAGTTTTTAAATATACCTATTAAAGGAATATATTGAACTATTTCTCTGGTTGTGTTTGCTGTTCATTCTAATCTATTAGTAGCCAACAGGCAAAAGCACCAGTGCTTAATTATCTTGCTGGTAGGATGGATGGAGCCGGCTGAACTTAAAAGACAGGAATTGTTGATTTAAACATTGCTGTGTTATTTTAATACAGCCACTTAAGCTATTTTAAGAATAGTAGAATAGGTGTTTAAATGTTAATGCTTCATTGCTTCTTTACAATTAATTTGGCATAGTGGCCCTGATGAATGAATTATGAGGTAAAACTAACACATTCAACCAGTAATGGAATGTACTTTCTCAATTAAAAGGGGCATCTACTTGTTTTCTCCTAAAAAAAAGTGAGGAAAAATCCTATTAGTAAGGATGAACCTATTTCCTTCAATTTAATTTTTAATAAATCAATTTACATCAGCTAGAAATTTTCTCCAATCAACAGTTTTTAAAAATATCAAGGTTATTCTGGGTTAAAAGAATGGTGCAATTACATATTCATTCTTCTGAATGGAAATTAGGAGAAAATGTGAGGGACAATAACAACAGATCCAATTATGTGTGTTTGTGGTTGACACTGTGGAATCTTCTCTGCTGAGAATCCACAACCAAGGCACTTCATAAAATCAATAATTTCTACTGGATTAAGGTCTACAGAAGGAAGGGAGGGAAAGGGGGAATGGGATGGTAGTGGGCTCAAAGCTGTGAAGATAAGTCACCAAAGTCAGAGAGATTTCTCAAAAAAAAAAAAAACCCAAAACGTTTCATGACAATTCTCTCAGACTGCAGAGCAGGTCACGTGGATCTGGAAAGGCACCAAAGATTCCCAAACTCTCTGTTCAAATATTTAAACAGGATAGGTTGGGTTTTTTTTACTTTATTCCCAGATGGACCTTACAGCCCATCCAGTGCCACCCCTGCCATGGGCAGGGACACCTTCCACTATCCCAGGTTGCTCCAAGCTCCATCCAACCTGGCTTTGGACACTGCCAGGGATCCAGGGACAGCCACAGCTTCTCTGGGCACCCTGTGCCAGGGCCTGCCCACCCTCACAGGGGGCAATTCCTTCCCAATATCCCAGCTAAACCCACTCTCTGGCAGTGAGAAGCCATTCCCCCTTGCCCTGTCACTCCATCCCATGTAAGTTGTCTCCCTCCACATTTCCTGTCACCCCTGTGGTGTTGCAAGGTCCCCAGGACAAGGTGAGAGATGGGAATTTGACTCCATATTCTCAGAAGGCTGATTTATTATTTTAAAATATATATTATATTTTAAAAATGCTATTCTAAAACTATACTAAAGAAAAAGGATACATCAGAAGGCTAAACAAGAATGATATAGAAAGCTCATGACTGACTCCTCAGAGTCTGACACAGCTGGCCGTGATTGGCCATCAATTAAAAACAATTCACGTGTTTGGGTAAACAATCTGCAGCCCACATTCCAGAGAAGAATGGAGAAGCTGAGGCTTCTCATCTTCCCAGGAGAAGAAATCCTGGCGAAGGGATTTTCCAGAAAATATCACGGTGATATGGGCCAAAGCTTCTCTTCTCCAGGCTGTACCTTCCCAATTATCCCAACCTTTCCTCTGCTCCACCTCTCTGATCATCCAACCCAGCCACTCTAGAGTAGTGACCCATTCTTCTTCCATGTAGCTCGACTGGTCAATCAGAAACTTCCAGTTTTGATAGGAAAGTGAAGAAAAAACTGTTTCTTTCATGGCAGGTGCAGGATCAGGAGATCAGGATCTAAATATTTGTATTTGCCTCGTAAAGTTTGTAATGTCACATAAATAAATGAGCCCGCTACTGAAAATTAAATCTTATGTTGCAACTAATTCATTTGCAATCATTTAGCACTCACTAGATTTTACACTAATTGCTCTATGAGATTAATGAATTTACAGAGCTCTTTGAGTCTCACATTTCTTGGCAAAGCACAATGCAAGGAGCCAATGAAAGTGGCCCACAAGCTACATTTGATGTGAGACATCTTCCAAACCTCTGCCTAGAGACAGTGAATGCCCTGCGCTGGAGTTTTCCAGGAGTAGACTGCCTCTAATGTAAAAAAGTAAGCTCATAATTGTTTATTTTTAAAATTTCCTTGGTTTTCTTCTTATTATTATTTTATTGGATGACTCAAGGAGAGTCAGCATACAGATTTTTAGGTATGTGCTGTCTTTTTCCCATTATCAGGGTAGACTGCTGGCTTTTTTTGGAGAATATATTTTAACAGATCTGTTCATGAACAGAAACCCTGAACTTTAAAAATTAGAGGTTAAAGTCATTCTGGTAG
Organism: Emberiza elegans; assembly: GCA_024865655.1. Classification (NCBI taxonomy): domain Eukaryota; kingdom Metazoa; phylum Chordata; class Aves; order Passeriformes; family Fringillidae; genus Emberiza; species Emberiza elegans. The sequence goes on from JALJVW010000206.1 coordinate 61,900,952, forward strand.
AAAAATGAATGATTATATATCCAAAAGGAAAGGCTGCTAGTCTAAGTTGGAATTCTCTGACTCTTGTTTTCACAGAGAGCTCATTGATATTTATAGAAGTAACACATACAACCACACATATCCTTGAAATTTAAGGCTAAATTGAGATCACTGCTTTTATTTCCATTGGAGCTTTTCTGTTGAAGTCACTGGGGATTCATGCTAAGAAAAAGAGCTGTGGGAAGGCATAAGTTGTATTTAATGTCTGTGTGTGCATGGTGCACCAGGAGTTTTGTAATCAGAACAGCAGCATGTGGGCAAAAGCTTTGTCTGCTGGGTAGTCAGAATTTCCAAAAGGAAAAGAATATTTGTTTAGGGAGGCCTTGTAATAATGGGGCTAGTGGAGTTGTTTATTCCTGGCCTATTTGGATGTAATCTTTTATGACAAATGAGACTTTTCCAAATATGAATTTCCCTGTTTTTATTTTTCATTACTTAGGTATGCTGGCTCCAAAGTCATAGAAGCATTTTTTTTCTCCCAAATTAAATGAAATTAATTTCTTCCATGTAGTTTTACAGTTTTTACATAATTAACATGTTCTGAACCATTTATAAATAGGCAGAAGGTGCCATCATCTTGGACCAACCAAAGGAGGCATCCCTGCACAGAGCAGGAGGTGGAACATGATGATCTACAAGGTCCCTTCCAACCCAAACCATTCTGATATTTTGTCATTCATGATCAAAAACAGTATATTTTTGTGAAAGTCCTCCATAGTTTCCATTGCAATTGCCCTTTCACTTTTTCTTGCAGGTTGTTGGCTTTTTTTGTGAATAGAGTCTGTAAGGGTGGCTTTGTCCCCAGGAGATGATAGTGTGTGTAGGGGATTTAATCACCTCTAATCATCGGGTCCTTTAGGTAAAGATGAGTTAAGCAATGTCTGATTAAAACCTGGGAGTAAAGACCTTAAGAGGAGACTATAGTTTATCCTTCTTGCACTTTAAATGACTGGTTCTGCGCTGAAATGCTCCTGAAAGCTGTTTTACCTGAGTTTCCATTAAAAAACCAGTAGTTTTCTCTCTGTATTGGTCTGCGTTCTAGCAGAAGGAGCTGAGAGCTGAATGGATTGATTCTTCCTGCCCCTCACACTGTTCACATCCCTGGCTGCTGCTTTCAAAGGTATTTTCATTTATTATTGACTTCCAATTTGATATTAATTTGCAACATAAAGAGCTGATCAAACTCGTATCAAGGGAAGACTACTCCTATCTCAGTGCAGTGTCCTGTTGCTATGGGAACTGAAAAGAGCTGAGGTTTACACAATTACCAAAATCTAGAATAATTCTGGATGTCATCTGATGCTAGATAAGTCTACATGTATGAGCATACAGCCACAGATGTACAGAGAGAAAATATCCACATCTAAGAGTTGTTGGCCATGATGTGAGAGGAAAATGCTCCCGGTTGTCACACCTTGCCTGGGTCTCAATCTCTTTCTGAACAAACAACGGGCATTTCTCATGTCTGATCAAGTGCTTCTCATTTCAGAGCCCTAAAATCTGAAGAAAATCTGCAGTGATTTCCAGGAAGGACCAGGATTCATCTCAAGCCCTGTGGCTCATCCTTTATCCCACTTCCAGCTGTTCCACACCAGACAGCTTTGAGGGATGTAAAAATAGCTTAAAACAACAGAATCCCCCAGAATTCTTGGAATGATCAAAAAGAGAAGAATCTCTGTGTTCTGGAACATGCCAGATCATGGCAAGTTGTTTGAAATTCATTCGTGTTCCATCTTGCTGGGGGATCATGGAATCACAGAACCATTAAGGGTGGAAAACACCTCTGAGATCACCCAGTCCAACCATCAACCAGCACCACCCCTAACCCATGTCCTCAAGTGCCACATTCACACATCTGTTAAACACTTCCAGGGGTGGTATGAGTTGGATCAAAAAGTTTTCTGATCTTTAGCTGCTCAAGCAATCAATTCTAAAGACCTTGGAGTTGGAAGGACCATTGGAGTCACTGGCCTCAGGGTCAGAAGGGAAGATTTCTCTCCCTCCTGTGGACCAAGCTTCTCTATAGATGTAACTACCCATCTCTTGTATGATTTGTCTGGAATTCCTTCACCCCACTCCATCTTCCCACTCTTCATCCTCTTTGTGGGCTGGGTGTGGGGACAGTAACAGTGTCTGTATTTGAGGCAGATGATCCATTAAGGTTTGGTTATAAAAGCTTGTCTACAGCAGGTCTGATAATCACAGTGACTGTGAAATGTAAACAAACACACAATCCCAGAATGGGCTGGGCTGGAAGGAACCTTAAGGATCATCCTTTTCCACCATCCCACCATGGGCAGGGATGCCTCCCACTAGCCCAGGCTGCTCAGAAATCATATAAATGTGACGTACATCAGTGAGTAACTTACTCAGTTTAGGTCATATTTTTCCCATCTCAACTTCTCATGGCTGCTGGTGTCACTGTTTGCTTTTTTATTTTTTTTTTTTAGGTTTCAAAGTTTTACTGAGTATTATATTTTCCTCTTAATTATGAACATAATTTAGTGTCATTAGTACAGCAGCACTGACAGTGACATGAGGTCAGTGCCAAGCTGTCCTATCTGTTCTCTAAAAATAGTAATAATCAATTCACTGAAAACTCCAAGAAGAAAAGCCTCTGATATTACTGTGTAGAGGAATAAAATGACATTTATTTGAAGTTTTAACTCAATTTTTCCTTCCATGAATCCTCTCACACATTGGGCTGGCATTTATTTGGTTGTTTGGCTGTTTATTTTGCAGTGATACAAGCAAACAAAACACACCTCAGACAGTCAGTGAGGCGATGAAATTTAATTGATGAGGGCTCGTACCTCACTGCATTGCCAAAGGTTTAACTTTTCATAACCTGACAGGCAGAAAGACATTAATGTTATCAAAGCCTGTTTCTCAAATCTGAATGAGTAAAATATGGGTATTTTCTTCTTCCAAAGTGCCAAAGATTTCCAGGGAAGCTAAGCACTTGAATTGGTCATAATCCTGTCCTGTTCTCTGGGTTTGGGTTTGTACCAATGAGGAGAGATAGTAAAGAACAATTCCCTCAGACTTTGGGATGCATCTCACCAGGTCCCAGAGATTTATGGATGTTCAGGCTCCTCAGGTGCTCATGAACCTGATCTTTGCTTACAGTGGGAGGGACTTTGCTCCCCGAGCCCCCATCCTGCTGCCCAGCCTCTCCAGAGGTGTGGAAACAGAGGTTGCTATTGAAGACTGAAACACAAAATTTGTTGAGTTCCTCAGCCTTCTCCTCACCCATTTTTTACCAGTTTCCCAGCCTTGTTTCTTGAGGGGTGACACTTTCTTTGACCTTCCTTTCCTGGCCAGACCTGAAGAAGACCTTCCTGTTAGTCTCTGTGTTCCTTGCCAGGTTCAGTTCCAGCTTTGCCTTCCTCATCCCTTCCCTACACAACCAAATTTCCTCCCTAGACTCTTCCCAGGTCCCCTGTCCATGCTCTCACTGCCTGTGCATTTGTTCCTGTCCCTTTGGGGTCCCCAGCAGGTCCCTTCTCAGCCATCCTGGGCTCCTGCCCTCCCTGCCCCTTTTTTTGCTCCTGGGGATCACTGGCTCTGGCCTTGCATGGAAAATTTCCCTAAAGATCTGCCAGCTCTCTTCTGCTGCCCTGTTGTGGCATTCACATTCTCTGAAAAACCCCTTCATGCAGGATTTTTCTCCTGGGAAGCTGAGAAGCCTCAGAGAAAAGGAAAACAATTCTTGTCTCATTTGCTTCTCCTGTGTTGTGCTCATGTGGGATGTGTTTGGACATTGTTTACCCACAGGTGATTGTTCCATTGGATTCTGCTGTGAGTTGTTTTCACTGTTTGGCCAATCAGGGCCAAGCTGTGTCAGGATTCTGGAAAGAGTCACGAGTTTTCAATATTATCTTTTTGGCATTAAGTAAGTATCCTTTCTGTATTCTTTAGTATAGAATAGTATTCTTTGATATAATATAGTATTATAAAGTAATAAATGAGCCTTCTGAGAACATGGAGTCAGGTGCATCATTCCTGCCCACTGGGGCAGGCATTACATTTCCCATCTAATGAAGAGCTGGAGTTTGTTTTCCCAGAGTTCAGGGACCTGACTTTAGTCCTTCCCTGACCCCCAGGAGTGTGAACTCCCCAGTACTGGCTGGAACTCAGGCTGCCTGCAGGCTCCATGGATTGATAATATTGAATTATTGACAATTACAGTCCCCAGAGACCTGTGCAACCCTGTGTGCAGAGCTTTACAAGCAGACATGGAGTGAGTTAATTTAAAATATTGAAAAAACACGCCTGAAGTAGCACAGTGGTTTTAAACAAGAAGGAACTCTAAAACTTCTAAAGCTTTAGAAACTTCCAGGGAGTTCTTCAATTGCACTGAGATGACTACATCTTTCTAAATTTTTGTAATTAGCTTTTTGCTGGACAATTTTGTTGGAAAAAATACAGTTAATTTAATTTTTTTTTAGGTATGAACTCAAAACATTCTAAGACAAGACTGAAGTTAGAATCCTCCAACCATCAAGAAGAGACTTCTCACTTTACCCAGTCCAGCCAGCAATCCAGCAGTGCCACTGTGACCCTGAACCACTGAGCACATCACCCAGTGCCAGGTGCCCCTGAAGCACTGGAGGCATGGTAAAGTCCTGTGGGCCCCCAGCTTTTCCAGGGGTGCTTGCAAACTTACAGAAAATGGGTTTTATTGAGAGTAAATACAGATGTTTTAAGAAAAGCTCTCTGTCTTTTTTAACAGCACTGTTTAGAGCATTATTTCAGTCTAAATTGCATGAATAAAAGAAACCCTGAAAGGAGAGGAGGGTCAGCCTGGACATCTCTGATATTAATTTGCTGTTGTGTGTGCTAATTGCTTTCATCCATTTTCACGAGGAAGGAAAGACATGATGTAACAGAAAATGAGTAATAAAAGCACGTTGCAAGTTAGAAACTTTCTGGATTTGCACTTAAAACATGTTCAGTCTCATAATCCACTTCCTTCCCCCTAAAAACATGTCAAGCTCTGTGATCAGGGCTTTCAGAGCAGCCCTGCATGGACTGAGGGCTCTGGGTCTGTCCAGGTGGGTAAATGGAGGCTGGGAGTGCATCATCTTTCACTGATTGGACGTGCTAAATTCCTCAGAGCACAACAAGTTAAGGACTAAGTAAATAATCGATTAGCTGTCAGCCTTCCTGGTCATCCTCAGGAGCGGGATTAGTGACAGCCAGGGGCCAGAGAAGCGAGTCCTGCTTCTACAAATACCTTTTGAACCAGGACAGAAAACTCCCAGGGAACACTCCTTCCATTCCAAAGCAGGGTTTGCAGCCAGGGTGGTGCACAAAAGGCTGGCTCCCTTCTCACCCGTGCCTTTCCTAATTAATCTTTCATCAATAAAGAAAACAGACTCAAAAAAAAAATTAGAAAAAAAAAGTATCAATGTTTCTGTTGCACTGATTGAAAGAGGCAAGGGCGATGTGGGAAAGCAATTCCACAGATTTGGACAGCAGGATTCCATCTGGCTACGGAACCAATTACATTTGCATTTAAACAAATGTGCCAGACAGAAGGAATGGAAATCCTCCACATCTTCCTGGCAGCAAGCAGAACTTGCTGAGAAGCCTCTTATTGTTTGGTTTGTCTGATGAGTTCTTTTATTAAATATTAACTGTATCCAGAAAAAAAAGCAACCAAACAACTTTGCACTTCAGGGCCACACACACTGATCACTTAATCCAAGTTCACTTTCATACACTGTGCTTTTTGCCACATCCAAAATCAGACACCATTTCTGTGTCTGCTGACATTTTGCACTTTGTTCTTCCTTTACAACTCATTCCAGTTTCAGAATTCTTCCAGGTCCCTCATCTGTTATTATTCTATAAATGAAATACCTGTATTTCACAGGAAAATATTTTGTGTGGGTCATTTCCTGAGGTTTTGCTTTCTGTGTGGCAGCCCTTACAGTTTGAGTCTTCACAAAGGAACAGTTCTTGTGGACATTTTGAGGAAAATCTTATCCCACAAGCTGTCTGTAATTCCAATAATTGTGATTTAATTATGAACTCCCAAAGAGCTTTCTGGTAAGTATAAATTCAAGAGGCACTTCTCATGAAGAAGTGTTTCTTCCAGCATCCTCAGGCACCGTTTGCTTGATAAACTATAAAATATTTTATAAAGTTAAAATATAAAATATTTTCTAAAATAACTGCATTTGTGTATTTCCTAAATCCCTGCAATTTTAAAAGTTCACACACCTGCTCTGGAAAGCATTCTTTTCTGTGTCTCCAAGTAAAACTCCAAAAAATTCCAGTTTCAGGTGTCTGTATGTTTTCCTTGCTGTATATTTAAAAAATTTCTCCAACAAAACAAACAGGAGTTGCATTGAATGAAAGGTGAGAAAAGCAATTAAATTCTTGGGTTTTTAAAGTTTTGCTGTTAAACTTACAGCTACAAAACTGATTTTTACTCGTGTTGTGAGCTGCAAACAGGGAAGCCAGAGGAAGATTTTAAATGATTGTAAGACAGAGCTTTAACACGACCAGTAGAACTTCTGGAATATTTATTGTACAACCTGATTGATGCTCATGGCCAAAAAAATTGCTGTCTTCCTGCTCTTCAGGAATTACAGACTGAAAGGTTGAGGCTTATTTTTCAAATCAGCACCTGTGTTCTACAAATCAGTGGCATAAAAGGTGAGTTTGCTTTTTGTTTAAAAGTAGTTTTGTTCAGTCCTGGTTGCAGGAGCTGCTCACATTTGCAGGCAGGGAGGTGCTCAGTCCTTCACAATGATTGCTCACCTAAGTTCCTGTACAAAACCACAAATCATTACCTCCTGCATTTACATTAATTGGAAAAGGCAGAAGGCGGCAAGTTTTCTTCCCTTTTTTTCTTTATTCCTATTTTTTTTTTTCCTTTGGGCAAAGTCTATTCACTAAGATTTGTAGAAAACAGATGTGATTCTACTTTAATGCATTCAGACTTCATTGCTTATTGAAATATTTGCATTACTTTGAATTTAGAAAATAAGCTTAAGCTGTTAATGGACTTTGAATAGAAAGATATAAAGAATCTCAGTCTTCACTGTTTCCTACTAATTACTAATTCTGTTTCCATAAGAAGGTTTAATGTTTCTGCCTAAAATTAACCATGAATGCCTTTTAGAATGTGTATTTAAAAGACCTCCTGCTGCTGCAGGAGAATTTTAGTTTGTAGAATTCTTGTAAACATGGAACATTTAACTTGTGCATCTGCTTTGGATAATGGAAAATCCCTGGTATATACAGGCACAAGTGTGTACACATAGGCATAAATATATATATATATATATATATATGTAAAATATATTGTCCATCTGCACAGAGAAGGGGTTCAAAATTGAAATATTAAATTAATTTTGGATCACTTTATGAACAGCATTTTGTTTCTCCTTTTCTTAGCTTGCATATGAAGAAGATGTCTATGTTACGGCTGAGTTACCCAAATGGCATTTAGGAAACAGATATGATGACTCATTTTCCAAGAAGTATCAGATATCCACACTTCTGTCAGTAACCCTTTTCTCGTTGGACCATACTGATTCTTCTTATCTAGAAATCAGTGGAATGTAGACTGAGTTATGCATCCTGGTTGTGCAGTGAAAGGACCCCAGACTCCACAGTAGCTGTATGAAAATGTATTTACTCATCCAGTGCAGATTTGGATGTAGCTTTTAATCCAAGTGTGTGAAACTATTAAAGACAATAATCCTAAATATTTCAAACACTTATAAATAGAAAGACTCCCCAAAATACTGTTGGCTGTTCCTTCTGTCATCTGCATTTCCCATTTGCCTTTGTCTCACTGGTTATTGGCATTTGGGAAATCTGTTCATCAGTATTTATGTAGTTAAATAAAGGATTCTGTATTGTCACAGTGGAAAAGGAAAAAAAAAAACCAGGAAAGTAGCAATATCATAAATCAGTCTTATTTTTCAATTAAAAATAAAAATTCTCTTCCTGAGCTGTCATGTCCAAATTAAAAGTTTTTAAACTACATAAATACTGATGAACAGTTTTGTCCATGAATATGTAGGAAAACCCATGAAATTCTTCACCCTGTGTAATATTCAATAGAGCTCTGATATTTTCATTTCTTTTACTAAAGATGACAGTGTCTATCAAATCAAAAGAGATAAAAATATTTCCTCTAAGAGAAAGGCTGGTTAGCAAAGACAAAATCCTACCAGGAAAAGCCTCTCAGTGAAGCACAGTTGTATAATGACCTAGCTGCTCATTTCTCATTATTTATGCAGCCTCCTTGTTTTCTAAAAGCCACATTTGGATAATTTTCTTCTTTTTAAACATCATATCTTTCTCCATTGTTCCTAGGAGGCATTTTAATGCAGATAATTGAATTTCAATTAATTCTGCATATGCTGTTCCAGATTATAGCTGCTTACTACTGCTGATGTGGGCCTGTCATTACTCACACCCTGCCTCATTTTCAGCTCTGTGTCACCATTTTTTAAGCCTTGTGTGAACACATTCCATTTATTATTCATAGGAAGTTGTCCAGGAAGGTGCCATAGCAAGTTCTCTAAAGACTGGTTCTCTTTGGGAAGTATTGTGCTCTTTTATCAGCTTGTGCTGCTGTAAGGCCAATAATAAAAATTATTTCAAAGCAAATGAAACTGGTGGTGGTAGAGAGTTATTATATTCAATTTGGGGGGTTTTTTGTTTGTTTTTTTGTTTTTTTGTTTTTTTGGTTTTTTAATTCTTAAATAATGAGGTGTGGATGTCTAAATAAAATGAAGATTCTGAACCCCAGGGTTTCTGCTGTCCGTTTTGCCTTGGTTAAGTTACTGCAAAGGACTGAGTAATGTTATGCTGAGGTCTAAAATCAAGAACTGTCCAGTGCTCAGAGGATAAAACTGACAGAAACTTTGTGGACTGCCTGCTGATGATGCAAAACAGAAGAGAAACTGAGGCAAGAATTTGGATATTAATGGTAGAATCTATATCACACTAAAGTACATCTGGATGCTATAGCTCTGGGATTCAGAACTCCTTTTCCCACCAGGGGAAAACCTTTCAGTAATTAAATGTTTTCCTCAGCAGAGAGACCTTAAAGCACAATGAAGTGGCAGTGAAGAAGAATCCACTTTCTCTGTCAGCTTAGATCTTGAAAATACCTTCCTTCCACTCCTGCTTGAAAGGGAATTGTGCCTGCAAAAAGGAGCAGAGGTGGAATCTATTGAAATTCTTTACAGACAGAATTGAAATTCCAAAAGTAGGCTTGTAACAAAGGGCACTTCTTGTGAGAGGATTAAAAACTGAAAAAGCACATTTGATATTACATTTCTGTTCAAAAATACCTATAGGTATTATAAAGAAGACAAAATACATTAAGTTATTATTAGGATTACAATGACCAGCTTGAAAATATGTCACTCATTTATCTTAGGGAAAGATAGGTGGGAATGGACTGGGGTTCTCTCATTTTCCTCAGGGATGCTGTGACTCTGTGCTTGCCTCTGTTCATTATAGTAGCTAATTAGCACAGCCTATCTTGATTGGAAGAAATGAAAGCTTTTATTGAAATACATTTATTCTGTTCAGAAATGAAATTATACTGCATCAGAAAAAGGTGATTGCAAGATTTAAGTTTATACATCACTCCTGCCTTCAACATAATAAACAAAATAATTTCAAATCATCCCAGGAAGCTTCAATATTTCAGTAGGAGTGTGCTAGAATGGAATGCCCCATTTAGTCTGTTCAGCTGGCAAAACTGAGACACTGAACTTGCTCAGTTATGATCCATCATAAATTGGTAGCAATCATTGAAAAAAAATTCTAACTTGACTTCCTCTAAATCACAAAAAAATAAATTTCACTAAGCCATTCCCAGAGATGTAGTAGTCCTGGTACTAGAGGTAGAATATAATTTATCCTCTGTTCTTTGTTTACAAAACCCCTTTTTTTCCCTTTAAGGAAAGAATCTGTGTTTATTTAAGGAAATTCCTGTGTAGGTACAAAATACTATTTTCTCATTTTTAAGCTGACTCAACCTCTGACTTTCTCATCTGACTTCCTGCATAATAAGCAGCTCTAAGAACTCTACCCAATGATTTTTAGAGTAAAGGGATTTGTATATTTTTCAGCTATGCAAGGGAGCAATACTAACAGTGATAAACTGTGGTGAAGCAAGAGCAAGTCTGTAAGGAAAAATTCCATTCTTCATTAAAAAGCTCCACTACTCTTAAATTTCATTAGGTGAGATATTCCAGTGGTAAAAAGGAACACTTGCCACAAAAACAAAATCCAGCCAAAAGACACCACACCTTCCTTCCGACCAACATCTGGTTTAGCCTTAATTTTAATTATTAAAGTTATTTTTTTCCCCCCCATTTTATATTTTTACCAGCAGCCTGCATTTACATAGAGCTGCTCTAAGGAGAGAAGGGGAGCAACCTGCACAGCTCCTGCCTCAGATGAGAAAGGAATTAAGTTTGATGAATGCTGTTTATGTCTCACTAACAGCCCTAAAGGCATCTCATAATTTTGTGGTAAGGAAATATTTCCCTGTCAAGAGCCATTAACATCTGTTTTTTTTGAAAAGTTTAGTCATTACATGCTTTGCCTGACAGCTCGATGTAGTACAGCTTGATGGATAACGGAGTGAAAGGCTTGAAAGGTCTCCAAATGAAGCCAATGTTCCAAATTTAATGAAAAATGCTGAAATGCAGTACTGTTATAAACATAAACCATCTAATTGTGAACCAAAACAAGGCACCTTCTTGGTTTGGGTCATTTTAGTGATGTTTGAGGAATAAGGAGATTGCAAGACCTCAACCCCTTCTCTGCATCTCTTTGCTAGAGTTGCTCCTTCCATCTCATGGATTCCCAAGGTTTCAGCTGTTAACCACAGTGACCTTTGGAAATATCCATGGCAAAATTAGCAGGATCCAAAAGTATTCATTAGTATAGAAAAGTTCCACTGTGGACTGAAATTTAACTTGTGGGTTTTGGTCCTTAGTGAAATTTGGAACTTAATTATTTTTAGCATGGCAAGAAAGAGGTTGAAGAATATTTTCCTCCAGTGAAAAACAGCTTGCAATTTTAGACACTTTAGACAATTGTTTAGCAAATGGACTCAAAACCCTGGATTTTTGATGCATCCCAATGAAGTGTCTGTATCCCAAGTCTGGCTTGGGGGAGCAGGGAGTGCAGGCTGAGCTCTGATGGAAAGCAGGTGCACAGGAGATGGATGCGAGGACAGATGGCAGAGGAGGACAAGAAATCCATGGATATAAAGAGAAACTGTTAGAAAAGCCAGAGATCAGCTGGAGCTGGAACTTGTAAGGGTTTCAAGGGCAAGAAGAGCTGGTACTGCTCCATCATCAGTCAAAGAATGAACAAGGGAAGTATTGGCTTGCTGGGAACAGGGAGGGTGATTTAGTGCCAGAAGCCAGAGATAATAAATGCCTTCAAAGCTCTGGGGCTTGTTTCCAAGGCCTCCCAGCCTTTTGTGCCTGGAGACAAGAGTTCAGGAGGAGAGGAGCTTCCAGCAGTGAGAGAGGAGATCCCCGAGCAGGGATCTTTTCAGCAGCTCAAGATGGGTTGCACTGAAGCACCAAGAGAAGGATGGCTGCTGTCATGGCAACTGCCACCACTCTTTGTCATCTCTCACAGGCTTTGCTGTATTCAACTGTCTGTATGTTGACCCAGGAGAGCTTTTTTTTCAAGTTATTCCCACTTCCCCAGTCCTGGTGAGGAGATAAGTGATAGGGCATCAGTTGGTGGTTGGTGTCCAGCAAGGGTCAAACCCAGCACAGGCATGGAGCTGCTCCTGGGGTGGGCTGTGTGCTTCAGGAGGGCCTGGGTTATCCCAGCAGGAGCAGGCAAAGCTCTGGGGATGGGGGAGGATGAAACTGTACCTGTGGGATACAATATGAGAAAAGAGAGGCAAATCCTTTTTTTTGCTGAATGATTGATAATCAGCTGTTGGAACCCTGGTTACTGAGAATTTTAGACTTTCTGTGCTGCCAGGCACTGAGCCCCAAGAGAACACTGCATTTGAGTTGAGGCTGTGGAAAAGGCTTCCAAAATTGGATAGAACTGGGATTGTGGGTGTGGAGTTTGAATAGAAGTGTGTAATATCATATGGTAGAAAATGTAAAGTTAAAGGTTTTAGAATACAGTAATAAATATAAAGCAAGATGGAGGTTTTAGGGTAGAGGCTGGTCCTTCCTCTTCACCTTCTTCTCCATGGTTTGGGTGGTTTTGTGTAATTGAATTAAAAAGTCCACACTGAGGGCCATGGGTGGTTGGTTATTGGGTTAAAAGTAAAAATAATTTAGGTGTCATTTCTCAATTGGACAGTTTATCCTTAAAAGGCCTTTTAGAGAAAGAGATAGATCTCCATTTTTAGTTTGTTAGAGTGAAGTGCTGTAGAACTCATGGTTTGTGAGACTGTAACATAGATAAGAACTAATAAACATCTGAGACCAAACAAGAAATTCTGTCTCAAGCATTTAATCCTGACCCTGGCAAAAAAGAAGATAAAATACCACAATTAATCATAAATTGGTAGGAATGATTTAAAAAATAAAACAAACCAGTTGATATTAACCCAGGTTGCTTCAACCCTGCCCCTTTATGTGCTTGTTTGTTTTTCTTTACTTAAACACTTCATATTTGTGTTGCTCCTTTATTCAGGAAAGTTCATCAGTGTTTCAGTGATTTCCAAAAGTCCTTTCCCAGGACTGCTCTTCACAGATACCCAAGAGCAGAAGATTACTGCTGAGTCAGAGCTGTCTGCACATGTCCAGAAATATCCCTGCTGTTATTTTATCTGTGGCAGAAGTGGATCAAAGCAATTGTTATTGAATAGAAAAATAAATTCATCTCAGTTGGTATCACATAGCAGAGTTGGTGCTGCAGGATTCAATTCCAAGAGGAAAAGCCCTGGTAACAAGTGTACCCAGTCCTGGGGGATTTCTGCCCTTTCTTGCATTTCCAGGGGTTTCAGTGCAAAACCTGGGCTTGCTGTTTCTTTGCTCAGCGCTTCTGGTGGAGCACAACGCAATGAGATTTCCCAGAGTGAGACTGTGGAGCACAATTGTTTTTACTTGCAGTGATTTGTAAGCTCAAAGACTCTATTTTATCAATGGCACAGGGTATTAATGGGATTTTAAGGTGCACCTCCTTCATATATCAAGGGGATAATAGAGTCACAAGCAGACTTACATGATAAATCATTACAGCTTTAGAGGAAAAGTTAATGCTTTTGTTCACAGAAATGTTAAAAGCTTTAGGAGGCAATATTTTAAACTGCTTAAAATGATAAATCAAAGCAGATTAGCTTTCCAGATAAATATGGATGTAGGTAAAACCCTGTGACACTGACTAGAGCCACATATAGTGGCAATAATAGGTTGAAAAACATCCCTGTAAATCCATTAATTTTAATATTTCTGACAGAAATTTCACAAAAACTCTTCCATATGTCTTGTATATCATGTGTTCCATATGTAGAGGCACACAATATTTGAGACACTGCTTTTTGCTTGGTTTAGGTTAGTAATAAAACCCTAATTAATATACATTGGTTAACAATTTATTCCTTTACTCCTCAAGGTAACTTCCTTTTGGACAATTCCTGTGGGTTTGTATGACAGGAAAATATCACAAATGTAGGTTGTAGTATTTCACTAATAAGTTATAAAATGGTTTCTTATTTATTTCTATAAAGTCTTTTAAGGAAAAACTATTTAATTAATAAATGATACTTAAATTATTTTTACTTTTAACTTAATAACTAATTATTTGTGTTTCATAATGTGGACTTTTCTGTTTAATTGTATGAAATTTTTATTATATTTTTTTAAATATAAAATAATTATACCATGAAAAAGAAGGTGAAGAAGGATTAGTCTCTGTCTTAAAACTTCTATTTTGTTTTATATATTACTATATTCTAAAACTTTAAATTTTAAGGGTTTTTTTAATGTGATCTTGCACTCTTCTACTTAAATTACACACTTATAATTTTAGGGCTATCATTTAATTTTGGAAGCTTTCTCTAGGGCTTCAGGTTAAATGTAGTGGGTTTTTGAGGGTTTGTGTTTTTTAACACAGAAAGTTTAAAATTCTTCACATCTAGGGTTCCAACAGGAGGGAATTTATAAATTTTCACAAGCTACCTATTTGGCATTTTGAAGGATCTTTGTGCCATGCTCTGTTCATGGGGTGTTTAGCAATTAAGAAGATCAGGACGAACAAAAAATAATTGACTGTGAGTTGGTCACAGGAGATTTTCAATGAGATGAAAAGTAAAAAAGGAGAAAGAAAAGTAATTTCTTTTTTTAAAAAAGAACTTGTGAAGTGTAGCAAAAAGAGACAATGGTCCTCATCACAAAATCTCACAGAACACAAGAATTCAGCAACATGACTATATAAATATATGTATGTAAAATTAAAATGTGCAATGGTAATATAATAAAAAGACCCTCTTAAAAAGTCATTAGTTAAATTAAAAGTTGAGGAAGAGGAACTTTTTCTCCACAGAGCAGACTGAAGTCCTAATTTCCTACTAGAATGGGTTTTATCTCTCTTTCTAAAGAGGAATGGTTGCTCATTGGGAAAATAAATCAGCAAATCATCATCATGATCATTGAATAAGTAACCAAAGAAACAGCAAGCAGATTTCTTTGAGGAGATTATTTTTGCAGAAGAAGGTGCACCTCACTTTTCTCAGTGTCAGAAGGGCATTATGCTTACTTACATTAATATTGAAAGCAGATCAACGGGGCCAATGTGCAGAACAATTTTCTTTAGGTATCCCATGGATTGAAGCCTCAGCCCTCAATTTTTGCTTCCCTTTTTCTTTCTTCAATGAAAATTTTCAGTGCAATAATTTTCCCATTTTTTCTGTGTTACAATTCCAGTTGATCTTAGCCTGAGAGATCACACAGTAATGGAGGAAGATGAAATGTCTACATTAAAGGAATACAGGTCTTTGGAGTGAAAAATAGGACAGCAATCCTCACAAGGAACAAGTAGAAGAAAGAACTTAAACCCATTTGGTGCTGAGAAGAGTTTGACTTTCACTGGCTTTGAGAATCTCCCCCAAAAACATCTTGTCCAGAAGATTCAGCAAACTGATTAGGTGTTTTAAGACTTGTAAAGCCTTACAATATCAAATATCCAAAATATTCTCTGTTCCATGCCACACATGCTCTGTTTCTGAAGTTCCACATGCTCAGCTCCACGGGCTCAGTTTGGGGTTCCTGCAGTTTAATGAGTTTCCTATTTTTTGTTTTAAAATAATCAAAATAAAACACTTCAATCATGAACTGCACCACAGGAGGGTAATTGGATGACTCTGAAGTACTGAAAAGAACCCTGACTCAACACCTATTTATTTACTTCAGTTCTTTATCACCCAAGGCTAAATCAGATGACAACTTTATTTATATATTTATTTATTGTGTAGAAATAATAATAATAATAATAATAATAATAATAATAATAATAATAATAATAATAATAATAATAATAATAATAATAATAATAATAATAATAATAATAATAATAATATTATTATTATTATTATTAACTGGGAAAATCTGACAGTGATATTTGCTACTTAAATGAATCTACAGGCATCAACAGGATATGTTTGGAATAACTTGTCCATGGTGGTAAATGTATATTCTGATAACAAAAGCATAATATTTAGTTTGAAAATAGAATTTCATGAAAACCAAAAAGTTTTGAGGAACTAGGATGCTTTAACAAATATAAAAGGAATACTGAAAAATGTGGTTTCCTTTGTTTCTTTTCACAAATTTGTCAATAAAAATGGTCTGTTTGGCTCATCTTTAATTTAGATTGTTCATCAGTATAAAAAGCTATATTTCATTAGCATGATGGCAGGTGATGTATGGCACTATTAAAATTTTGACATTTTATATGCATAAGATTAATTTCTAAAAAACGACTTTATATGTCTAAAAAACTTTATATGTACAAAAAAATTTGACATGTAAATGTGTACATGAAAAATCTGAAATATTTATAAAGCCCTATTTGTTTTTCTTATGTAATGAAATTTTCAATGGTACTGGATCAATTCAAACTACCACTGAATTTTGAAAAATTCAGATTTTGTTTTTCAGAAATCTCAACTTACAGTGTTTCAACATGGAATGAAATTTGTTTCCTAAATAGCTTTTTATGTATCATTTTTGGAGTCCCAAACATCTCTTCAACTTTCATCCTATTTTGTTTGCTGTACAAGTTTTGTTAGTTCGATTTTTCAGGATTGATTAAATTTGTATCTTTGATTTCCTTTGTTTCAGCCGAGTAAGATCAAGATGATCCTTGCAATTTGCTGTCATCCCTCCCTGAACAAACACTCATTTTCCCAGGATAAAATGCTACTATTGAAATTAAAAAGGCCTATTCCACGTATTTATCTCTTCTAAAACTGCAATTATTTTAATCATGGAAGAAAGTCAAAGCTGAATATATTGGCTCTGACACGTTTCCTTTGGTCTCCAACGACATCAGGTTTTTAATGTGAATTTTGGGCACCTCCATTGCACCAGATTTGCAGCTCCTGGCTCTGCTTTGAATTCTGGGTTCAGCTCACTGGAGCATCTCTTCCATGTAAAAGGGAAATGAAATATCCTTCTCTGGAAAGTCTGGGAGCAAATCCCCACCACCTTTTCTCCAGTCTGGATTTCCAGGATGTGAGGAACTTCCTGTGAATTCCCTTTAAAGGCAGGACTGACACATTGGGCAGAATTCTGAGTGATTCAGTGTGAAGCTGCTTTATGTTCACTGGGCTGAAACTGCACTCAGCAGAAATGTAGGGTGAATTTCAAAACTTCTGCTTGGGTATCACATTCCTGACTATTCCACATCAGGAAAAGATGACAGCTCATGGGAAAGAGGGTGAAAAGAAAAGAATTCCTTTACAGCTTTCAGGACTAGTAGAAGAGGGCAAATAATTCAGCTCTCTCTTATTTTAAATTATTTTCTTTAAAATATTTAAATTATTTTATTTAAAATATTTTAATTTTATTTATTTAAATTAGTGTATTTTATTAATTATTTATAGTGGGAGAAATCGAGAAGTTCATAGATGCTGTTGATCATAACAAACAAAGCTTTCTTTCTTCCCACAGGGTGAAATGATTTAGATATGGAGGAAGAGTCTGTGCAATTTTTCATGGGGAGAGGGTGGAAGAAGTTTTGGCTGCATTCGAGACTCACAGAGACTTTGGGGTGTTTGTCAGGACATCTCTCTGTAACTGTAGTCATTTTGGAAATCAAATCAATTCTACACACACACACACACCCGTAAATTGAGTTATCTCTATCTTCAAAATTGGCTTTATGTCCAATAACTTTGCACAGAAATCAGAGCAGCAATGCAGAAAAAGATAATTAAAATGATTGTTTCATCAGAAGTTTTAGTGTGGAGAGCACAGAACATCCTGAACCTACTGCAATCAACTATGACATCTAATTAAGAAATTGAAACAGCTGAATAAACTCATAATGTTCCTCATTATTGTTTTAACTATTCCTCTCTACCCCCTCAAAAGATGGTTCCATGGATTCACATCTAAGCCAAGTTGTGTTTAATCTGTTTTGATAATAAAATCTCCTCAGGTATTTTTGTGAGAAGTTTGACTTTTTTTATAAAGAGGTTCCTCATTCTGAGCCCAAACCAATTTCTTTCCACGAAGTTGAAATTGCCCAGTGACAAGGGACAACAGGCACAAACAGAAACAGAGGAGTTTTTCATTCTGATTACAGGAGGCAGAGCTTCAATGCCATCATTTTGTGTCTCTTGGGGAAAAAACAACCTGCCACTGTCCTCAGTCTGCCAAAACCATGTTAAAACCAGGCCAGAGGCTTTAAGTTGAGCTTGACCTAAATCCATGTGGGCCTGGGAAGTTGTGCTGATACAGCAGAAGTTGGGCTGTGTTATTTGGAAGAGGAAGGAAAGAAAATAAATAATCTGAGAATGCCAGAAGGGTTTGGGGTTGGGAGGGACCTCAAAGCCCATCCAGTGCCACCCCTGCCATGCACAGGGACACCTTCCACCGGCCCAGGTGGCTCCCAGCCAATGTTATTTACAGGTTCTTAAAACCTCTATTCCACTGGGGCTACAAGACTTTTATTTAGGAAATTGAAGCTTTTGCTAACGTGGAACAATATTTGTCTTAATTAAGGACTGCATCAATCACAGTCAATTTTTCAACTTCTTGATCCTGTAAGTCACAATGCTTAATTTGTGAACTTGGTTTTCCTAATCAGCTGCAGAATGTGATTGCTATTTCAGACTTTCATTCTTTCTTTTCCATCTTTACATGGTTTTGAGCCTTATTTTAATTCATTTAAGCATTGGATAACATTGTCACCCCCATCTCCCTTCCTTTATAAAAAATATAAAGATTTTCATATGCATTCACTTGTAATTATTGCTTCCATCTGAACAAATCTCTACAAAATACCCAGCACTAATTAATTATTTTGTACATATATTTTCATTTTTTTTCCTCTTTTCAATAACTCACCACACTTCAAAGCCAGTCACTGAAAAATTTCCCAGTTTTTCACAAGACCATTATTCAGATAAATTTATCATTAAAAATGTCTGATCAAAAGCTTAGGTTTTGCATTTTTGCTCATTTCCTTTTTTTCTCCTATATTAGAGCAGCATATTTTGGAAACTTAAATGAACCCTTATTCTGAAAGACCTATCTATGTCTTTTGTGTCAGAGTCTTTGTCTTGAGTGTTAGATTTTGGAGAGAATGTTTCTATTCCAGCCAAACTGTTCTGCTTATTTTACAGCACTTTGTTTTTTTAAAACATGACTTGACTCCTGCTTTCTAATATGAAAGTAAAGACAGGAGAGAGATTTAATCTGAGGAATTTTTAGAAGAGGACTTTTGAGGCTCATGGCAAGAGGCCCTAAATTAATAAAAACCTTTCCCTGTATAACATTTTCATTGAGTGAATGGTCCAATCCAAAGCTCCTTGAAATTATTCAGTCATTAAATCCTGGCTTTTTCAATGATATAACTTCAGATTAGGGATTCCAAGCCTTTTTTTTCCACAAATGCAAACCTTTTTGGGTTGGAAGGAGGAGTTCATGGCATCAGGCAGGGTAAAGGATAGCACAGGTGTTCCCAGGGACACTGCAGAGCCAGGAGTTTGAGTGTTGTGGTGTGGGAGGATGGGCAGCAAAAGGCTCTCCTCAATGGGCAGGGAAGGAAGGCTGGGAAATTTTCCATGGGACAGACCAAGTTTTCTCCTCACAGGATTTCTGGGAAGGGGCAAGGAGGAACAAAGACCCTCAAACAATTTCCAGAGCCAGCTGGCCCTGGCAGCTTCCTTCCTGATGGTTTTGGATGCCAAGGTCAAACACATCAGGCTCAAGGGCTTGTTGAGGAAGGAACCCAAAACTGAAGGGAACATCTTCTTTCCTCTCTCTCCCTTCCCAGTTTGAAATTGTCTCTGAAAGACAATTCAATTTTAGATGGTTCTCAAGGCTTGGATGCCCCTTCCCCAGATCTGTAGTGCCCAACCCTGCTGGGAATGAGTTTCCCAGTCCAGGGCAGCTGATCTAAGAGGCTGTTTGGCTCTTGGGTTCCTTCTCTTAGCTGCTTCTATCTCCTTCTCGGCATGCTTAAAAAGCAGCCTTTTGGCAGTTCTCAGGGCTGCTTTTACAATCAGAGGGTGGAACCACAAAATCATTAAGGCTGGAAAGGAATTTTATTAATCAAGTCCAGCCATCAAACAGCACTGACTGTTCATCACTAACCCATGGCCCCAGGTGTCACATCCATATGTTCTTTAACACTTCCAGGGGTGGTGACTCCACCGACACCCTGGACGACCTGTGTCAATGCATGGCAACCCTTCCTGTGAAGAACTTTTTTCCTGATATCAAACCTAAACCTTCCCTGATGCAGCTTGAGGCCACTTCCTCTTGTTCTACATCATTTTTTCAATGCAATCCCATAACTGACCTGATTGTCATTCTGGGCTTGTATTTTGACTCCATGCCTGTATTTTTAAGGTGTCTGCTGTTGTCCCCAGTGAAGTGCAGGTTGTACCAAGAGATGCGACAAGATCTCACACAACAAGGCAATAACAAACCCAAGAGGTCAGGACTGCAGTGGTGTGCACAGGTAATTGAGATAAGACCCAAGGCCATCTCCTGGACATGGCAATAGTATAGTTACTGAACCATTAAGTAAAAATAAACCCTAGATTTTATCCCCCAGTGATGCTGTATTTGTGTCCTGATGTCACTTTAGTAATTATTACTATGAGCTCATATTTTAATCCTGCTTTAAATGCTTTTATGTTTATGAGTGCAATGGCTCTCTGCTTTGGTGGATCACAGACAGTTCCAGGCATCAGCTCCTCTTTTAGCTCTGAGGGGTGCCCTTATCTGCCCAACCACTGTGGCTTCCCCTGCTGTGACTCTCAATTATTTTCTTTAAAGTTGCAACAGAAAAGGGCAACATCTACTAATTCACTTAACTGTGTATGTGCTGGATTTAGCCAGAAGCAGCAGCCTCAAAAAACCCCACAAAACCTCTCTCCTTTTGTTATTCATTCTTTTTTACCACCTAGAGATGTATGGAGCTCAGAATAACAGGCACAATTATTATGCAAAAAACTGGAGATTTACAATAGCAAACGCTTTCAGTATACTGCAATTTGTTTTATTTTCCTTTTCTAGTGGATTCCAGCACTAGTGATTATGACAAAATATGCACTAAACAGAAAAAACAACCAACCCAAAATCCAAACTACCTATTTAACCATCTAAAGTAGAGCTGAACAAAAGTTTGTGTGAAGTGCACTGATTAAAGGACTTCACACATACTTATCAAGAGTGCAGAAATGTGCTGCTGTGCACAGATGATGTGTTATTCCCCAAACAAATAATTTCAAATATGTGGTTGTTTTGTAATGTGGTTTGCTTTTTCCTCAAGAAGCAAATTGCCACCTATGTTAAAGCACAGGAGTAGTTTTCTGACCCAAAAAAATAACCGCAGTGAATTTGAGATTCATTTATTCCTGAAAAATCTACACTGAGGCTCTTCTTGAAATAAAAGGTCAAAGATTAGGCTATTGAATGGCTGAGGCCCTGGGAGGAGCCTTCTTTCAATTTGCTTCAAGAAAACCTTTCAGCATAGTCCTTTATTGAGTTTAAGGAAAATAATAACAGAGTTTCTGACTTTAAAGGAACTTCTACCTTTCCTTTCTTTAGGAAGCTGAGGCATTACCTACTGTGAGTCTCAGGAGAGCCTTGGATAATTCCCCAATCACAGGTTTTCACAGAGAGAATAACCAGCTTGGCTTTGGAAGAGAGGCTTCAGTTCCCAAACACCCTTATAAAGGTCAGTTTAGGAATATAAAAAATAAGTTTTTTTTTTTTTTTAACAGAACTGGGGTCTGCTCTGACCCCCTGTTCTGTCATCAGTCTCTCCTGGCATTGTGCAGTGTGGGAGAGTCTCACTGCACCCCAAAATCTCTTTCTGCTGGGGTTCAGCCCTACAGGGGCCTGACCAAGGAGCACCCAAAGCCCGTTTCACCCTCAGTCCTTGGGGGTTTCCATCCCCTAACCAGTGATCACACTAACCCCGAGCCTCACAGGTTTGGGCTCTCTGCTGGAGATTCCAGGAGCCCTGAATTTTCTGTTGCGCTCAACACCTGGAGAGAGCTCTGAAAGCAAAGGGAGATTGAAACAAATGCAGTGGCAAAGAATGATGTGCTTAATCCTGCCTCTTCTGGCACCTCTCAGTGCAAAACACAACTTTTTCTGGGAATGCTTCAAGATTTCGGGCAATGCATCCTTTCCACAAGGAAATGTAATTTTAAAAACTTATTCTCAACTCTAGCACTGCAACAGGTCTTAATTTTGTATTAATTGCTCTAATTTCCTCTAGCAGTCAGGCAAATATATTAAGTTGCTGCTGTTTCTGGGTTTTATGTTCCATATTGATTTACAAGATTGTGTTGGGGAAAAAAAGGATTACGGTGATGTAGAAGCCACACCTTTGGCAATGAGATTATCACAGGAATTAAGGTAAGACATGTTGAACTGTCCCATTTCTCCCTACAACTTTACACAAAAATAATGCCAAGTTTGGAATAAAAATCCAAGCAATATTAAAATATATTTTATATTGAGCTGACATCACCATGAACTTTTTCTTTCTTTATTCCATACTGAATATAATAATACTAAATATAATGAAACTGTATGAGGGAATACTGAATAAAAAGATCCCGAATAACTCCATACTGAAAATAATAATATCCTGAATATAATATGTTGAATATAATAAACATAGTTTTTGGAAACTATAGCCTTAAATATTAAAGTCCTATGATGCAGGATTTTAATAAACCAATTTTAAAGAAAAAAGGCTATGAAACAACAGATTTTTCCTGTGCTTTAGGGATATCATTGTGATCCAACACCATGCTCTCAAGACCTCTAAAAGGCCACTTTCAATTCAAACTAATCTATGATTCTGTGAAGATCAAGGCAAAAACCTTTTGCACAAGCTGTGATGGTTTCACAAGACTCTTGTCCCACTTCAGTGAGATACCAGAGGTGAGAGGACCCTGTTACGTGGCAAAAACAGCTGATAAGGGAAAGAATTGGCACATCTCAATTTGTCGATTATTTGGTGGGTTATTTCTTGAAAGCATGTAGGAGAAGATTGGGACATATTAAATTTTGTTACTTGAAGACTTGAGCAATGTACAGGTCATTAATCTCCTGAGCTTTGAGAGTTATGCACGGTCAGAGTAATAAAAGGCAGGGATATTGGGCAGAGTTTCCAGGTAGAAAAATCTCTTCTGGATGATTTTTAAGTTAATTTTGCTTTGAATACTGAAATAAAATGGCAGCACTGCCATACTTCATAGAAGATGGATTGGTAGGACATGGCTGTTGGAGGAGGATTAGAAGGATTACCCCTTCATTGGTGAGGGGTTAGAGAGCAAATAAAAAGCTAATTAATGAGTATTAATTATCATGCTATGCTCTAGTCAGTGGCTGCATTTGCAGAATATAATTTGTGCAGGTTTTTCAGATACTTTGTACCAAATACACAGGGAAAAATGTGAAAAGTGTAAGATTCCAAGTGCATTAAAAATACATTCTCCTCAGTGCAGGAGACTTACAGGAAAGGTTTTAAAGGCAATTAATTATGATATACCTCAGCTGATACAAAACCAAAACTATCTTACACACCCAGTTCTAGACATATACAAACCCCACAATTTTAAAGTTTTTTATAAGTTCACAAAACTTATCTGTCATCTCAAATAACTTCATTCTAAACCTTTCTTCAAGTTCTTTTTAAATACAAATACATGGATGAGTTTTCACTGTCAGTTTGGTAGAAACTCATCTTCCTCAGGGTAAGCCCATATTAATTGAATAGCTCTTGACATTTAGATATTAAAAGAATGTTCTCTTTACCCTGTAGTAAAAAAGATAAATTTATGGAGTTGGAAAATATCTAGATTTTACTTCTTACTTGCTTTGCAAACAGAAACTCAAGGAACATACCCAAAAGACACACGTAATTCCCTAGCTCATGGAAATAAAAGTAATCTCATTATGTGCTTATTGAGGTAAAGGAAATTAATACTAATCTCTTACTTTTCACTTAATCCTTCTAAAATAGAAATGTTTTCATTGAGGCAATAAAACCAAAACCACAGCAATCAAACTTTTTCATTATTTCCTTTCAAAAATAATGTTTGGTTTCTCATTCATCAGTGTGAGTCAGCACAGGTTTGGAATTCTGAATTTTGTGAGTTATAGGTCTGTAATCAGAAAAGAACAGAAATAAAGATGTTTTTGGCCAAAGTGAGGACCACAATGTGGCCAAATTTAGGATTAAATCTATTTTCCCACATCCTGGGACAGTAGAAACCG
This sequence comes from Emberiza elegans, assembly GCA_024865655.1. Classification (NCBI taxonomy): domain Eukaryota; kingdom Metazoa; phylum Chordata; class Aves; order Passeriformes; family Fringillidae; genus Emberiza; species Emberiza elegans. The sequence continues at coordinate 61,924,951 of JALJVW010000206.1, forward strand.
TGGTCTTGTGGTGCAGGTGCAGAGCACTCAGTAATCATTTCCTGGGGCTTGGAAACCAAACTGGATCCAACCCAGGGGAGTTTGGAAAATGGGAACAACTTTGCCATGTGGTGAGGGAACAAAGGAAAGGTTTGATGGCCAAGTTGGATGGGACTTGGAGGAACATGGAATAGTGGGAGAAGTCCCTGCCCATGGCAGGGCATATAAAAGGGATGGCTTTAAGGTCCCTTCCAACCCAAAACATTCTGGGATTCTGTGGTTACTTCATTGGTATTGACGCCAGGTAAGTGGTTAAACTCCATTCTGGTTAAACTCTATTCTAACACCCATAAATACCCAGATTCTTCCTATCTTGAAAATATCATAAAATAAAAAACTCTAATGGAATATATGGTGCTATGGTGCACGCTGGAAAACACCAGGAAGAAATGTTCAGAGGATTGAATAGATCAACCTTTTCATTTAAATATTGGAAGATGGGAAAGAAATTTGTTAGTACTCCAACTGAAAGGGTCAGCCCTTCCAATGAATTAAATACTGATGAGAGTACAGCATGAAATAATTATGCATTGAAACAGGTTAGATTTTGATATTAAAATGGGTCTTACATAAAAAACCATCAGATTTTACACTTCAAAACTTCCCTTGCATCATTTTGATTGCTTTTGTTCCTTTGAAGCTGAGGAAAACAGCTCTGAATACAAAGTGTTCCAATGACCTTTCCTCTTCTCTCCCCATGTCAGGCTGGGTTTTTTTGCCAGGTTTAGGTGATTGTGGCTGAACTCAGACTTCCCCACTCTTTCACCTGTATTTGGGAAAAAAATACTAAAAGATTTTCATTGCTTCGGCTTGAAAAAGGGCTACAAATACAATGGAAAAGGATGTTGCAGCAGTTGGAACATTTATCTGGGGAAAAAAAAAGAAAGAATTGAAGAAAAAACCCCAGAAGAAATAAGACTGTTTTTTGCTTCAGAAGATTATTCATTCTGTGCTATACCAGAAAATCCTCCAGCCTTGTAAACAACATTTCAGCTCCCTCTCCCCCCTCCCTTTTCCTGAGCATCCTCAAGATCATGAAGAATCCTAAAGCTTTTGAAGCCTCCTGAACAAGGCAGCCAAGTAAATACTATTGTCATGTATGGCTACTGGATCATTAGGGCTAATTTGTTCAAGTCCCAGTATCACCCTTGAAAATGAGTGTCATAATTGATAAAATTTCTCTGTAAGCCTTTTTTATCATTATTCTTCTTTTCAAATAGGGAGCAGTATTGATTCTGAGGTGAAGAAATAGATTAAAAACTCTAAAATGCTCAGATGGTGTATTATAGTATATATTATAGAATTTTTAGATTCACTGAAAAGCCTTTTTTTTTCCCTTGCCTCCTTAGTGGTTGGCAGAGAGGATGAACAGCCAAGGAGCAGTTCTGGCCAGCTGTGCCAGCTGTCACACAGCTTAATAAAAAGCACTCAGGAAGGAGCAGAAACGATATTAAATTGTTGCTCCGATGTAATGTGACCACTAACTTGGATTGTGTCTCCAATTCACTCAATTTAATTTGCATTCTAATCCATTTCTGCTCTGAAAAACATTTAAGTACATTGATTGATGCTCTAAAGGACAAAGTGCTTCAGCATTCTCTGGATGTGCTGAGTTCCCACTGTGAAAATTGGACTGTGTTTTTACTGGAAAAGGTAAAAGTTGCAGAACCACGATGATATATTTTTTTTTCCATAAACTCTTAATGTTTGTTAGCATTGTTTTGTCATACACTGTTGACATGTGTTTCTGCTCCTGCAGAACACGACAGAACAAATTACACAGATACAAAACAGAGACCTTATTTATGGGAAAAACAGCTTTGGTTTAGTAATTGAAAATTAAATACATTTTAGCCCAGTGTATGATTTACTTAACAAACTTTTCAATTCCTTTTTAGAAGTTGAGTTAAACCATTCTTGCTTGTCCCCAAACCTTTTCCTTTTTCACCTTTGGTGGCAGAAGTACAACAAAGAAAATTAACTAATATTCCAGTATTTATCATATTTCTGCTTTGCTTTAGGTTTGGTTTGGTTCCTCAGTCAAGTAGTCCTTGTCTCAGATGTTTATCCTTTTTAAGGAGTTCTCATAGGCCTGATTTAGGAAAAAAAGTGTTTTAAGGGAAGCCTTTGAGGAGCTTGAGATGTCAGAAGTTAAAAGTGAGCACTGTGGAGCTGTTATGTTACTTGACATAACAGGTACGGTGTGTTACAAATAAAGAATTTAATTATGTGGCCCACCTGGGCTCTTTTCTGTACTGAATTTGTGCTTTACTAGTGGCAAAAGGAGGGTGCAGCCAGGTGGGGGTCGGGCTCTACTTCCAAGGAACAAAGGATGGGACAAGAGGAAATGGCCTCAAGGTGTCCCAGGGGAGGCTCAGGTTGGAATTTCCAGGAGGAATTTCCTCACAGAAAAGGTGGTCAGGGATTAGAAGGGGCTGCCCAGGGAGGTGGTGGAGTTCCCATCCCTGAAGGTGTCCTTCTTTATTTTTTATGTGAGAACAGATACTAAAAAGAAAGGAGCAATAGTATAAAAATTTTCTATACCAAACAGCTTTTTCCTCTGCATGGAGAAGACATTTTTTATTTTAAATTTTAATACAGCAACTTCATTTCTCACAGGGTGCTGGAACCAATTATATTAATGGTATTTTCAGCTCAGGCTGAGATGGTTTGTTCTATTAATGTTCATTGTCAGTGTCTTATCCAGAAGCAGTAGGATGAACTCTGCCTGCCACTAATGCTCCATTTCTGTCTCTTTGTGTGGTTGTCTCTGCAGGAGATTGCACTGGATGAGCCACTGAAAACAGATGTACAACACCAGATGAAAAAGTGCTGCCTTGTGTTGGATTTCTGTGGGCAGCTGGTGTTATACCTTTTAAATGTCTCTTTATGTTTGCCAGAACAGCATAATAGTCAATTCTCTCCTCAATCACAAGCTGCCTGCTCTGGGTAAATAGGAAGGTGTTACATCCATTTGTCTCTCTGTAACAGAGCCTTTCAGGTTCATCCATTAGTTTCACACTAATACAGATTAAAATCTACAGAAGTGAAGGAAAATGCATCCAAACCAAGTTGTGTGCAAGTACCCAAAAATAGCAAAATCTGAAGAGACAATTCCTGCTGTACACAAAGCAGATTGCAGTTGTTTGGTTGTCTTGGTTTTTTTTTTTTAATTTAAGTACTTTGTGTCTTTATCCTAAAGCATTCTTTCAGGGTCACTTTTCCTATAATTTACCTTAATGTTATGCATAGATATAATCATGGAATCACAGAATGGTTTATTGCAAGGCACCTTAAAGATCCTGGTTGATTCCTGAACCTTTCCTCATATCAAGTAGCATTTCATTCCTTATGTTAATCCATCAGCTAACAGGTCACAGGGAAAGCCACAATTCACCATGCCTGGGGAAATTAGGATTTGACCCTGAATAAAGGACTACTTGCTGGGATTGAAATGAACAAAGCCTGAACCACTGAACAGCCTCAAGCACAGATAAATCCATGTTTTACCCTTGCCCTGAAGCTGGCTCTCTGAAAATGTTGTGGGCTTGTATTGCTGGGTGTTCCTTGCTGGAGTCAGGGCCTTGTCCTGTGCAGAAATACACAATCACAGGATCAGTAAGGTTGGAGAAGACCTTCAGGATCATCAGGTCCAACCTTTGAGTCCTACCATGTGGAGAAGAATGTCTTTTCCTCTGTGCAATTTTCTACAGACCTTCTTTTACTTCCCTTCCCTCCTTGGGACAGACACCACCTTCTCCTTTCTACTCCTCACAAGAAAGGCAATAGAAGCTCTTGAAACAGAAAGGAATGTTGGGTGATGCCTTTATCAATGCTGGGTAGGAAGAGGGTTGCACTGGTGATAAGAAGGGAAATCCACTCTAGAAAGGGCTCCAGGAGACAGGAGGGGGTCAAGGTGTGATTCTGAGGGAAATTTTGCTCCTGCCAAAGTCCTGATGACAACTCCACTCCAACATCCCCTCTGAACTCCCCTCTTACCAAGAGCTGTGGCTGTGAGGAGATGATTCCAGTGCAAAACACACCATGAGAAGAAGTGCTGGAATTTGGAATTCGTGCCAAAGGATGATCCTTTGGAATTCATGCCAAAGGATGTCAGAGGTGACACAATTCTACAAGAAGCAAACTAAGCCATGTTGTATTTAACATATTTCACAAGTCCTGTACCTCTCTGTTGTTGTCTTGTGGGCAGCAGATCTTCACAGCACAAGCTCAGGATCTTCCTTAGCCAGGGCTCCTCCAAGGCTCTGCCTGACTGGCCAGCCCAGCCCCTTTTATCCCAGTTACCCTGACTAACCACAGCTGCAGCCCAATGAAGGACATCACAGCTGCAGCCCATCAAGGATAACTAGGACCAGCCAGGGTAAAGATATTCAAATACAGTACAGGTATATAATACATATATTTAGGGCCTCCTACAAAGCCAAGTAACAGATGAAAAGTCACAGAATCAGAGAAGAGTTTGGGTTCGAAGGGACCTTAAAAGTCATACGGTTCCAACCCCTTGGATAAAACACATCAAGCTCAGGAGATGCTGGAGCTCTAAATTCATGCTGGGTGTATGACTGGTCAGGGTGTATAATTTAAACTGATACCTGGAGCCTTCCTGAGAGTTTTATCTGAGCTCCTGTGACCATTTGGATGTCTTTAGGAACACTGAGTTCCTAGCAGGTGGCTTCAGTGGCAGGTGTGAGAAATGAGGAAAGCAGCAGCCACGAGGTCACTTCATTGTGGTTTCCTGTTTTGTGGGTTAGAAAACAGAGTGAAAAGTAATTTTTTTAAAGCTTTTCAGGAACTTATAGGATTAATATACTCCCTGAACAAGAATAATGCATTTTTAAACAGCATTCAATTGAATTGGCTTTGGGTTAGAAATACAAATATGTTTTGTATAATTCAATTTTTCCCAAATATCTTTAATTGCTTTCTTTGATCTAAATAAATAAATGTTTGTTTAAGTTATTCTACAACTGGGGGAAACTATTAATTTTGCATTTCAGGTAATTAAAGCTTGCTTATATAAAACTATGCTGATCTGAACCAAATTGGGCTAAGGTAAAACCTGTCAGTAAAGCAGAACACATGGGAGCCTTTTCATTCTTTGCTTAACTTAGATTTTAATGGGGAGCTTATTGGTAATACAAATTAAATAGAAAATGTACCTATTTCAGCAGAGGGGAAAAAGGTAAAACAGTAGACATGGATATATTTTCCATAAAAAGAGGAAAGTCAAGTCTTTTAGTAAAACTCTGGGGATGCATTACCTTTCTAGCTAGTAATATTAAAATAATAAAAGTGGATTAAAAAGTATAGTGTAATCTTTAATTTTCCTGAATCTGAAAAGTGTGGTTTTGCTTAATGCCTTTGTTATTTTTTTTAATAGAAATTTTATGAACAAACAATGGCAAAAAAAATCCCCATAAACTTTATAATTTGTCTTGCAGGCAAAGCTTAATGATCATTGAAGCCTTCTAGCAAATGTTCTCTGCAAATCTGGGCAAATGTGGAGAAATAGGGGGAAATAGGGGGAAATATGGGCAAATATTTCTGTGGCTGAGAGCAGAGGACACCTGGGCATCCCAGAGCCTGTCAAGGTCACCCCACTACCACAACCACTGCAAAGCAAAAATCAATATACCAAAGTGGGGAACCTGTAGCAGGTATTTGGGTTTGCTAGCTGTTAAAACAAAAAAAAAGTAAGAAACACTTGTAAAAGACCTTGCTCTGACATTGCATCATTTTCACATCGAATTAACAATATTTTATTTGAGGATAAAATGTAAAAGCAGCAAAGACAATCAAAGTGAAATAGCACTTGGAGCTCTTACATAAATTTTACTGCTGGCAGGAGAAAAACACCCAGGTTTGTAAATAATTGCAACTCCTTTGACAGTCCCTGATTGTTCCTGAAAAGTTTATAGGAGTTAAGAAGTGATCTGTCTTGCTTCCACAGCAAGTGCTTTGCAGCCATGAATGGGTTATATACTTTTTGTGATGGGTTTAGGCAGTTCCATGAATTTACTCTCTTTCTTTTGCTTTACTCACTGTTTTTAACTCCAGTGACTTGAAAAAAAAAATTGGATAAATGATAGGATTGCAAAATCCTGGACTGCTTTGGTTGGAAGGAGCCTTAAAGCCCATGCAGTGACACCTTCCACCAGCCCAGGCTGCTCCAAGCCCCATCCAGCCTGGCCTTGGGCACTTCCAGGGATGGGGAGTCACAACCTGGACACATAAATATTACTGGTTTCCATAGTTTTGAAATCTTATCATTTAAAAAATGGATTCTCACAGGAGACTGTTGTTTACAGTACTATTTACCCAGGTGTGAATAGATCATGCAATAGTCTTGTTTCTAGAATTCCACAGCACAAGAACTGCACTCCAAATGCTTCACCCACCTTTGCTCAGGTAAATAACGTCTCTGCCCTGCAGGACAAATGCATCTGGAAAGGGTAGTGTTACAATAACTCAGAAAATGTTTATATTACTGTAATTGAAAACTAATTCTATATTGAAACCAGGTGTTTATATGACTCTTTACACATTTTTCACATTCAGGTGTTTTACTGACACTGTAACCTTTGGAGGAGAAAACTTTATCATCTTTATGATTTACTGGTCCCTTATAGTCTTGGAGCAGAAAGTCACCTTGTTAATTGTGATGACTAAAGGCTTGTTTTTCAAAAAACACTGAAATTTCCAACAGCCCCAGAGATGACCAAGTGCAAAGCTTTTAAAGTGTTTGACACAAGAATATAAACTTTTCACCACCATAAATTCAGATCCAGCTCCAATTTCACTGCTTCCAGAAAGAAGTGCAGGACTTGTCTGCACATCCTTGTTTTTACAGTAGCAAAATGTGTGAATAATGGCTTGGCAACACATCCTTCAGAGAAGCAACATAAATTGTCTCTGAGAGAAATAAGATACAATACAGTAATACAGGCTGGAGAATATAGAGAACTTTATGCAATTTGTTGGTGAGAAGATTCAGAAGTGATGGATGTCCTGTAATTACTGAGCCGAATGCAAAATATATTTTTCAGGTGTACCCACTACGTAACTGATATCATTCCAAAATTTTACTTTAAAGTTTCATTGATTTAATGGTTTGTGGACCTGCAGCTCTCACCCTTGAAAGAACATTTTGTTGTCAAAAATGCTCTTATTTTAGGACTCGCTTTGATGCTTATTTCATTGTAATTCTTCACAGTTATTATGTTTGAGAGAATTGATATAATGGAAGCATTGGAGGTTCACAGATGGTTTCAACAAAATATTTAAAGCATTCACATGCTTTTATCCTGCAAGTGTTGTTACCAAGCACTTTATAGCTTTTTATCAGAAAATGCTTGGTGCTCTACCTGCAAAATTTTGCATATTCAGGGTTTTTTTCCACATCAGATGCTACTTTGGAAACTACTTTGATCTCAGAATCCCAAGGTGGTTTGGGTTGGAAGTGACCTTAACAACCATTTATTTCTAACCCCCCTGCATGGTCAGGGACAGCTCCCACCAAACTGAAAGGAGAGTAACATGGAAGAATATCATGGATCATAGGAGAGTTGGGGTTGGAAAAGATAACTGAAGATTCTCCTGTGCTGTTTCCTCAAAGCAATATCAAATAAAGTCCTTTGCTGGACTTGTCCAGCAAAGTCCTTGTCCATCTTATCCTGTTATGGATCCCCATGGTGTGTGATGTGGAAAGAACATTTCCCTTGATTATGCTCTTCCCAAATGCTGCCTTTGGGCACTGTTCAGCTTTGTGCAGCTTTGGTGTTCACCAGGACCCCCAGGTCCTTCTCTGCAGCAAAGCTGCCTTCCACCCATGCAGTGCCCAGCAGAGCATGAATTTGTTTCTCCCCACTGGAAGGACTTAGCACTTCCCACTGTTGAATTTCATAAGATTCCTGTTGAAAATCTTCTAAATTCCTGTTGGAAATTCCTCTAAAGGAAATCCTGTAAAATTCCTGTAAAATCTTGTTGGAAGTTCCTGTTGGAAATCCCTGTCCCTGCAGGGACACTTTCCACTAGGCTGCTCCAAGCCCTGTCCAGCCTGGCCTGGAACACTTCATATTGCCCATGTTGGTCTGTCCTCTCCTGGCTCTGATCTGGCTCATTCCCCAATTCCTGGTTTCAAGATCTCCTTTCCAGATGGGCCAGCCTGGCAAAGGTATCTTTGTCCCACCTGATCAGGTGGTTCTTGTCTCTCATGCACTTTTCAGTCTTCAAAGAGTCTTGTGTGACCATAGAAACCAAAATGCTGCTTTCACCATCAGTGATTTTGCCTCCAGAGTTGTCCACACATCCTCAACATGACCTGCTCAGGATCAGGAGCTCATCTGCACCACCAGATATCCAAATCCAGACAATTTCAGTGTAGTTGCAAATGAAATCTTCTGTTTAACATTTCTGAGACCTCTTTACCCACTTCTTTTTGGTTTTCCCCACCTACACTGGGATTTAGGCTTCTGTGTAGCAGACGGTGGAGGTTATGAAGTTCCATTATGTTAAAGGTCACAGAATTCTTCTGGGCATGGTTCAACTGGCATCACCCAGCTGAGGGATAGAGCTGTGCCAGCCAAAACCTTGAAAGCTCTAAAGTTTTAACTAAGAAATATTCTCATGTTTCACTGGATGAGCAGATGGATATGAATCAGGAGAAAATATATGTGTGTGGAAAGATTAAATAGATTTCCTTAAGGAATGTCAGGGCTGTGTTAATAAACTTTAGAATACATTGGAAGGATCTGTCAAGCTAAATGAATCTTAGTTCTTTTTGAAAACAAAGGGTGAATATTTATGGGTATGTGTGCCTTCAGGAAAAAAGAAAATAAAAGGGATAGATATATTAAGAGCATGATAAATTGCAACCACTGTTACTTCAATTTTTACTCCATAATTTTCTAAAGCCATTAGAAGCACTTTTTCCCACTGGAGTTCAGCACAGTAACACCAGGGCAGACTTGTGGATGTGTGTGCCACGTTCCCACCAACTTCCAGCTGTGTTTCTGCTTATATGAAGTTTGCCCACATCTGCTATCAATTTTAATAGTTAATGCTTAGTTCTAGACTTAAGGTTTACACTGGCACACATCAGTAACACATCCATCAAGTGAAATCGAAATAAATTCTTCCACACAATTATATTTTTATTATAATATTGTAATAGTAATAATATAACAATAATGTTAAAATAAGAGCATTTTTGACAACAAATGTTCTTTCAAGGGTGAGAGCTGCAGGTCCACAAACCATTAAATCAATGAAACTTTAAAGTAAAATTCTGGAATGATATCAGTTACGTAGTGGGTACACCTGCAAAATTTATATTCTATTAAAGGAGACAATACTTAATCTGAAGAAGAAAGGAGATAACCCATTGTAAAATTGCAATTTTCATGGACAGTTATATTTTTGGGGTTTGAGTCTAATGAGGCCAATAACATAACATTAAATAGGTAATAACCTCCCAGTCTTGGAGCTGCTATTTTCTTCTGATCATTAGCACAGTAGGAATTTGGTATTCCTCAGTTCTTGCCCTGGCCTGTGGGCTGTGTGTCCATGGAATAACCATCATCTGATGCAATTCAAAAATGGCTTAAATTAGGCTCAAATATGATCCCTAATGCTGCAAAGTGTTCGGGAAGTCACAAGAACGTGGAAATGGCCTTGAGAGGTGAAAACAAATCTGTCTGTCTAATAGCACAGTGAGCAGAGTTCAGGAGCTCTGGACACACTCCTGTGCCCTGTGTTTTGGGATGGCCCTGCTGGAACAGGGAGGTGGCACCACATGAGCCACTGAGGGCCCTTCCAGTTTGAACCAGTCTGTGATTCCATGTTTGGCACTGGTGAGATCCCATCAGGAATATTGAGGACAAGAAGGTGCTCAGAGAGCTGGGACTGCTCCACCTAGGGAAAGGGAAACTTGGGGAGTCTTATCCCTCTCTTTCTGTGTATAAATACCCAATAAAAAGGTGTAGAAGAGATAGATCAGGCTCTTCCACTGGTGTCCAGTGACAAGATGTGAGGCAGCAGTGGGCTCAAAGTTAAATAATAGAAATACGATTTTAATTTAAGTAATTTAATTCATTATTATTATTTATATATTTTTATCATGAGAGGGATCAAACACTGACATAGGCTACCCAGAGAGGCTGTGGATTCACCATCCACAGATCACAGAATGATAAAATCATGGAATAATTTATGTTGAAAAAGAGTTCCAAGATCAAGTCCAACCTTTGACCGGGCACTAAATTATATCAAGAAGTGCCACATGCGCTCATTTCCTGAACACTTCCAAGGATGGTGAATCCATCACTTCCCTGGGCAGCCTGTGGCACTCTGGGTATGGGATGGTGCTATCCAGACACCTGCTGAACACAACCTGGGCAGTCTGCTCTGGTCCTTTCTGACCAGGCATTTGCTGTGGATCTCTTCCAGGGATGCCTTTCCGTGTCAGCAGTGCTGGGATTTTGTGGGAATGTGGAAGATTTACATACACTTGGATCTCAGCAGCAGCACTAAGATAGGTTATTTTGTACTTTTGCCTTTCCCTACTAATTTCTACCATTTTGTCTGACTTCTCACTTTGTTGAGATAACCTCTCATGGGCTGCCTATCCCAAGAGTGATGTCATGCTCTCGAGTGATGAATATAGAGCCAATCACAGTTTTATCTTTGTTTTTCCATGTATTATCCTCTAAATGTACCTATAATGAATTTATAAAGTGCTATCCTTGGGAATGCTCAAGTGTGCTCTATTTTCAGAAGTGTTTCAGAAGCATTATTTTTAAGAAGCATTAAGATTGAGACTGTAAAAATATTGAGACTGTAACAATAAGACCTTTTTTTCAGAAAAATGTATGAAAATTAAGGTCCTTCTAACATCTGTCTGTTTGAATACACAGGAGTAGATACAGCTGCTCTTCTCCAAGCAAGGAAAGCACTTGTAGTGCAAGCACTTCATGGAGTGAATAAGTGTGATTAATAACCAACCACTGTTAATTAGCATCCTTTCTCCTACTCTATGCCAGAGGGCCTGGTAGTATAAATGACTGATTCCCTACAGTGCCAGATAAGCACAAGTTCATTATCCTTAATTTCAGTTTCTTTTTACAATTTCCAGTTTGACAAGAAATGGGTATATGAAATCCAAGACTTTCCAGGTTCACAGGTGTTTCCTCTCTTGAAAGTGTGGGCCAGCACAAGAGTAGGATTCTTGATGATTTAGTAAGATTCATGGGTCTTGAAATCATTTAATATAAATTTAGAAAAAAATATACAATCTTCTTCTATTGGTTTGGGTTTATTTCCCAAATATTTTGTCACATCTGAATAACTTTAACTTATTTAACAGGAAGATTCCCAATCATTTTCATACCCAGGGAAGTCTACTAAATGATGTCACAAAGAAACAAAAACTCCTAGAGCAAGCCAGAGATGATTATATCATTAATGGATTGGTTTGAGCTGGTATAATCTTTATGAAAGGCTTGGAAAAAGTAATCACAGAACCCCAGAGTGGGTGAGGCTGGCAGGGCCGCAGTGGCTCACGTGGTGCCACCTCCCTGCTCCAGCAGGGCCATCCCAGAGCTCAGGGCACAGCAGTGTCCCTGTGGCTCTGGAACATGGCCAGGGAGGAGCCCCCAGAGCTCAGGGCACAGCAGTGTCCATGTGGCTCTGGAACATGGCCAGGAGGAGCCCCCAGAGCTCAGGGCACAGCAGTGTCCGTGTGGCTCTGGAACATGCCCAGGAGGAGCCCCCAGAGCTCAGGGCACAGCAGTGTCCCTGTGGCTCTGGAACATGCCCAGGAGGAGCCCCAGAGCTCAGGGCACAGCAGTGTCCGTGTGGCTCTGGAACATGGCCAGGAGGAGCCCCAGTGTCCCTGTGCTCAGGGCCCAGGAGCCCCCAGGTGTCCCTGTGGCTCTGGAACATGTCCCTGGAGGAGCCCCAGGAGCCCCCAGGGGGCACAGCAGTGTCCCTGTGGCTCTGGAACATGCCCAGGGAGGAGCCCCCAGAGCTCAGGGCACAGCAGTGTCCCTGTGGCTCTGGAACATCCCAGGGAGGAGCCCCCAGAGCTCAGGGCACAGCAGTGTCCCTGTGGCTCTGGAACATGGCCAGGGAGGAGCCCCCAGAGCTCAGGGCACAGCAGTGTCCCTGTGGCTCTGGAACATGGCCAGGAGGAGCCCCCAGAGCTCAGGGCACAGCAGTGTCCCTGTGGCTCTGGAACATGGGAGGAGGAGCCCCCCAGAGCTCAGGGCACAGCAGTGTCCCTGGCTCTGCTCATGGCCAGGAGGAGCCCCCAGAGCTCAGGGCACAGCAGTGTCCCTGTGGCTCTGGAATTGCCTGGGCTCAGGAAATGCCCCAGGGCAGTGTCCTGTGGCTCTGGAACGTGCCCAGGGGCAGAGCCCCAGGGCCTCTCTGCCTCTGCTCAGGCTGGCCCTGCCCAGGGCTCAGGTTCTGCCTCCTGTGAGGGAATTGCTGGGCTCAGGCCCTGCCCGGGGCTCTGGGGCCATGGCTGGGCCTGGGGCAGGGCCTGGGCCTGCTCTGACCTCTGCACACAGGGACACAGGGACAGACTGGGGGACACAGGGACAGACAGAGTCTGTCAGGGACACAGAGGGACGGCCACACATAGACAAGGACACTCAGGGACAGACTGGGACATGCAAGGACACCCAAGGACACCCAGGGCTGAGTCCCCTCTCACTGGGGCTCCTCTCCAGGCTGGGCAGCCCCAGCTCCCTCAGCCTTTCCTGGGCACAGAGCTGCTCCAGGCCCTTGCTCAGGTCCAGGAGCTCCCAGCCCTGCTGTGCTGAGGAGCCAGAGCTGGACACAGCACCCAGAGGTGCCCCCAGGGCTGGGCACAGGGACAGGGTCACTCCTGACCTGCTGGGAATGCTGTCCCTGTTGTCCCCAGGATCTCTTTGGACCCATATCTCCCAGGACACTCTGCCGGTCAAGGGCAGCTCACTGTCCACCAGGACCCCCAAGTCCTTCTCCACAGAGCTGTTCTAGCAGCAAATCTCTTCTCCATTGATTTTAAAGCAGATCACTAAAGCTTGATCCATCTGCTTTGTGAGTTCATGTTGGTTGGATTTTTGGTTGGGTTTTTTGGAGGGGAAGGGGTGCAGAGGACATGGAAATATGTCTGGATCTTTTGCAAACAGCATTTGAAAACTCATATGTAATTTTCCTGGATATCATGTTCTAGCACTTTGCCATAAATATTTAGCAAGAACTCAACCAAATTGGCATCAGGTTATAAAGCTGCAAGTTCCAGGTGCAGACTTAACAGACATCAGACTTAACATCAGATTTCAGTGTGCTGAAAACTGCTCTGACCCTTGGCTACAATGAAAAGCATTTCTGCACTTACAGGTCCCTGACTCCAGCCTGCATAATCTGATATTTACATTGAACTTTCTCTAGAATATGCATAAAAGGCAACAAAAAAATACAATATATTTCTATTGGTTTGGGTTTATTTTCCAAATATTTTGTCACATCTGAATAACTTGTAGAGCACTATTTTTTATATGCAGTCCCAAGTAATGGTGATAACTTAGGCAATTTGGGCAAAGACAATACAAATGTATTGAGAAGACTTAGAGTGATCCTCTACAGAGGTGGGTACAACTTTTTGAAGATTATCAAGTTCATTGAAATGTATATTTTGCATGAAAAAAACATATCAATAAGCACAGATAAAATTGAGTCATTAATTTCATATGGGGAAAGAGGGAGTTTATGTGAAATGTTTCAGCATTTCTGAATGAAACATCCCCTTTCATTTTAAAGTAGTGTTTTCATTTTTAATTGATTTTTTAAAAAGTTAATTAGGTCTAAAATGAAATAAAGCATTTAATTACATGTCAAAATGAAAATATTTAGTTGATTAAAAATTTTCTTGGTCCAGAACTCTTCCAAGGATCTAATTTCTAAAACTAATTTTCTCCTTGTCATCTAATGTTGATCTGAATGTTCTTGTTCTACTTTTCAAAAGCTCTGTAGGCATTTTGGAGGATAAACTTCCATGGTGAGGACTGCAAGGTCTGGACACACCTTTAGGATTTTAAGGCACAGAGGTTTTTTTCATTTACTTTCCCAGTGGAGGGCACGACAGGACTTGAAAACACCTGAGGTGTAACCATCCATGTGAACTCAGTATCTGGGGTGTTAAACAGAAATATCCAGACTCTCACAGAGGGGGAAGTTTTCCTCTCGCTTTTGCTGAAGTTTCCTCTTCACCATTCTAAGTTATTCACAGGTCTGTGGATACCTGTTCTCTCTGAGCTTTCACTTCATGGGATGCCCCATGGGCTTTCCTTGGACCTTCAGGACTGGTTTAAACATTGTTTTTATGCAGATGTCTGTCTGCCTCTTGCCAGGCTCTGGAGGTCTCTCCCTATTTTACTCTCAACAGCCAGGAAATTTTGTATCTTACAATCACACTGGGGTTTTCCCCATGCAGCTCCTCCTGACACAGGTTGTGTGTTTCTCCGAAGTCAGTATTAACCCTCACTGAAGGCTAATTCAGTGTGTCTAATGAGGGCATGTTTAAAGTGGCTGGAAATGCCTGGGGTGCTGGTGCCAGAGGCTGGGCAGGAGCCCAGGTGTGCCCAGGTGGAGCAGAGGCCAGTGGCCCCAGGCTGTGCCAGCCCTGGTGTGGGCACAGGCCCAGGGCAGTGGCTGTGCCCTGTGCTGGCCCTGCTGAGGGACCTCGAGTGCTGTGTCCAGTTCTGGCCCTCGTGGCCAGAGAGACCTTGAGGGGCTGGAGCGTGTCCAGGGAAGGGAACGGGGCTGGGCAAGGGGCTGGAGCACCAGGAGGGGCTGAGGGAGCTGGAAAGGGGCTCAGCCTGGAGCAAAGGAGGCTCAGGGGGGCCCTTGTGGCTCTGCACAGCTCCTGACAGGAGGGGACAGCCAGGGGGTCGGGCTGTGCTGCCAGGAACAGGGACAGGAGGAGAGGGAACGGCCTCAGGCTGGGCCAGGGCAGGCTCAGGGTGGACATCAGGAGGAATTTCTGCATGGAAAGGGTGCTCAGGCCTTGGCACAGCTGCCCAGGGAGGTGTTGGAGTCCCCATCCCTGGAGGGGTCCCAGGGAGTCACTCAAAGCTCTGGGCTGGAGACAAGGTGGGGATCAGGCACAGCCTGGCCTCAGTTGCCTTGGAGAGCTTTTCCAACCTCAATGAATCTGAGATTTTCTGTAAAATGTACATTATAGAACCTCAGCTCATCTAGGGACTGCATCAAGAATGAATCCTGAAACAAACAGCAAATCTTCATTTTAGTTGAGATCATTTACCCTAAAAATTTATTGGGAATGAACATAGAATTTCATCACTTCATTTTACAAAATGGGTCTCCATAGTAAAATAGCAGGAGAAAAATCTTTGCAAAAAAGCATTGCAACAAGACTTTAAAAAATACTTAGTGAAATCAATTGGATAGTTATGGTGCTGTTGCCAAAGTTTAATATTTGGGGGTTTATTTTCCTTCTATATTTCACAAGTTCTCCTGGGTAATACTCTCTATTGCTGCTGGACACGTTACTGCATTTAAAAGGCTCTAAGGAAAATACTGTTTAGGAAATATCTAGTTATTTAAATCTGATTATTAGGCATGAAACAGGTCAGCATTACATTGGTGATGACACATTTTGCAGCTCTTTTAAAATACTCACGGAAAAATTTCGTCTTGCCATGGGCTCTGAGCAGTTAAAATTGTTTCTGAGTAATGAATATATAAACATATTTCTGTATGTATCTGTATTTATATCTTCACTTTTCAGGGTGCAGATAGGGCTGTTTGGATTTGCTGTTAGAAATCTTGGGACTATTAGGGATGCAAATGTCAGGCTCCTTGAAGGCAGAAGCTGTTTGGTTCTAAGTTAAAGTTTATTTCCATACTTCCAAGTTGGGAGTATAAATGTTGCAGTTATTTTTTAGTCACTTTTATATGTTCATGATGCTAAATTCCCTCAGATTTGGCATTTTTCCCTGGACTTTACTGCATAATGTATCTTTCCAATCTAACATTTGTCAGGAAGAAAAAATACTTTCATGCTAAGTTGGGTAATGTGCAAATCTCAAAATGAAACCTCTTCATAAACTGAACCCTGCACTCCATATGGACATATAAACTGGCAAATGTGCTTTATGCAAAATTGTGGGATGAATGGGAAAAACATGTAGAAAAATAATGGGATTAAGGCAAAGAGTGGCTGGAGATTAACCACAGTAGACAGTCATCTTTGGATAGCTCCCCCCAAGCCACAGCACAGAGGAATATCATGGAAAATAGTCTGTTATAACAGACCTCTTAACATTATTTCAATTTTAAAAATGGAAAACCTCTAAGCAGAGTTCTCATGTTCTCATGAGTCAACACCTCTCTGCTCAATTCAATGGCCCTGCATCCTTTTTTATTACCCAACAATATGGCATTTTATTTGTAGAGAATACAAATCATATGTATATTTTTTTTCCTGAAAAGAACCTCAGCAGCACACACAATGCATATGCTGGTAACCTGGACAGAAAGGTTTAGAAATAATTGCACATTTTAACCTCCTTATTAACTCCAGGATGGAGTTCCAGCTATAAGGGCACAGCAGCAAGGCAAAGCTGGCATTTTTTGCAGTTGCAGGTTGGGGTTTCCTCTGGGCTTTCTTCTTCCAATGTTTACTACAGAGTAAAATATTCATGAATAGCAGGTGTAATACATTAAATATGATGAGCCTGCAGAGGGAGGATGCCCCTGCTGAAGGAATTGGAAGTTGTCAGCACAGAGATGTGCTTGTCTAAGGAGATCTGGATGCAAGGATATGTGGAGGGACATCTGCTTTGGGAGAATTCCTGGTTAATGACATGGAATAACAGAATCTCCTGAGTGGGAAGGGACCCACCTGGATCATCCAGTCCAGCTCCTGTCCCTGCACAGACACCCCAACAATCCCACCCTGTGCATCCCTGGGAGCATTGTCCAAACCCTCCTGGAGCTCTGTCTGTGTCCATTCCCTGCCGAGCCTGGGCAGTGCCCAGCACTCTCTGGGGAAAGAACCCTTTCCTAATATCCAGGAAAACATCCTCCAACACATGAAAAACTACTCCAAGTTTTAAATATTTCTTGAAAGTTCACACTGTTCATCTCTGTGTGTGATTCATCAGCAAACCCCCAACTGCACCAGCTGGCTGGACTAGCGGAGGAGGAAACCAGAATATGGAAATATTCAAATTTGGAGTTGAAGACTGCATGAAAAGGAGCCCAGTTTATAGATATTTGATGTTGGACAGCATCAAAGTCAACTCCAGGGGCTGAGGAAGCTGTGGGTGTGAGCAGGGATATGAATTCAGGCAGTGAGGGAGCACCAGGAGCAGCACAGCCCCAGCCAGCTGTGCTTGTGTGTGTGCTGGGAAGGGCAGCTGCACTTCCACGATCCTTGGGGGCCCCTTCCAGCTTGGGATAGTCTCTAAAGAGAAGGTGCTTGCCCATGGCATGGATAACTGTCCTCTGAGTGTCACTGCACTGCTCATGGTGACATTCCCCACGCCCAAGCACTGGTCACGGTGCTGAGTAATCTGGGAAGTGTCATCCAGCATGTCCCTTTGTTCCAAGGGCTCCATTCCTTATAGTTTATGAGAAGTTTTAGAAATGCAACCACAGAAAACAAGCCGCTCACTAATCAGATCTCAGCAGTGCAAGACTATGGGTGTTTTGCAGCTAAGTGTTACATTTAGTGTTTAAACTTTTGCCTTTAGCTGTTCCTCCCCTCAGCCTTTCAGACTCCTAATAATTGAAGCTTGGAGAAATCTGAAAAACAGCCCCAAGCTCCATTTAACACTTCTGTACTTTTTTCCTTATATCACAATAACATAGGGTTCATTAAACACCCCATGAATATCATTACTGAGTTGCATCAGACACCTTGCCCTTGCCAAGGGCTATCCTTTTTATTAATGTGCCAGTCCTTTTAGTTTGGGTGGTTTTTTTCAAAATATGCTTTTATTTTTATTAAGCTTGCTGATAATGCCATATGTCTCAAGAATGTATTTGGATTGCTTCAGTTTTTACCCCTGTCAATTCCCATTTGAATACATAGACAGTTCCAGTTTTCTAAGCCACTGGCAACACCAGCTGGGTGCTGTGGAGAACTTGATGAGAAAAAATATTTAAAAAGATGGAAACAAGACAGAAAAAAAGACATTTAGATCTGAAACTTCTTGCATGTGGCTCCACATTCCTTGCTGGTGTTTGTGACACTATGAAACTTAGTGTAAGTGAGGGAAGAAAGAACTCTGGGGTTCTGGGAGAGAAAATAAGGCTCAGTAAGGGCAGCATCACAGCAGTTTGGTCGAAAAGTGATGGCACAAAGTACCACAAGTAACGAAGGAGTTTAGAATCACAGGATACTTTGGGTTGGAAGGGAATTTCAAAGTTCATTTAATCCATCCCTCCTGTCATGGGCAGAGACGTCTATCACAGGATCAGGATGCTCAAAGCCTGTGGAGGGCTATTCCAGCCCTCTGATCATTTTAGTGGGCCTGCTCTGGATGTTTAGCAGCTCCACATCCTTCCTGGGCTTGAGGGCTGGAGCAGGTGGGGTCCCACCTGAGCAGGGCAGAGAGGCAGAATCTCCCCTTTCCTGCTGCCCACACTGGGGGCTCAGCCCAGGGCAGGGGGGTTCTGAGCTCATTGCTGGGGCACGGCCACTTTTCCACCCCCCAGCACCCCAATCCCTCTCAGCACAGCTGCTCCCAATCCTGGCATCCCCCAGCCTTCCCTGCCATTGCCCAGCTGCAGGACCTGGCTCCAGACCTTTGGAACTTCATTAAGTTTGCACTGACCCATTTTCCAGGATTCTGTCAGAGTCCCTCTGATGTTGTCCCTTCCATCTACTGTACAGACTGCATCTCTCAGCTTGGTATCCTCTGCATTTGCCCAGACTCTTATGAGCAATCACTGGTTTGTAGGATTCTGATGCTGGAACCCTGGTTACTGAGAATTTTAGGCTTTCTGTGCTGACAGGCACTGACCCCCCAAGAGAAAACTGCGTTTGACCTGGGGACATGGAGAAGGCTTCCAAAATTGGTAGAACTGAGATTGTGGGTGTGGAGTTTGACTAGAAGTGTGTAATATCCCATAAAAACTTAGAGTTTAAGGTTTTAGAATACAGTAATATATAAAAAGCAAGATGCAGGTTTTAGGGTGAAGGCTGGTTCTTCTTCTTCACCTTCTTCTTCACCTTCTTCTCCATGGGTTTGGGTGGTTTTGTGTAATTGGATAAAAAAGTCCACACTGAGGGCCATGGGTGGTTGGTTATTGGGTTAAAAGTAAAAATAATTTAGGTGTCATTTCTTAATTGGACAGTTTATCCTTAAAAGGCCTTGTAGAGAGAGAAATTTGTCTCCAATTTTAGTTTGTTAGAGTGAAGTGCTGTAGAACTCATGGTTTGTGAGACTGTAACATAGATTAGAACTAAAAAACATCTGAGTCCAAACAAGAAATTCTGTCTTGAGCATTTAACCCCAACCCTACCAAAAAGAAGATAAAACTCAACATTCTGACAGTACAGAAAACAATTTAAAAATGCACCAATCATGGTTTAATTCAGCCAAAATTTATTACCATATCTCAGGAAATAAAAGCTGAATATTTTTCATACAAATTCACACTGACACAGACATCTGATAATTGTCTGCTTGCTTTAGTTTTAATGCAACCCGGATCATTTTCAGCCAAATCCAGGTGCTGTGTCCTAACCTGACCAATCCATTGCACAGAGACCTTCCTACAAAGAATGAAAAAAAGCTTTTCAGGAGATTTAATTCTTGGCATGTGTCAAAAATGTCCTGTTTTCCCTACAGTGCATTTGTTCTGTGTTTCCCAGTACTCAGCTGTTGGCCAGAGCTCCCAACACTGACCACAATGTTCCCTATTTAAAATATCTGTGTACAAATATAGGGCATTTCTGATGGATTTAGAAACACATCCTTGATGCTTTGAAATATCACAGAACCCCAGAATGGTTTGAGGTTGGGAGGGACCTTAAAGGCCATCCAGACCCACCCCTGCCATGGGCAGGGACACCTTCCACTGTCCCAGGTTGCTCCAAGCCCCGTCCAAACTGGTCTGGAACAATTCCAGGGAAACCCAAACCATCCTGTGATTCCCTGACCCTGTAATTTGGTACATCATCCCTTCCAGATTATGCTGAAATTTATCAGCTTTTTCCACTTCTGCAAACCATAGAAGGCTTGAGAACAAACCACAATGAATTAATTTAAAAATATACTCACAAAAAGCCTACTTATTACAGTTTTGAACTTTGCCACTGATTACAGAATCATTTTGTGGTTAATTAAGGATAAATTGTAAACATTCTGGCAGCAACAGAAAATTATACAAAGGAGATTCAGTCACCCTCTCCCAATTTAGAAGGAAGAATAAAAGAACAAGGAAGCCTCTGGCATCTTCAGCAGATAATGGCAGACTTGATTAGCTCCAATTTCTTATTGAAAAGAACCCAGCTGGTACAATTAAATACATTTCATATGTCTTAGGCAGATGTTCATGAAAGTTTTTTAAAACAGATCAATAAGAGCACAAAAAATTATTCCAAACTGCAAAGTTCTTTTTTTTTTTTCTGTCCCTGGTTCAAGCGCACACCTAAATCAGGTGCTCAGATCTCAGCTTTGAGAGGAAAGTCAAGGAGATTGCACAACATAATTTCCTTCACCCTGAGCCCTTAGAGTTTATGCTGGGCTACAGACATGCAAAGTAATAACTGATAAAATGAAAAAAAAATCAGAATACCTATTTATTTTATTGAATTTAAAAATTTTATTTTATTTTATTTCTTTTATTTATCTTATTAGGAAGAACTTTGGGCTCTCTCAGTTGCTGTTCCATGCATATGTCCCTGTGAGGCTGGGATTTTGTCCCAGCTTCTTGCTTTAGTGGGCCAGGCTGCCTGTGTCAAGCAGCACAGCTAAAAACCTATTTCTGATGTCTCATTGAGGTTCTGTCATCTGTTAATGTTTAAAGGTTTCTGTAATTGTGAAACACTGTAGAAAAAATGATGAACCTGGTCTAGAATTAATTCTAAGCCTAGGCTTAACATCGTCTAAAGAAAGCTCAATGTAAATGTTATTTTGTTTTCATCTCCAGCACTCTCTTCATGAACAATACAGTCCCATGTGATTTTTTTTTTTTTTTCCCTCTTTCCCAAACTTCACCCAGGAATTAATGGGAGACTGGTGGACAGAGGTATTGCAGTAGCTTTGGTAGCTTCTGTGGTGGATATTAAAGATTTTGTGACCATTTTACTCAGTAGAATAATTTCAGGACATTCTTATATTTACCTTTTGTTTTTTCTTTATAAGGAGATTTTAATATTTATTACAAATGTATTAGGCAAGACCCTTATGAATATGTGTATATTATATATATATATATATATATACACACATATATACATATATGCATATATACATATATATTTTACATATATAAATATGTAAAATATAAGTTTATCTTTTACATTTATATACACATTGATAGATGTAAAGTATGAGTATACATTTTACAGGTGGTTTGTTACTCAGTGATAAGCTTCTAAAGGCTTGCTCATTCTGATTTGGGAGGGGAAATCAGAGCAACAACAAAACAGAAGATTCCATACAAGTCAAGCAAAAGATGTACAGAGAAAAAGATGAGTTTTAAATATAAGATCACCAATATGAGTGCCCCACTCCTTAAAGAAATCTGTAATGCCTGAGCAGTCTCCCACAACAGAGGAATTTCAGTTACAGGAAAACTTATCTATTTATTTATTTGTAAATGTAGTACACAAATAAACAAGAAATACCAATTTTCAGGAAATTTTGATTAAGCAAAGGCTCTTCAGAGCCAGGTGTGAATGTATCTTCTTCATGTTGAGCCACAGTCCAGCAAGGGAACAAGAACTTATTCATATAGTGCCATGCAGAACAATTCCAGCAGGTTCTAACAGTGGAAGCCCAAACCTAAATGGAATCACTACACAAAACTTTCCATTGTGGGTTTTTAGGAGCCTCCCTGGGTCACACAAGAGAACCTGGATGGCTGTTGGACAGAACAAGTGGAATATGCTCATTTATTTTGCTGTTAAAGCAGAGAAACAGGGCTTTGCTTCCTGACAGCTCCTGCTCCCTCTTCCATCCAAGGGCTTTGATCAGCTCCATGAACAAAGAGCAGCACTGGACAGTTGGAGATTTCTTTGTGAATTGACTTCTCTGATATTGACTCTGCTTTTTCTAAGTTTCAACATGAGAGGACAGAGAATTAGTTGCTGCAGGGATTCTTTTTTTTTTGTTTTTGTTCTGCCTGTGTGAACATGAAAGAGCCTTGTTTGTGTGCACATTTGAAATTCCTGTGTACTCCTTCATTCTTTGTTTTAAGAAAACAAAATAAAATATCTGAGGAGCTCATGCCCTTCTTTCTTTTCAGAAGAGTATGCAAAACTTCCAGTGCCCATCTCAAAGGGTTGTGAAAGATGAAGAGGGGGGTTAAAAAGCGTTGAGAAATTGTTATTATTTTTAGGACATAATGCTAGATCATAATAAGGGATGATCCATAGTTGTCTCTGTATATTAAGAAAATGCCAATTATTTAATTGGTTGTAGCTCTCTAAGCATTTTCTTCTTGCCCTTCTACACCCCCCTAGTACCTGTGTGAGTTTGTAAGTAAAGATTGCCTGATAAGTTATGTGATCCCAATTTAGGCCATGGCCAGTGAAACACATAATTACCCTCATTATCTTCTTTTAGTGCCTGTGTTTTATCGTGTGCCATACACTTTATTACCCAGCCTTCTTGGGTTAAGAGTCAGCTACACACTTCAGTGATCTGGAGGAACCCAAAAGAGAATAAATCAAAATAACCTCACCTCACATAATATATTTTTCTATGAACTCTTGTTTTGAAAAAAAAAAAGAAAATTGAATGTGTATTCTTATTGACAGCCAAGCCCATACCACTATAAAGCATCTTTCTCTGCATTTAAACCAGTTTTAAATTCCATTTCTTATTGTTAAAGATTAGTCAATGGTGTATTCTTGCAGTCATTTAAAGCCAAGTGCTTTGTTTTGTTTACCTTTACAAAAGTCATCAGCTGTGTTTTGCTGTAGTTTTAACTATGCAACAAAATATATTTTTAGAAGGATTTTTACAATAACAATATCATTGTGTATTGGGTCTATATTATGTTGCAGTTGACTAATTTTTAACTTGAACCCTTTGAAATCCAAAACAATATGTGTCATAGAAAACTGAAGAAGAGTGCTTGGGTAATCCACAGAATTTATTTATCCACTTTCAGCAAAGGAGACAGCATTTACCATGGCATGGAAAACTCAGATTAAATATGCATTTACTCAGATTAAATATGCATTTCCTGAGACTATTCATAAACTGGTTTTCCCTTTTGTTTTTCTTCAAACTCTCCAATTAGAGTTTTCAGGACTAGACAAGATACCTACAATGGGTTTAGACCCCTACACCCCCAATCATAAACAACATGACAGATACAGGTTTGGGAATCAAATCAAATTGAATAGAAGAAAATCATTCCAAATGGAAGGGACCAACAAGGATCATCTGTCCAACTGCCTGAGCACTTCAGGGTTGATAAAAAATATGTGTTAATGCCTCAATCACTGCCAGGCTTGGGGCATCCCCCACCCCCTGAGGAAATCTGTTCATTGCTTAACAGAACCCTCTTGGTACCTCCTAATATCCAGTCTGAATCTCCCCTGACACAGCTTTCATCATTCCCACAGCTGCTGGAACTGGTTCCAGGAGAACAGAGCCACATGACCATCTCCATGTCCCCCAAGGAAGCTCCTCAGATCCATGGTGTGACCCCTGAGCCTCAGTTTCTCCAAAGCAGACAAAACAAGAGTCCTCATAACTTCTCACAGATTGTGCCTTCCACCCCTGCCTCCAGGGTTCTTCAGCCAGATGTGCCCCAAATCTCCTCAATCCTTTGATATCTGTCCTTCAACCAGTTCTTCACATCATGAACCTGCTCATCCCACAGCTGGACAGCTTGGCCAGAGGGATGCTGTGAGGGACAGTGTCAAAATCCTTACTAAGAACCAGGAAAACTGCACCCAGTGTCTTTCCTTCAGGCATGGAGCTGTGACCTTATCACAAGAGGAGAGCAGAGCAGTTAGGTGGGACCTGCCTTTGGGAGCCCATGTTGATTGTACAATGAACGGCCTTTCAATAGCAGCCAGTGTCATTCTCCACTTTTTTTTCCGGGTGCTGAGTTTAGACTCCCAGGTCTGTAGCACCCTGGGGTCTTCCCGCATGGCCTTCTTGTAAACTGGAAAATTGGGCTTGTTCAGCTCAGTCTCCTGGAGAAGAGAAGCTTTTGGATGGCCTCATTGTGGCCTCCTAGTGCCTAAAGGAGCTGGAAAAAAAAAAAAAAGAGGGAGAGAAACAATTTACAAGGACCTGGAGTGATGGGAGAAGGGGGAATGGCTTCCCACTGCCAGAGGGCAGGGTTAGATGGGATATTGGGAAGGAATTGTTCCCTGTGAGGCTGGGCAGGCCCTGGCACAGAGTGCCCAGAAGCTGTGGCTGCCCCTGGATCCCTGGAAGTGCCCAAGGCCAGGTTGGACAGGGCTTGGAACAACCAAGTGGATGGGGCATCAAGTGGAGGGGCTTGGAGCAACCTGGGATTGTGGAAGGTGTCCACTTCCACTCTTCCTTATCCCTGATATCCCTGCCTGCTTCCTGGCACAAAACAGATACAGGATATACCTCAGTTATGCACATCAGGACTTTTGAAGTTCTGTTTGCCAGCTTAGGTTACTCCTCTA
The DNA here is from genome assembly GCA_024865655.1 of Emberiza elegans. Classification (NCBI taxonomy): domain Eukaryota; kingdom Metazoa; phylum Chordata; class Aves; order Passeriformes; family Fringillidae; genus Emberiza; species Emberiza elegans. The sequence goes on from JALJVW010000206.1 coordinate 61,949,882, forward strand.
CAAAAACTTAAAAGTGCATTTCATAATCCCATCAAAAGGCTTCTTCCCAATATTTTCAGAACGTAGCACCTTCAGAACATAGCACCTTCATCTATCCTTAAAAGCTGTTCCCTTATCTCAGTAAGAAAATTCAACTTCACCCTGTATCACTGGAATAATACATTTTTTAAATACAAAAAAATAGATAAATCTGCTTCCTCATGTTTAGCCAAAACAAAGTAATAGCATTCCTTGGACTCTCATCTTCACTCTTTGTTTCCCTCTCTTTCTTTTCTCTATTATATTTATATACCACAGTCTTTGTGTTCTTCTTTCACCATAATTACATTTTTTCAAGTATTATTTGTTCTTATATCTCTAGTCACACATGTACTTTTTTCTTAACACAGGCCACAGATTCTACTGGAATATGGTAGAAGTTAGATTTCCAGTTTCTCATGACACTCTGGGGGATTTCTGAACAGGACAAGCTTATCTTTTAACGTTTGTATTTTTTACCACTCTAAATATTATATTGTCACTGCCTTCCTGAACAGCTCATAGCTGTATATGACTCTTTGCTCTCTTATCTTCCAATCCAAAAAGCATTCCTTTTATTGGCAGAAATATCCTTCTTATGACCAAATTAATGGTTTCAAAAAGCCCTGAATGATCCAGTCATATCCATCCTTTTGATCTTTGCACTTGGTCTATTTATTGTCAAATTTTCTGTGCTATACTAAGTGTTCCTTCTATTTTTGTTTGTTCTCTGCATTGGTTTATATATTATCCAATCCATATAATTCCACAAGATTTTATTGCATATTATAGCTAGTTGGTTTTTTTTGAGGGGAAAAACAAAGATGAAAATACACAACAGTAAGAGAGGACTAAAGAAAAAACTACAACACAACATAATGTGCAGTTTTTAAATAAAAAACCTCCAAAATACTGTCTGAAGTCATAAGGGCTCTTGAAAACACACAAAGATAAATCTATCTCACATTTACTGACAACTCAGCTAAAACTCAATTTTCATTTATCTGGAGCTCTCTATGTAGTAGAGAGGACTAAAGGGCTTATTTGCCAAGTGGATTCAATGGGTGAAGTAAGAGTACATGAGAAGCTTTGTTAAAAGAGAACAAATATCTCTGTAATGCAGTGCTGTGTTTTGGACAGGAGCACACAGCAAGGGAAGGGACCAGTCTGCCCTTTGGGCTCTCCAGCCTAAAGAGGCATCATCGGACTGAACAGCAAGGGCACTCCTACCAGCTCTGAGCTTTTCCAAACTCTCTAGAGCTTCAGATTCCATGGGGGGTTTCCATGGGTATTTCTCCAGTTTCATTATGCAGCCTGAGAAAACGTTTTCCCTTACTGTATTTAAATGTGCTGCAATGGTATTGCTAAATTACTGCTCAGAGATTTTGTGTTTTGACCCTTTTGTCTCCTCCTACCACTGAATGTTTCACCCCCAGCACTTCTTTTCTAGATGAGGAGTCTTCCATTACTATGTTAAAGAATTAATTTGATCTCCATTACCCTCACAGCCCATCCCCACACCTCTTCTACTTATTTAACTTTCTTTTCTGAGGTTATAAATCAAAGCTACGTGTAGCAGGCAAGAATTCTGACGCCTGGTTTTTCACACACTGTTTTGAGTGCTGCAAACTGTTACTCTTGAGCTATGTAAAGACAAAAACTTCTGACAATGAAGACCTCTGTTGTTATCTTAAACTAAAGAGGAGGTTCTGATTTATGGCAACAGCACCAGCACTGGGCATCCTGTGGCACAGATTTATTTATGAGTGCAGATGGAAAGATGTGTTTGTGCAGTTAAGTGCTCATTACATACCAAGCAGCTGCTTAGGAGTGCCTGGGGTGAAAATGCTGATTGGGGTGCTAATAAATTATTCCAACTGAACTCTGCTTAGAGAGGTCTTTCACTGGTGCAGATGACACTGAGCATCTGTGTATCCTCCAGTAACTGCCCCCGGCCCTCACTGGCCTGTGGGCAAAGTTACACAAGAAAAACCCTGTGGGCAACATGCAGTTTTGCTCTCCTTGTTACCTTCAGCTTTAATTTTTCATTTTCTGTGGCTCCCAGCAATTCTGTTGTCTCTTGCAAGCAACATGTTCTTAGAGAGCTGAACGGGAAGGAGGAGCACACGGAGACAGACAGGGATTTTCTCCCTCCAGTTCCACATGCCATTTGCATGATTGTGCCTGGAAGGGATCAGATCACTTCTGCATTGATAAATCTGAGGTGGAGATCAGAGCTGCTCCATCTGAGGACAGGCTGGCACTAAATGCTGATGCTTGTCAACACCACACAGTGTTGTGTGTGTCTGTCACATGCTCATTAATCTGTTTTACCTGCTGTGTCTGCACCGACTGACAGGGAAAAGCTGCTGCTCCTCTTCAGCAATAAAACTCAGGAAAAGCTGAGGGGAAAGCTCTTTTGCACAAGATATACTTAAACGCTGTCTTTAAGGTATGACTTGTGGTCTGGTTTTGTGGATCAGTGTCTTGGTTTGAAAGACAGGTGTCTTCCAAGGAGGGCAGGAACCTCCTTTGGAATAGAAAAAGGAGGTTCCACTTCCCTCTGAATTGTTATGACTTTGAAACTATGGGGCTTTCAGGAAAAGATATGGGAAGAGGAATAAGAGTTCTTTACTAGAATATATATATATATATATATATATACATAATAGAGCAAAGAAGTAGCACATGAACCCAGTCCCAGCCTTTGTCAGCCAGGAGAGAGAGGGAGGGAGGGGAGGGGGAAAGGAGGACAGGGCGGAAGGAAGGAAGGAAAGGAAGAAAGGAAGGAGAAGAAAGGAAGGAAAGGAAGGAAAGGAAAGAAAGAAAGGAAGGAAGGAAAGGAAGGAAAGGAAGGAAAGGAAGGAAGGAAAGGAAGGAGGGAAAGGAAGGAGGGAAGGAAGGAGGGAAGGAAGGAGGGAAGGAAGGAGGGAAGGAGGGAGGGAAGGAGGGAGGGAAGGAGGGAAGGAGGGAAGGAGGGAAGGAGGGAAGGAGGGAAGGAGGGAAGGAGGGAAGGAAGGAAGGAAGGAAGGAAGGAAGGAAGGAAGGAAGGAAGGAAGGAAGGAAGGAAGGAAGGAAGGAAGGAAGGAAGGAAGGAAGGAAGGAAGGAAGGAAGGAAGGAAGGAAGGAAGGAAGGAAGGAAGGAAGGAAGGAAGGAAGGAAGGAAGGAAAGAGGCAGTCATCCCCCAGACACAAAGCAAAAGAAAACCAAAAATTGCATAGGATAAAAAAACATCCCCAAGACAATCAGCTACTCCAAAGAGATGATCCCCCTTCCTGGTGAACCTTGCAGCTCACATCTCCTTTACATGAATTATGAAGGGGAAAGTGTTTGATCCTGTCTTAATTTCTCTCAGACATGTTGCTGACTCAGAATTTTTCTTCTATGGCTCTGCAAGATCTAATAAAACTTTGCATTTTGTCCTCTCAGTATTTCCCTTTTTAAAATTCTCTTTTCTTTCTTTTCATTTTTTTTTTTTTTTTGCTCATGTCTTCCCAGCTAAGAAAACAAATTCTCCTTAATCTTTCCACTTTAGGAAGCATTCACCAGATGCCTTTTCTCTATCATGAGACTATATAGATGGAAGATGTATTTTTTAATTCACCAGCCAGAAAAAAAATAAGCAGAAGAGCCTGAAATGTACTTTTTCCTGATCAAATCCACCACCTTACCCTCAGATCTTGGAAATCTCAATTAACCAGCTTTATCTTGACAGTATGAAGTCACTAAAAAATGAGAGCAGTGTTGGGATGTTTTTTACATGTTGCCAACATGCATATTCACACTTCAACTCTTTTTCTGCTCCTATTACTTGTTTTCTTTAAGGAACATAAAAGTGTAGCTTGAAAATCAATGTTTTCTGTTTGTGTACTCAATAGACAAACTAGAAAAGCAGATATTTTAAAAAATCTCTAAATCAAACGCAACAAAAACTGAATAGAAGTAATGACATATATGTTCAACCTGGAAGGAATTTTTGACTCAAAATTGCTCTGACACCAAATTTTTTAAGGCTCTGATTGTAGGATTTCCTGCTGAAAGAAACCAGGAGCATTTGGTAGAAAGGTTTGAATTAGCAACGATGCCATTTTCAGTTAATAAGACGTTCTCTCATTTTCCAATAATTGGAAGCACTCAGATTCCTTCAGTCCTGTCACTCTCTGTGACAGAGACATTTAATCAGCCACTCAGAAAAAAACTCCCCTTTTTTGTCTAAGAAGACATAAAGAAACTCTTTCAGTTAGTAAACCAAGACTTCTGTGCTACATTTTCTATTTTTCACTCCATTTGTTCCACCTGGAACGTGGAACTGGCTGAGGTGGCTGGCCTCACCTGCAGGGACAGAGCTGCAGTATTAAATTGTGCATACTCATTGCTTTGGTTGGTTGGGCTGGGGTTTTTATGTGTGAAAGTAACTCTGCATGTTTCATTGATTATTTTATCACCTTTTCCTGTTTGAAATTGCCAGTATTATGCTGAGAGCACGGAGCAACTGAGATGCCAAAATGGAGTTTTCTAAAAACTTCAACTGAAATTGAAGTTTCCACGGGGTCTTGCAACCATTAACATAAACTAGATTTGGTTTTTACTGAGTTATCAGCTTTCATGATACAAGGGAAGATTTAGATGGAACACCAGGGGGGGATTTCTTCCTGGAAGGGGTGGTCAGGCAATTGAAGGGGCTGCCCAGCGAGGTGGTGGAATCCATTTATGTATATCCTAGAGAAAGTTTAATGTAAATATCAGATTATGCAGGCTGCAGTCAAGGATACCCTGGAGGTGTCCATGGAATGACTGGATGTGGCACAAGTTGGGCTCGATGGCCTTGGAGACCTTTCCCACTCCCAGGGATTCTCTGATTCCAGTTGTCTGCTCACTTGACATTTTTGATAAAGCATAAAGATGAATTATAAAATTTAAGAGTTAAATGGAAAAGATGTGGACTGGGACTAAGTGATGTCAGCTCTGCTATCCAAGGAGAGGAAAGAATCACCTGGATTTCCCCATAATTCTATGACTACAGTTGGCAGCCAGCACTAAGGAGGGATTACACACACATGAGACAAGAGCATGTTTGCACCATAAAATTATGTAATACTCACAAAAAGGAATAGCTAATAAAGGAAAAAATCATGGAAGCAAAGGGAAGAAAATGCAGTCACGACATTTCTTTTCAGTTTAAGTCATATCCAATGTTCTCCTGCATCGGTCCATGACTGTGAGACCTAATGGCACTGGGATAGAGCCCAGATAGGGCTGAGAGCTGCTCACAGTACTTGTGATCCACAAAGTTTAATCCCACTGGAATTTTGGTCAAAGAATTAAGTGTGCTGGTATCAATGATCCTTTCCAGTTGTACTGGGAAAAGGTCAAAGCCCTCCTTTGGAAGAACACTCCAGGTTCTCTTTCTGTCTTGTTTGGGTTCCTTTCATTAGATTGTGTATGGATATAATAACTCTATGTCTTGTTTTTGTCATCTGATGAAGACTAGCAAACATAGCTGAATGCAATGAAATATTTCATGATCCCTCCAATATCCTTCCAAGTGGATGTCCATTTTTTATTGGGTTCTTCCGTTAGCTACCACTAGTGCTTGAAATAATATTATTGAGATTAAAATCTCTGCCTGCTGAAGTACAGCTCTGAGGCAAATTGCTTTTAATCCAAGTAAAATGTCTGTCCTTTTTGGGACAAAAAGGGAAAAAAACATCATTAACAAAGACTGAGGAACAGGTGGTTTGAGAGCAAGGCTGAAGTGCACACCCAGAGCCATGTGGATTTGCAGATCCTGCCAGGAGGACACGAGGCATTTGCATTCTGTGGGAGCTGGAGCTCTGATTTCCATCCCTGTTCTTACACACAGGCTGCAGGGATGCTGTGCCCCACGCTGAGCTCTGCTGCTGCCACTGCCTTTGCAAAAAATCTCGGGGAATGGCAATCTGTTATTCCCAGGAATTTTCAGCAATTGTGTTGTAAATAGCAGTGCATAATTTTTTTGTCATAAAACTTTCAAAAATGAATTTAATTTCAGGTCATGCAATAAACACCAAGCGTGCTCTATACTGATTTCAAAGCTACAAGATTATCTATCAATTTTTCAGCAGGCATGAAATGAGTTTCAAAGTTTATGGGCTTTTGCTCACTTCCCTTCAACTTTACTAGGGACAAATATGTGATTTGGAGTGAAAATTACAATGGGGTGTTTTTTCATCATCTCAGTGTTCAAATGAAAAGCAAATGTGGTTATTGCAGGTAATGTTACAGACTCAGGGAATAGTCACTGTGGGAACTGAAGCCAAAATGGAGTCATAGCACCCCCCATAAACCTTCCTGGCTAATTTGCTCATTGCTCTGGTCGCAGCACAGCTGTGTGGGAATTCTTGGCACCCAGGAGCACTCCATTTTCATTCCATCTCAACGTTCAAGAGCAGAAATCTTTTTCAGGCAGTCCTGCAGTGCTCATTTAGAGTTAATAACCAATCCTCCTGGGGCCTGGTGTTGTGGGGAGAGGGAGAAGGCAGTGCTTTAGTGGTGCAGCTGTGGTGCTGTAAAGAGCACATAAAAAGAATAAATCTATAACATCACTTTTCCTTCTGCTGGAAATAAATAGCAAAACAAAACTTCTTTGGGTTGAGAAGTGAACAGCATTAAAAGAGTAGCACCACAGTATTTTTATATGCTGCTGGAGAGGGTGATGGGTCTGAAAAGTCAGGATTCAGGAGAAGTGCTGAGTGCTGAAGGCAACAGGATAAATGGAAACCTTCACCCTTTTTTTTTTCTTTTGTAACCATAACTAAAACTTGAATTTCCTCCTCTTGGAAGTGGCTTGTGATTTCTTAAATTAAAAAAAAAAGAAAACTTTTTTAGACCCCTACAATAAAAGAGGGCTAGACTAAGAAACTTGTACTTCAAGTAAGAAAAATTGATTTTTGCAGTAAACTTTGGAGCTGACTACCTAAAATCATGAAATCATGTCTACATATTTAGTTATTATTAACATTTTTTCCATGTCTAAATACTAGAAATTTTTAGAGAATTATGCAAAATATATTTTTTAGAGGGCATAAAAAAATTCCTCCTGCTTTTCCTTTTCTGTTAAAAGTTGCATAGAGAACCATATTGTATGTTTACATATAGTACAAGATTTGTAAACCTGGACCTGTTTGCAAACAGGTTTGACTTCCAATGTGTGTACAGAACTTCAGTTCATCTCCTCAAGTTTATTCTTCTTTTTTGAAAGTCTAAAGGTCCCATTTCCTTGATTTTCTTACAGTTTTTGCTTATATTTCATTATTGCTTTCTTTAGAAATCAGAAAAAGGACCACTCAGATTAGCAGCTACACTTTTTTCATCAGTGCAAGAATAGCTTGGCAATATCCCAAATTTTCTAATAAGGAGAGCAAAGTGGTTACATAGCAACAAAATTTAAATCCTTATAATTTGAGTTTGGTTTTTTTTCAAATCTGTCTTGACAGAACTGCATTGACAATGCTAATTTAAGAAGCTGATGTGTTTATAAGAAGAGTTTCTAAGGTTTTCAGGACTCAAAGTTTTGGCTCTGTATTGAGTAAAGGTTGACAGGTCCATTGTGCTCTGGACAGAGAAGAATTAAAAATAAGATTGGAAAATGTTATGTCTTGTGTGTTTCATGGAATAACAGAATATCCTGAGTGGGAAAGGACTCCCAAGGATCTTCCAGTCCATCTCCCTGCCCAGACACCCCAGCAATCCCACCCTGTGCATCCCTGGGAGCGTTGTCCAAACCCTCCTGGAGCTCTGGCAGCCTTGGGGCTGTGCCCATTCCCTGGGGAGCCTGGGCAGTGCCAGCACCCTCTGGGGGAAGAACCTTCTCCTGAGATCCAGCCTCACCCTGCCCTGGCACAGCTCCAGCCATTCCCATTGACAAGTTAATTAAATCAAGATCCATTGCTCAATGAAAGACCTTTTGTAAGAGTTGTCATTATTTGTTAATTAATTTAATGTTCAGCAACAGTCAAACTTTCCAACCTCAGAGAGCATTTTAAAATACAATTCACATTAAGTGCTCTCCAAGTTTGCTTAAAATACAAGCCATTCTCAGGACATTCAACCACCTTATGTATTTTTTAAAATATATATTTACTGAAGTAAAAATATATTTAAAAGATTTTAAATATATATCTATTAATATAATAATATATTATTAAATATGTAAATATAGTGAATGTTAGATGTTAATGTATATTATATATTATATATTATATATTATATATTATATATTATATATTATATATTATATATTATATATTATATATTATATATTATATTATATTTATAATATATAATAATATATTAATATTAATTACGTTAGAATTTATTTTATTGATTCCTGGGTATAAATCGTTCATTCGTCAGATATTCTGTCATTCATTCTGTACCTGTTGGGGGTAACATGTACCCCCATGTTCTCCCCAAGCTGGTTTACCCCTGGGTTTTACCCTCCCTCAAAGCTGTCCCTCCTGCCATTCCCCACCCATTGTGCCAGCTCTTTCCCTGCCTGTCAAGGCAACCCAGCCCTTGATTCCCAAATCTTCCCTGTCACTCAAATCTCGGGCCAATCCCTGTCTGCAACACCCCTTTGGAATTCTCCTATTCCTGAAGGCCCTATTGGCCCATGTAACCCATCCTCTCCATCCTCCTACCCCAACTGGCCCCAGACACTTGATGGAATCCCCCCATTCATCCCCTGAGGATTGATTCCCTATTGGTTTGCTGTTTCTATCCCCCCCCAACTTGTATGTGTACAAAACCCCTTGGACAATACGGGGATTTTTTGTCCTGCTCCCTTCTGCTGGAATAAACTTTTCCTTGTGGAACCTCAAGATGGAGAGCCTCCTCCTTTCTCCTCTGCCTGTCCCTGTCATGGCTTGTGTCTGACACCTTAAAGCAAGCAGCTCTAAAGTTCTTCCCCTGGTAAATCGCCATCCCAAGGCAGCTCCCCACTCCTGGGCACTGAAATTCTAAGAGCTTGTGGGAAAGACATTCTGTGTTGTCCCTGTGAGCCAGCAAGGCCTCCTGAAGATAAGGAGAAGCCCTGTATCTCTCCTCCTTGGAATGCCAAGGTCGTTACCATGGACACCAGAGGAAGAAGAGAGATATGGACTCTGGCCAGCTCAAGTGTGACGTTGCTCTTTGGGTGTCTACTGAGAACCTTGTTTCTCTTTTATGACCAATGGGCACTGTATATGTGTTAGATGGGTGTCAATATCCGGAAAGACTATAAAAGTTATGTTCGTTTAATAAAACGCCCCTTTTCACCCTTCTGATGGAGTCGTGTATTACTGTATTGTGTCGCGCTCTACAGCGACAAGAGCTAGCCCAGGTTCTGGCAGTCACTTCACTGAAGAGCTTCAATCTCTTTTCCTTAACCTCTTTGTGATATGCAATAACCCAATTGAAGTCTATTGCCATGGTTTTAGAGATAATGGGTTTCACTTAAGAGAGATCGGGGTCTTTGACAAAGGGCTGGAAAGAGACAAAGGGCTCTGAAGTACATAGGGATTGAAATCTTAAATGGAAAAATTCTTTATGTTATTCCCTTAAACAAATCTTTGGCTATGAATCTGGCAGATATATTTTAAACATCTAAAAATGACAGAGCTTTGTATTTGTTAACTGGAGAGAGGGGAAAAACGCAATCCTGTGTTGTTTAGGCACTCAAGCCAACAGAGAAAATAAACCCTTCCTTGTACCCAGTGAACTTCTAAAACCTGTCCAGAGGTGATGCTGCTCCTTTTTCCTCCTGCCAGATTGTGTGGCACATATCCCAGTGCAGTTTGTCTGTGGTCCAGTCCCTCTTTCACATGAGGATTCCGCCCAGACACTCCACTCCCCCCCTCAGTTCGGTCCACTTCAGGAGTTTACACCTCTATCTGGAATTTAGCACCCCTTGTCCAATCAGGAGTTAGTTTATCCTGCCTCACTTAGAAATGAGCTCAGGATAAAATATTGATCATTCTGTAAACTTGATCCCATCATGCTCCATTGGGTTTGGAAGTTTCCATAGAGATGACATTTCCTGCTATGGCTTGTACCATTTTCCAGCTCCAGCTGGGCTGCAGAGCAGCAAAAGCAGCATCAGAAAGGAAGCACCTTCTGCAAATTCCCAGGAAAAAAAAATGAGGTTTAATTTCTTTAATATTTGATTGGGTTACAAATCATTCTCAAATGCCTTCATGATCACAGAACTCCATCTGGATGCATCAGATAAATAAAATATGATAAAAGATCTGTTCCCACAGCTGCTGGGAAACAAAGAACCCAAGTGTAAAGACCTTTTCCTGAGCCAGAGAAGGCAAAGAGGATTCATTTACAATTATACACACACTCACCAGAGAATTCCCCTAGAAAATCAGGATAGAGGGCCCACTGAAAAATACAGAGGCTATTGCATACATGATGTATGCAACACCAAGTTTATAATCAAGAGTTACGAGGTGAAAATACTGGGCTCATTGGGGAAAAGTTTTCCTTCCACCAAATTTAACAATTCCATGATTTCGCCCTTTAGGATGCAGAGTAAAACCACAGGAGAACTCACATGGTTGAGGAGGCAAAGGGAAAAGACAGACATGAGCTGTTGGAATACAATTTCAAAAATGGCTTTAATGTTCCCATAGCTCCAATTGAAACTGGGAAATTACAAGAGGAAATAATGGTGAATACTCCAGTGGAGGAGGGCAGGGCTGGATGGGATATTGGGAAGGAATTGTTCCCTGTGAGGGTGGGCAGGCCCTGGCACAGGTGCCCAGAGAAGCTGTGGCTGCCCCTGGATCCCTGGCAGTGTCCAAGGCCAGGCTGGATGGGGCTGGGAGCAGCCTGGGACAGTGGAAGCTGTCCCTGCTCATGGCAGGGGTGGCACTGGATGGGCTGTAAGGTGCCTCCAACTCAAAGCAGTCTGGGATTTTGTGATTCCATGACCTGAAAGAACAAGCAAATCTTTTGCTAATGGTGTGGAATTAATGTAGAGCAGTAAAATATCCAGGTTCATCCCAACGAGCAGGGTTTGCCTTTGTCCTTTTCAGGGCTGTCCAGGACTAAGCATGAACAAGTTGGGTTGGAAGAGGCCTCAAAGCCCATGCAGTGCCACCCCTGCCATGGGCAGGGACACCTTCCACTGTCCCAGGCTGCTCCAAGCCCTGCCCAGGCTGGCCTTGGACACTGCCAGGGATCCAGGGGCAGCCACAGCTGCTCTGGGCACCCTGTGCCAGGGCCTGCCCACCCTCACAGAGAGGAATTTCTTCTGTACCTATAAAATGATTGAATGGTTTGGGTTGGAAGGGACCTGAAAGATAGTCTCATTCCAATCCCTCCTTCCACATTATTCCAATATATTGATTGATGTCCATAGAGAGGAATCAATAATACTTGCTTCTTTAGCAAGAAAAATGGGGAAAAGTGGTGGAATATTGGAATATTATAGGATAAAATAAAAAGCCACACATAAAAAGCCCCTAAACCAAACTAACAAAGCAGCAGATTAAAAAAAAAAAGATAAAAATTTATTTCTTTTGATACAGGAATGGAGAGCAGTAAGCAAATTATTAGAGAGCAGATGGGGAAGAAGGCATAAAAATGTAACTTGTAACACAAAAAAAAAAATTGTTGGTGCTATTTTGGGAGCTAGGGCTGTGTTAGGATTTGTACTGCAGAGGCTGCCTGGGATCTGGCCACAAGAAGGAGTGAACATCTGTGTTCTGTGGGTGGGCTGGAGTCCATGGATTTTTACAGATCTCCTGCTATGATGCGAGAAGGAAGATATTGTCATGCTGGGTGACATTTGAGATCCACTGGAATAAGATAAGGATAAATTGGTATTTGTTAGCTGTGAGACCAAGCACATAAACACAAATTCCAAGTGCCACATGCTGTATTTGACCTGAGGTGTTGACTCCCAGGACTCCTCCATGGGCTCCCTCCCATCCCAAAATCTGCAGCCAAAATCTGCAAGATGGTTAATAATTATTTTTCCCCCCAACAACAATGGACTGAAATGTTCTGCTTTAGTCAGGAAAGGCTTTTCTGACTGCAGCTGGGCTGTAGAGGGTTAGAGCTGCCTGCAGTTTCATCATTGTTAATCCAATATAAATCCAAGCTTGACCAGTCTCTTTATGGTTGTCTTTAAGGTGACAGGAAGAGTTAATTTTTCTATGTTTTAAATTTCTTATTCTTCAGTACAACATTGGGATAAAGATAGCACCACGGGAATATATCCAACCCTTTCTATCCAGCCTTTTGCTCAGAAATCTTAGAAGGAAGAAAACATTCATCAGCAAGATGAACCCTGACAAAAAAATACAGAAATTAGTCTGAGCATGCTGTAAGAGGTAAGTTATTTTATCAAGAGCAGGGAAAAGGAGGAAAAATGAAAGATACTTCTGCTGTAATCAGTAAACCTGGGAATCATTTCTGATTTTCAGTAATTTTAATGTTTCCACAATAATCTCTGTCAGCTGAAATAATTCTTAGGGAAGGACTCTGCTCATGGGACAAAAATATTGACAGAAAATTATAATTCTTGCTTCAGATTCCAGTATAAACGTGGATTAGATTCCTGAAGAAATTTAACCAGGCCCCATTTTTACAGAGGCAAAAATTATAGTAATGATGGCCCTCTTTTTGTTCAATGCGAATGTCCCATGGAAATTCTTTGGAAAAGGGAATCTCAGGGATTTTGTAGCTGCCAGGACACCTCTGTTCCAAAAATGAAGCCTCAGATTTGCTCACAGTTTTCTAGTATTTTCTTTGATAAAAACTGGTTTAAACATTAAATCTTAATAATCTCACCCGTCACTAGGGATTTATAGGAAGCTTTTGCCAGGTCCACAGTGGAGGTGGGAATTGTTGTGTCTTCAGCTGGCTTTGGCTCAAGGTTTTAGTCCCTGAGCTTGACTTCCAGAAGTTCACATTAAGCAAAACTTGAATGGGACCACTGGGTCATGAAATCCTTTTGGGTTGGTAGTCAGCTCCATAGAGGTAAATGATGGAATAACAAGGACTTTGACAAGGTCTTTGCATTTCCACAGAAGAACTTATCCAGTATTATTTTATAATTCTGGTTAGGTAAATAGGAATTTTCTGAATAATTTTTAATTGAATGGACTCATGCCAAAAAACCTGGCTGTCAGAAATCCCTTTTTCTAATGAAAAGAAATAAGCCCCAAATGCTGCTGGCAGCACCAGCTAAAAGAAAACCAATTAAGCTCAGATTAAAATAATTTTCCATTTCCAGGAAAATCTGAGAATTCAAAGGTTTACTTGTTGGGTTTTTTTCTTATAGAAAGACTCCATAATTTAAAAATATATGAGCAATTACCCAACACTGGGAGAAAAGGCAAGCTCTGATAAATCAAATGTTCTCTCAATAATTTTGAAATATAAGGTATTTATATAGATATTGATGGATTGATTTTACTGCAGTAATATATTATTATTTGATTATGATAGTCTAGTAATATCCAGGTCAATATTTAGAACATTTTAAAGCCCTACATTCTTTTGCAATTTTAACTCTGTACAATTTACGCTGTCAGATTTTTTTACTTCCTTTCACCTTAGAGAAGCATCAGTGTCTCCAAAGAGGATTTTTGAAATATTTTTAGGATGTAGGACTTACAGCCATGTCTGTTTCTGTGAAGTCAAGGGAAAGCCCTTGGCTGACATAAATATTTCTGTGTTTTAGTTTCCTGTTTATCAGATACATAACTTTGGGATTTTTTTTTTCACTACCAGTGACTTTTGGATGTTTGGGGTTTTTTTGTCTTTGGTGTTTTTATTTTTTTTTTAATTCTAAGTACATTCTTCCCTTTAATCCTGGTCATCAATAACCTCTAATTTTATTCACTGAATACAATAGGCAGACAACTGAAACTTGGGAAAATTCAGCCATATGACATGAAACTAATTTTTAATTCTTTTTTTTTTTCTTTTTATGCCTTTCCCAGGCTTGGTATAGAACTGTGTAGGTTTTGTATTTGTTTCTGTACATTATATAACACTAGAAACTGCAATGTCAGAAAGACTCAGAAACTTTTGGCTCAGTGTAATCAACTGACTCTTTTTCAGAGCAGTTCAGGATCTGCCTTAGCTGCAGTGGTGGAAAAAACATTATCGAATTCTCCTTTATCTGAGGAGTTTAATTTCACATCTTTTGATTATTGATCATGCTTTCCATTTGTATATTTCTAGGAGAATAAATGCAGCGCAATGTCTCAGTCTTGACCTTCACTGGCATTAGGCAGTTGCATTAAACAGGTGATAAATCAGTTTAATCAGTAGTGGATGTGGGGTTTCCCACCTAGATTTTCCCATTCCTGTGCTAAATGCCAAGACTATGGATGTTTCTGAGATATCTAACTTCAGTTAATTACCTTAGGTTTGTTCATCGACAACTGAGGCAAACAAAATGAAGCCTTCCAAAAGTCCTGGGCTTATCAGAATGTTAAAATAGCTTTTAAATTAAGATACCAGATGAGAATTTATCTTCTGATCTTCGAAACCACTCATCATTTAGGAAGAAAAGAAAGCTCTAAGTGAGGGAAAACAGTTTATTTCTTCATCAAGGAGTTTAGATCCTCCAAAGGGCACTGCTCACATCAAGTAGAGCTTTTTAATTAAGCTCACTAAACAAATGCTAAATCTTTCTGTGCAAGTATTTATATTCAGCAAGCAGCACTCCTGCCTTTGTTAAACATTGATTAATGTCACAGGCATCTCACATGCAATATTTTAGGAAGATCATTAAGTCTGATTATTAAGTCTGGGAGCAGCACATAGAGCAGAAGGGTTTGGTGCAGAGTTTCCAGGCTTCTTCTGCAGGGACTTTTGTGAGAAATGATGATTGGGGGGGGATGATCAGTGGGGTCTTTGCAGAACCACAGCAGGGCCTAGAACCTAAACAAGCGTTTTTGCAGAGGAGCAAAGAAAGAGGACAGTGGAAAAATGGAGACTCCTGAGGTGTGGGATATAGTAGAAACAGGTGATCCCCCAGCCAGGGAACAATGTGCTCTGGCTCCATGATTCAGGAGGCTGAACAATTGTTTTATTAAGCTATGCTATATTGCACTAATACTATACTAAATAACATACTAAAGACCTACTATACTCGAGAAAAACCTGTGACTGTCTGGAGACAGTCAGGACACAGCTTTGATCCAATTGGCCAGTCAATCCAAACAACCCTCAGCAGAATCCAATTAACAAATCACTCTGGGTAAACAATCTCCATAACACATTCCACACGTGCCAGACAACAGGCACAGTAAATAGAGATAAGAATTGTTTTCTCTGAGCTTGTCTGAGCATCTCACTGCCTTTCCCTAGGAGAAATCCTTGGGAAACATGTTCCTGCTGCTCTCTGAGAAGAGAGCTCTGGCCACAGTGGGAGATTCCCTACTTCTGGTACCATCTGTAAATCTCTTTCCATACTCTGGGTTCTGCAGAGTCTTCTGCCAGTGGAGGGACCACAGAGCTCCAGGGCTGAGGGTCCAGACTCTGCTGACAGCTCCTTCATCCCACTGGAGGAGGACCAGGTTGGTCCTGGTGGTTTTGGCTCCCTCCCTGTATTTTTTAAGGAAATACTGCCCCTGATAGATGAGTGAAACCTATTGTTTCACCTCTCTCTCCTTAACAGCCATTGCACAAGGATCTTGCTTGGATATACAATTATATTATTGATCTTGAAAGTCCTGCCAGCACACTCCCCACAGCTGTTTAGGAAAAGATGGCACATTTTCCTGGAATTTTTCTTTTCCCCAAAAATATAACACATAAAAAGCATAAAAAACTTCACCAGTTTCAGTTTTTTTCACAGCTGTATATTTCCTATTATATCCCTAATATTTCCTATTAACATTAACCCACATTGCTCGATTTTTTAATTGCCTTTTCTTAATCACATCTCTTTGGCTGAGATTAACATTTGGCAGCCAAGTGACTTGGCAATAATTCTTTAGGAATTGTTTGCCCACACTCCCATTACATTCAAAAAGATCTGTTTGTTCGTGTTTGCCTGGCAAAGTATTGAGTTCAGACAAGGGAATTCTCTTATGTGTAAGGTAGGTGCAGGCTGGAATATGATTTTTTATGGACTATGCTAAAAACAATATAAATAAAATAACAAAATAAAATAAATGTCTTCATTTAGATTAAAGTCTTGCCTGCAATTTTTTTTCTCTTCTTGATGTTCTATTAATGGAATTTCTTCTTGCATGCTCTAGACATTTAAAATCTTTTGTGCATTCCAGCTATGTCAAAACAAAATTAAATACAATCAAAACCTGTCAATCCTTGTTGTTTACTACCTCCTATTCCTTTTCTTTCATAAATAATTTTTTGGTCATCAGTATGCAGATCTGAATTTTAAAAGCAACGATCCTAAATCCCATCCACTATCCTTCCACTATCCCAGAGTCCTTCCACTATCCCAGGTTGCTCCAAGCCCCATCCAACCTGGCCTTGGACACTGTGGATCCAGGGGCAGCCACAGCTTCTCTGGGCACCCTGTGCCAGGGCCTGCCCACCCTCACAGGAACAATTCCTTCCCAAAGTCCCATTTAACTCTGCCCTCTGGCAATGGGAAGCCATTCCCCCTATCCTGTAACTCCATCCCTCATAAACAGGCTCTCTCCATGGTTCCTGTTTTCTCCTTCAGGCCACAGTTAGGTCAACCCAAATCTCCTCCAGGCTGAACAATCCCAGTTCTACCAATCTTTCCTCCCAGCAGAGCTGCTCCATTCCTTTGAACATCTTGGTGCCTCCTCTGGACTCCCTCCAGCAGTTGTCACAATATTTCAGTTAGGAAAGAACCTGCTTATTGAACATAAACTGAATTTATTTCACTGGTTTATTTTTACCCCTGGAGTTTGTTTCCTCAGTTATCACCTCAAACCAATTCACTGGTTTGCTGGAGCATATGCTTCATCCTTAATCTTGTTTTCCTTCAAGGTAAACAAATTCAAATGAAGTGTTTTGTGCAGATAAACTTTTAGATCCTTGCTATCCAGGAGGGATTGCAGGTCCTGGGTATGTTTTCCTTCAAACTAAAAGTGCCAATTGTATCTGATTAGCGGTGGCAGATGGTCAAGATAAAGTTTACCACAAACACATTGACTCCCATTCTGCTTCCCAGCAGTGCCTCCTTGAGCCTGCTAGAAGAGATTTACATACTGATCAGAACTTTCAGCTTCTATACACACCTATTGAGTCCTTTTAACTTTCACACATGATTTTAATTCCCCTTCTCCTTAACTAACAGGTTCACCACTGTTAGTCTGTCACCACTTTGTCTTTAAACAAAGACTTATTTTTGTCGTGGTGCTAACAGCTGCAAGAACAGCCCATGTAAAATTTGTGGGGCAGGAGGGGTTACTGCAGGTGCAGAACAATTTCTGCCCAAGGGTTTCTGTTCACCAATGTTCACACAGCCCATGCACCTGCACAGGCTCTGCTCCTCCAGCCCAGTTAGGACCAGCACCATGGACCCAGGGCATTCACGTCCAGTTGCTTTATATTAAATAACAGGACAAGAAGAAATGGCTTCAAGGTGCACAACAGGAGGTTTAGATTGGATGTTAGAAAAAATATCTTTATGGAAAGCCTGCCTAAGGTCATAGTGGAGTCACGATCCCTGGAAGTGTTCAAAAACATGTGGATATGGCACTTGAGGACATGGATTAGTGGTGAACATGGTGCTGGTTCTGGGTGGATGGTTGGGCTTGGTGATCTTAGAGGTCTTTTCCACCCCTAGTGATTCTATGATTTTGTTGTCCAAGCCTTGCTGGTGTCCTGGTCCCTCATTGTGATGAACCTACTGTAGGCCCAGACACTGAAAAGGCCTCAGAAAACCCTCTATGGATATTCCCCAAGACAGTGGAATGGGAATGGAGTGCTGTTTGCAGTATTTCACCAGTTTTCTACCTGGATCACTAGCACTGTCCAGTGTCCTTCCCAAAACACGTCACAAGAGCTTAAAATTATTAATAGCTCTGTATATTCCTGTCCAGCACATCTTTAAACCTTGAAAAATCTCACACCACGCCCTGCCATGGGCAAGGACACCTTCCACTATTCCAGGTGGCTCCAAGCCTCATCCAGCTTGTCCACAGAAAATTCCAGGGGTGGGGCATCCACATCCTCTCAGGACATCAGAGTCCAGCACCCTCTGAAGGGTTCATTAAACGTTTCCCGTGCGGAGGTTTAGTGTTTTACACCAAATTTCATTGTTTGGCGCTGTTTGACACAAACCAAAGCACACCTGGGAGGTTCCTGGGCCCTTCCATTGAGCTCAGGAGCAGCTCCCAGCCCTGGGGAGGGATCAGTCAGGGCAGAGCTGGTGCTCCAAGGAATCCCACCATGATTCCTCTGCAGAGCCACTAAAGGTCCTCCAGTGCCAAAAGAGGCTTCCAAACTTTACCGTGTTCGTACTTCAGCTGTGCATTATCCAGCAGCTGAAGAATTTGGTAAAGATGGGGTCACAAGTCCAGGTTCTGGGGTCATAAACACAGCAGTTTTCTCCTTCTTAGCACACTGGTAAAAAGCACTTAATATTCATAAAATTTAAGTGGCACAAGACCAGACAAAGGAGAAGGGAACCCAAAGCACTGTAAGAAGCACAGCTGTAATTTCAGTTTGGTTCTGACAGCTTGGGGACATCACTAAATCCACAGGTTCCTGATTGCTTGTGGGAAAATATAAACTAGGAACTTCTAGAAGGAAAAATCCAAGAAATGAATGAGGGTAAATGTTTCCTATGTGGTTTAAAATGTTAAGAGAAGCTTAAGGAGTTTCTAAAATGGAAACTTGTAAATTATGAAGCTGTTTGCAACAATGTGCTGTCTTCCTAACTCACCACTGACAGCAATTTTGTAATTATTCTTGGATATATTGAGGTATGGGAAGAGTTTACAAAGCATTGCCATTAAAACTAAAGATTTTCCTGTGTAACAGACTGAAGTGAGATAAAAACCCAGCATCTGGACCAAAATTTCTCACTAATACAGCATAAACCCCATCCAACATGCAAACACTAATCTTGTTGTTGAACTTCAGGGTGGTTAAATCACCAGAGGTGGAGAGAGGGATAATTCCCTGGTTGGAGGAGATTAAAACAGGAAGAGGAGAGGGCTGCAGGTGAACAAGATTATTCAAATGAAAGCAGCAGGAAGGAGGAAGCAACACTGGGTGAGAAATAACTTTGGTTTTCAGTGAGAAGGGGTGATATGAATTCCTTGTCTGGGTTAAAAATTAATGGTATTTGTCATTTTACAGTCATGGAATTTGAGGTGTTTAGTGTAATCTTTCCCATTTTCCCTGCCTCTCCTCCATAAGTGCCCAGTATATTCAGCCTTTTATTTAAATAGGTTTTTTCTTCCAGTTCACTCTGGTTTCTGCAGCTCTCATATATTCTTGGGAATATGTGTCCTAGATATCAGAGGTTCACCTATTTGTGAAAAATAAATCAAAATTCCAGTCTCCAATGGAATTCTGTCTGATTTAACTCCACAAAAAGCTAATATAAAAGATTGCACTTGAACCACAAATGAAAGGTGATGAATTTTGTTTAGGCAGTCTAAATATTAATGGGACCAAAATGAAGTTTTAAGTTCTATACATAAAAATTGTACCATTTGGCTTGTACCTAAATCTTGACTGCTAATGAGATTTTGATTGCAATTGCAGGCACACACATGGAAAATGCTGGGATTGTAACAAGGAAATAAACCAATTTATTGCTGCAGTCAAGGCTCTTCTAAGGGATTCTTGAAGAGTTTGCAATGCCCAGTTAGTCATTCATGGTTTGATAGATAATAAATCTTATATCAGAAATATTTCACCCATGAAGCCATGTTTGGGTCCATCTGGGTACCTGAACTCCTCTAACCAAATATTTTCACTTTGCTAGTTATGAAAAAAAAAAAAAAAAAAAAACCTCTTTTTTCTCTCTTGGTTGTTTAAACAAGAGCTCCACGTGGTGAAGGATTTGCATTTTATCCTTAATCAAAGCTACAGGAAGCAGTCAGCTTCACCTAATGATAGGAAGGGAATGGGGATTTGAACAAGATTTAAAGTAGTGAAAAGCATGAAGAGATTAATGATTAGAAAAAAACAAAGTAGGAATGATTCCTGGAAGAGGTGGGTTTAATGAATTATTGGAAAGAGGAGGGAGAGGGCATTTGGCAAAAAGACACAGAGTTGAATGTTCATTGTGCATTAACATTAACAGAATAAAAGCACAGAAGGGCTTTAGAGATGTAATGGAGAAATACATAATCCCAGAGAGGAGATTAGACCTGAAATGTTCTTACCTGCAATGGATATGTGGGAAGTCTATTAAGTAATAAGGGTAGAAATGAAATGGCTCCAAAGTCCTCCCCACTTTCATTAGCTCAGGAGCACAAAGTGGATTCCCATTTTATGGACCAGAAGTGACAGCAAGCGTGTAATGTATATTCCTCAGATTGTTTCATGTGGGTTAGGCATTGTTTCTTCTTGAACTCTTAATAATACTTTTTACAAGGTGAGAATTTGTTCCCACCAATTTAACTGAATTCTGTCTGTTCAGGGACAGGATGAGAAGCAATGAACATTTAATGAAATTACAATGTAATGAAATTTTGAAATTCTTTAATTTGCAATATTTTCATTATTTTATAGAACATGTGGGTGTGAGGTGCCAGAAAAAGAAGATGTTAAAGTATCACACATGCCGTGCATGATCTCCAAACAGCACATGGCTGGGTTCATGCAGGTGGAATAACAATTTTTATTTCATTAGCCAGCAAATATGGGGTTTTGAGTGCTTTTTTTATTCTCCTTCCCCCCAAAAAACCCTGTGTTCTTTTTTTGTCTGTAATCTCAAACATTAGTAGTATCAAGTAGTGTTCAGTAAGGAGAGGAAGAACAGGTAGATGAGAACTATTTTGACTTCAGTAAATTTATTTTTCCTGTCAAAAACCTATTAGAAGTAGATGGCAAACCAATACATCTTATGTCTTTTATGATCTTTTGGGATTCCTTGTGTCCTTATTTTCTGTAAAACTTCATCCTATCCTAGTGCTTTCAATTTTATATTTATACCCTTGACTGTACTAAACTAAATGTTATAAATTGTTGTGTAATAGTGAGTTTATTGCAGCTAAACTCAATGCTATAGATTCACTAAATCAGGCTTTTATATGTAGATGTGTTGTAATTTTCCAAGCATGTGTGTGTTTCTAAATTGCAGGTTCAGCATTATGCACAAGGTAATAGTTTTTATTTCATTCTCCTGTGCAAATGAGTGTTGTCAGTCAATCCAGGTTTAGATCCATGTCATTGTTTTGCATTAATCAGTCACAGAGTTGTTAAATGGTGCCACAACAAAGTTAAATTACCTCAAACTAGCACTAACAATGGCTTTCCATTAGCATTCCATTTCCAGTTCCATTATTCCATTAATATTTAGGTTTCGTTGGCAATGAAATGTGCTTCCTGTGCTTATCATGCTAAAGTGGTACAGAAAATTTCACACTTTTTCTAAGGAGAAAAGAGTGTATTTTGTTGTCCCTGCTATAAAGAAGAGTTTGGTGTTGCTACTAACCATTCTCTGCAAAAGGAAAGTGACTTGATAGCTGTAAACAGATGATAGAGAACAAGCAGATATTTTTCTGATGCCTGATGTAGAAATACCTCCATGATCTCTGTGCAGTCAGGCTCTGGGTGAACTCCATAAAATCCCCACTAATCAAATACAGATGGGAGAACCCTTTTAAAATTAACCTCCTCAGGGATGTTCTTGCTTATCTCAGAAAGTCATCTCATTGTAGAACAAAATCTATTCATGAGGAGAGATGCATTTTGGATTTGGGGGTGTTTCTTGGGTTTTGTACTTTTTTTTTCCCCAAGTTCCCATATCATTTTCTCAGTTAGGAAAATGGGGGATTAAACCAAATTAATTTCTTGCTGTGCCCCCTGATAAAACCAATCCTTGCCTGGATAGAAGATCCTGTGTTGGGTTTTCAGCTGGGGCTGAAAAGGCTTTGCCCAGCATAAGAGATTTATATTATTTATATAAATTAGAGATTTATAAGAAATGCTCAGCATTTCTGAACTGGATCTTGCTGATCAGAAACTCTCAGAAGGACAGAGGCCTTTGCCACTTTCAGCATGGTGGGCTGTGACTGACACTCCTTCAGCTTAAGGTCAATGACACAAGAAAAAAAGGTGTTAAAACCACCATATCCTTAAAATCCGTTTCCATCATTAGATTCTTTTCCTACCCCTCAGTCATGCAGAACACACCAAGGGGGAAGCTGTCAATGTGGGACATTTAGACTAAGTAATGAATAGGTGTGGGGAGAAACGAAAATTATGAAGGCATTTGTCTCAAATGGGAAACTGCTCTTTTTTTAAACAGAAATTATATTGTGTCCCATAATGAAGTGGGGTTTCAAAATTTAGGCATTCAAACGTCTAGGTTCAGTTTCAGGACAGAGCCCAGTCAGTGGCAATAAAGAACATTTAGCTGTGTTGTGGGACATCCAGTTTTGAACCCTGGTTTTGCTGTAGTGCCACATTTGTGTTCTCAGCTGAGCTGCCTTCAGTCTTTGTTCCAAACTGTGTAAATAATTAATTACAGACAGAAGAAATGACACAGAGACTTGGATCTTAGTGGGAAGGTGGAAGTGTCAGGCTCCTAGAAATACAGAAAGTGGTTCTCATCTCTTTTGGCAAAGATTTTTATCTAATGAATAAGAACTTTCTGACAACTTGTACACTTTTAGAAGGACAAAGAAGCATTTCCTGTGCATATTTATGGACAAGTGATGTTTTTAATCTTGACAATAACAAGTAGATTTGCTTGAGGATAATTTATTTCCTGACACTTTCACTTACAGTTCTGTCTGTCATTAAATATAATTTTTAGCAGTTTTAACTCAAGGTATATGTCCAAATAGTTCTGAAATCATCCATTTAATCAAAAGTTGGGAAAGGACATTGGTGGCTCTCAGGGATGAATTACAGACACCAAATTTGCACCCTGAACTGATGTATTTCTTCCCTGCTGCTTTCTAAAGCTGGGCATAACTACAAACAATGAACCTGATTTGAGAAAGGCAGCAGAAACAGGAACCTTAGCAACAAATTTTTTTCTGGCATTAATTTGGTATTTATCACAATATCCACTGGAAGCTAATTTTATTTTGCTTTATAGCATTTTTAATAGTTGTGAAGTGTTTTTCTTGCTCAGAAAGACAGGGAGATTTTATTTTCTATTGTTAGAAAATACCACTTTCCTGCATCATTACATTATAATGGAAAAGTAATTTGCTTCCTCAGTAAGTGGAGCAGTGCCTTCATTGAAGGGAAGAGAAAAAAAAAAGTGAATTAAGGCTCAAAGGAAGTATCAATGCATTGCACGTTGCAAGGGGAAAATAATATTTGTTCCCTGACATTGTGCAGGGCGTAGGGAAAGCTAATTGCAGTGTGATTTCTGTGATAAGACAGCATGCTGAAAACTCCTGGAAAGAAGAGTAATTTTGGGGCATTAAAATTCTGATGTTACTATTAAAAATGTCACTTTGAGGTTTAATGGCAAGATTTTGCAATTTCCTCATAGCACGGTGCTGTAGAGCTGTTGGATCCTTTGGTATCAATGATGGCATTACCTTACCACTGTGTAAATCACAATGTGACAGTGGCTGACAGCACATGCTAACCAACAAGGATGGAAATTTATGGATTGTTTCTCCCTGTTCTGCCTCAAATATTGCCAATTTTGACACCAGATGATGCAATGTCTGCTGAGATTTTCCTTTTCTGCTGTGTGAATTTTTCAAGTGACATTAAAATCTGTGTCAGGGTTTAGACTGAAGTTGTGTAATATGGGGTAGAAACTCTCCTTAGTTTGTTTAAGATAAAATCACAGACTGGCTTGATCTGGGAGGGACCTCAAAGCCCATCCAGTGCCACCCCTGCCATGGGCAGGGACACCTTCCACTGTCCCAGGTTGCTCCAAGCCCCATCCAGCCTGGCCTTGGGCACTGCCAGGGATCCAGGGGCATCCACAGCTTCTCTGGGCACCCTGTGCCAGGGCCTGCCCACCCTCACAGGGAACAATTCCTTCCCAAAATCCCATCTAGCCCTACTCTCTGTCAATTTGAAACCATTCTACTTCATCCTGTCACCCCAAGCTACCAGTTTAGCGTGAAATTATTTACAGAACAGTATGGCAGATGTGTAACTGACATCCCATAATAGGCTATGCTGCTGCAATATTCCTGGATATCTTGGTTTAAACCAACCATGATTCTCCTAACAAATGTAGTTTTACACAAAAATGCCCATAGGTCAGAGCCTGAATATAAGCCTTCAGTGGGAATGTTCCTTAAATTTAAAATGAAGAAAAACAAACCCAGTGGATTTTTTACAAACTCCAGTTATTCAGCAGTGCTGTAGTTAGTGTAGGAAACAAAGAGAATCACATCACCCTGGGGTTTATGATTTTAAGGAAGTGAAAAGTTATCCTGAAAAGCATGGAAAACTTTGCATTTATGGCAGGAAAAAACAATGAGCTTGCTTAGTGTCCAGAGAGGTTAAGAAAGAAAGAAGTTACGATGAGAAATTTGTAATATCAATTTCTAAAGAAACCCCAGTTTTTTACTGTGTCATAAAATTTAAAAAACGGGATGACGTTGAATGATAGGTAAAGGCAACAGCAAACATAGAATTCTTTTAGTACTGCTGTGAGTGAGGACGTTTTCTCCAAATTCAGTAGAACCAGCATCCTTACAGGGTGACTGAACCCTCATAGATTGAGATAGAAGTCAGGCTGCTGCAGCAATCAAATAAATACAAAACCAACTTCCATTCCTCATTTTCCATAATATTGTGTCTTTTCCATTAATATTTGTATTTGAAGAAGTTCTTAATCATAGATGCATATTAAAACTGATTATAAAACTGTTACAATTTGTGTTTATCACAATTTTTGTTTTATCTTCTTTTTGGCATTCACATTCTCTGAAAAAAATACCTTCATCCAGGATTTTTCTCCAGGGAAGCTGAGAAGCCTCAGAGAAAAGGAAAACAATTCTTATCTCATTTGCTTCTCCTGTGCTGTGCTCATGTGGGATGTGTTTGGAGATTGTTTACCCACAGGTGATTGTTCCATTGGATTCTGCTGTGAGTTGTTTTCACTCTTTGGCCAATCAGGGCCAAGCTGTGTCAGGACTCTGGAGAGAGTCATGAGTTTTCAATATTATTTTTTAGCATTCAGTAAGTGTCCTTTCTGTACTCTTTAGTATATTATAGTATTCTTTAATATAATATAGTATTATTAAGAAATAAAATACCCTTCTGGGAAAATGGAGTCAGATGCATCATTCCTGCCTTCGCTGGGACATTCCCAGCAAATACAATACTTCTTATCCCTGAGAATCCAAATTCCTCCATCCTGGTCTGACTCATCTTCATTCTCTTTCCAAATCTCATGTGTGGTCTGAGACAACAAACAGGGTGCTCAGCATCCAATGACTCCTGGTCACTCTGTCTGCTTAGGAATGAATTGTGGTTGTGACATTCAAATTGCCCCCAAAATTGGCATCACCACCTGGTCTTTGGAAATGCTATTGGTACAAGTACATAAACCTCGGGCAGTGGGGAAACTGAGACCAAAAAATGACCAAGTAGGGTCTTGAGTCCTTGCAAAGTCAGAGCACAGCCCAAGGCCTGTTATAACAATGGCCATGCTGAATTTACTGAACTACAGGGTTGGATATAATCCAGACCATCACAATTTAAATGTTAGGCAGGGTTCTGTCCAAAAAAAAAATTAACATTGAATATTTGCATGATTAAAACCAGATAAATTTAATTCCTTGAGAAGTGTCAGTAGAAAGTATTTTTTATTAGGATTATTTAAAGCATAATCTGGCCACTGTTGAGTTAAATCATGTCTTTTATGCACACATGGTGGTGGTTTCATTTCCCTCTTTCTGGGAGTGGAGCTGTGTGGGTGCCAAGTGTGGTTCAGCATAATTTGAAATCAAGGATTTGGGTGTCAATTAACATTTATAAACTTCAAACTAAGGACTTGGGTGTCAGTTAACATTTATAAACTTCAAACTAATGCCAATCTGTGACTCCAGACATTTGCTATCTCACTTTCCCTTGTTGCTGGTTGTTATGCACATTGAGGTTTGTGCAATTCCATGAATCAGGATTCAGTGTTGCCTTCTGGTCTCCCTGTACCAAACAGTGTTTTAATATCTTTTTTTTTTTATTGCCTTTTCTTTCTCTCTCTTTAGGAATATCTCCTAATGTATTTCCACTCTCTCTCCAAGAAATCTGTATGCTTGTGGAAGATAAAAACACAAATAATACTTATAAAGATTGTTAAGAATGGGCCAGCTTTTCCACTGGGAAAAAAAATCTAATTTTAATACTGTCTGGATGTAGGAGAAAGGACTGTATATCTGCTGTCATTACAGGTTTCTTTTTATATAGCTATGCACACACACATTCCACCAGCTTTTGAAGTGTCTACACTGAAATGGGTTGAAATGTTGCTCAATTTTATAAATATTTAATTTGTAACTATATTTTTTGGCTTTGCTACCAACTCTTATTTGTTTTCAACATGGAAATTTCTCAGTCTAGGTTTTCATACATACAAATAGAGAGAAATCTTTAAATTGAGAGATCTTTAAAAATTCTCCTATGAGTTATATTTCCAACTTCCACCAAAAATTTTGTAGGATTCTACTTTTTCCCATCCATTAAAAAATAACCCAGGGACAGTCTACTGTAGAATTTTCTATGTTCTTGCTACAATGTGCAAATCACTGGGATGTTTCCATGAATTTTACTCAATTTAAGTCTGTTCTGGTTTTCCAAATCCATCCTGATAGAAAATGTTCCCTGGGACTGGAACGTCTGGTTTTTGTGCTTTGAACAGGTCACACTCTGACCATGGGAAATGGACTGTTCCCATTGTTCCTTGCCATTTTCCATAGGCTTTTATGGCCATTCCCACAACCCAGTTCTTTACTCTCCAACAAAATTTCTCTCTTGCAGTCTCCTAAATCTTAGTGAATGTAAGAAGTTCCCAAAATAATGAGTTTCCTTAGTTTTTTATTCTTAAAATAACTCTAATATACTATATTGCATTGAATGAACAATATGTAAAGAGAAAAAAATAGTTAAAAGTAATAAATTCTTCAAGGATTGGAGCAAGGAAATATTGAGATTTTTTTAATGGTTCAGAGAGATATTGGTAGGGCTTGTACTTACAGGTCATCCGTAAATGTCTCTGAGAAAAAGTGATAATTATTATTAATTTATTAATTTCAGCCTAGGTCATTTGAGGGCCTGCTTTCCATGCAACCTAATTTGTGACACTGAACAGCTGTTTTCAACCTCAGTTTCTTATCTTCTCACTTTATCTTCCTCATGTGGATGAGGAAGACAAGTATCTCCTTTGTAGGAACAAATACTGAGACATTTGAGCCTACTTCCTACCAATCTGAATGGAAAAAAAAATGATTTTAAGGATGTAGAAAAATCTGTTGCATTTGGCTGGAAAGAAAAATATCAAAGACCAACATTATTGCTTTGGAGATATATATTTAATGCTTTAACAGATGCCATCAATCTGTTGCCTTTTAATGAGTTTCTCGCTGTGCTCCCCTGAATTAATTATCTCTTGTCATCAGTTTCATTCTTCTGGGCTGGATTTTCAAATAGAAAAAAATATTTCTGTTTCAATGCATAATTATAAAATTGAGAGAGAACAATAACCCCAGGTTTTGAATTGGTGATAAACAGCCTTGAACTTGAAACCATATTTTTTTTCATTTCATTTTGAAGGACTCAGCTCTCAGAAATCCTGAACTAAATATTCACCCAGCAGAACAACAAGCACTGATGGCATTTTGCATGTATAATACCTAACCTGTATCCCTCTCTCAACTCCTCAATCATGATTATTATCTATAAGAAAAAAAAGATCTTTTATGTTGAAATTAAACGCTTCACCCTTCCTTAGGGGAAAAAAGAGAAAAAAAATGGTTTCACAAGGAAGGTTCAATGGAAATAATCCGCTTAATGTGCTTTGAGAATTGTGCTCTTTTAGCTGCAAGCTAGGTACCAAAGAATGTGTCTCAAAGGTTGGTGATGCCTTCAGATAGGATTCTTCAGGGTAGATGCTCAAGTTTGTGATTGTTTGAGAAGAGAAAAATAAAATGTAGAAAGGATGAGGGAGTAGTACTGAGTAGAACAGAGCTCTTTTAATGTATTGCAAAATTCTGCTGCTCTTTCTGAAAGGCTCACAGAAATTTTTATGTTGGAAACGACCTTTAAGATCATCAACTCCAAACATTAACCCTTTGTTTATGAATAGAGACCAGAGAAGAGAAAGAAAAATTGATTTTCCTGTTGAGAAAACATCCAATATGCAAAAGATGAAAGATCACAAGCAGAGATAATTTGCAAATGCTGCTGAGCAATTTACATTCAGCTTCATACATGTTCCTACTACCCCACTGTAGCAATCATGGGCTGCTGGGGAGCAAACTCAACATTTTATAGAATATCTGTAGACATCCCAGTGGTCTTAAAATAGATGAAACACTGTATTCAACCATTAGCTGCTTTTCTCTTAGCAAAATATGTACCCAGAGACTCAGCTCAGTCAAACACCAGACTCTCCTGATATTATCTGTCAATATTTTGTGCTTTTGTGTCAGCTTGTAGAAAGGCAAATATCAAACAGTCCTCCCCATGTCCTACTTAATTTCACTTGCTCTAAAAGAAAAAATAGAGTTGTTTACATAAATGAAGAGACTTAAAGTACCCCACAAAACTGGTCATTAATGATGGTACCAAGTTAATACTTTTTTTAAGGGTTTTCTACTGTCATTTGTGCAAGTTCATCTAAGAATTATTTTTATATCTGAGAATCATGTTTAGCTGCGTGGAGAGAGGATTCCAAACACATGGAGACAACTGTTTGTGCAGACAAGAAGTGGAACACATTTAGGAAAAATATCTTGCTTAAAAAACAAAGCAGAATCTTCGGGAGCAAATGGAAGATGGAGGCTGTGGAATGGAAAGTGGGGAAAGGATTGCCGAGGATGCCAACTAGAAAGTGAATATTCAGAAGAATATGAGTAATAATTCTTTTATCTTCAGAAGAATACAAGTAGTAACTCTTTGACCTCAGAGCTAAATCTGCAGTCAGCAGCCTTGGTGCTGCCATGTAACTGTTATTAACCTCATTTCTGGGTTGGCTTGGCCACTTGGTGACCTTACAACACATGTTAAGAACTGTTTGACTCATTCTTAAATTGGGAACTTCAATGATTTTTTCACTGCTGCTGCATTTTGAAAGGAGCTGTCCATCATGCATGACTTTTATCCACTTTAATAATTTTTTTTCCTCCACTGATTCACCAGCAGGGCTGGTCACTTCTGTAGTCAGCCCTCTCCAGAAGAAAGATTGCCTTCTGCTGCTCCTACAGATTCACTGGATGGAACCAAAGGGTACTTTTGACTCGTGGACATGCCAGCTGTAAAAGTGATTATTCTCTTGAGCAAACGATGCTTCTCGTGGTGAATGAGGCTGGATTAGCCAATTGTACAACAACTCACACACAATGTCCCCTCTTCTGCCTGGAAATGTAATGATATGCAGCAGCATAATGAGCTTACACTGAATTTTCAAACAGAATCCCTAATCATGAAAGCTCTTAAGTGCTCCTAATTGCAGCTCTTCTTAAATGAGTGGTTTGTTGGTAAAAAGAGATTTGTGGAATTAGGCCAGCCTAATTCTGGATTCATTTCCTGCCTCAGAGAACTGACACTTTAGGAAAACCAGAACGTTCTGAAAGCGTCACTGGGCAGCCTCGTGGCAGGAGGTGATGGAGCTGGTGACAAAATGCAGGGTTCCTTGGGAGGTCAGATTTGCAGGCCCTTGCTGAAAAACTTCTATTCCCTGAAAGTATCCAGGACTTGTCTTTCATGGAGTCACAGAATCCCGGAGTGGTTTGGGTTGGAAGAGACCTTAAATCCCATCCAGTGCCACCCCTGCCAGGTGGCAGGGACACCTTCCACTATCCCAGGTTGCTCCAAACCTCATCCAAACTGGCCCATCCACCCATTTCCCATCTTGGACATTAAAAGAGATGTGGAAGGACCTCTCAGGGATCCCAGAATACCAGAATAATGTGGGCTGGAAGGACCTTAAAGCTCATCCAATCCCACCCCTGCCATGGGCACCCACCAGCCCAGGTTGTGCCATTTCTCCAATCCTCACCCTGTGCCTCCTAATCCTCACAGGGAGTCCACAACATTTTCTGTTTTTCCAATCCATCTTTTTAAGTCTGCATGAGACATGAGAAAGGTAAAAGAGATGTGGAAGGAAAAAGGACATGTGGATATTTGGAATGCAAAGATCTCTGGCTTATGAGCAGCTCCCCAGTGTAAAAACAGAGACCAGAGACAAAGCAAGGAATAAATGCCATTTACACGGACAAAACTCTAACAGGAGAATGATGGAGAAAATATCTGAGCCCTCCCTCAGATCCCTGATGGATAGGTAGTGGAAAGGACCTCTCAGCATCTTCATAAAATCCCAGAATACCAGAATAATGTGGGCTGGAAGGACCTTAAAGCCCATCCAATCCCACCCCTGCCATGGGCAGGGACACCTTCCACTGTCCCAGGTTGCTCCAGAGCCCATCTTGGAGGGGTCAGTCAGACAGACCTCCGTGGCTGCTAATAAGGGAAAAAACAAAATTATCATGGCAAAGAGTGACCTTGCCATGGGAGTTTGGATGGGATTGGGTAAAAAAAAAATTATGGGATGCGTTAAGATGGTGGGAATGCAGAAATTATGATCTATTTAGTGGAACAGCAAATAGCAGTGAAAGAAGGGATCAAATGTGGTGCAGAAGAAAGGAATGTGAGGAACTAGAAACGAGGGAGGGAAAAAAGGATAAGCAGAATGAGGAAAGGCTGCTGGTCAGGAAGCAGTTACAATTATTTTGCACTTCTAGAGAAATGTAATTATAGAGGAGCATGGCCATTCGTTTTTCTTTGTATTTTTAATGAACTCACACAACACATGCAAGCAGCTAGTACATGTAATGAATGACTAACATAGGAATGCTTGAGGAAGTGAGGGGAAAAATTAGCTTAAGGAAATGAAACTTTTGATAATGGAATTTTTTTAAAGCTTCTGTATACTGATATTAAAAATAAATATTTCAAAAACTGTCACTAAGAAATAATGTGAAGGACCACTGAGTTGCTTATACTGTTTTTAATGCCACCAATCGTAATCCTGCTCACACATTTACAAAACATCATTGCTCATGATGAAAATCATCCCTGGAGTTGCATGATCTTGTCAATGTGACTTATCACAAGGTTTTGTGAAAGCCTCCTTTTGTTCTTCATGTAAGTAACGCTCACCACAGGATTTTCAGTCCTCTGAGATGTGAGAAAAATCAATGAACAAGAAGTCTTGAAGGCATGGCCTAAGTAAAACTAAAGATTAGAAAAACAAGTCAGAAATAATTCAACGTATACTGTATAGAACTTGGAAAAAATGGTACTGAAAAAATAATCTTAGGACTTTGCTGCATCTGGTTAATGCCTTTTGCACAAAGAAAACTGCTAAAACCAAATATAGCACTGAACATAATCAAGCTTTTTTTTTCTCATTTTTTAAAAAAATGGGAAAAGAAGATTCCTTCTCAGTAACTGACTGGGTTACCACATCAGATCCTGCAGACCTCCCCAAATTAACAGAACACTGTATATGCTTCCAAAACGCTGAAAGCTTCTTTAAAAGCCTTCTCAAGGTGGTAAAAACCCTTTATTAAGCTCCTCTCTAAATATACTTAAAACTTACTAATGTACCTGTTTAATTGTGGCAGCATTTTGCATATATATATTCTTCATCTATGATATTTCTCCTTAGGGGGGTTTTATAGGGTAATCTTTGCTTCCAATCACACATTTCTGCTTGGAAAAACTTACAGATTAATCCATCCACAGCAGTAATCTGTAATTTAAATAATATTTAATAATAACAATAACAATAACAATAATAATAATAATAATAATATCAATAATTTTCACCTGACCCCTGAAAATCAGTAACCAGATTAGGATTCATGCTATGGATTACTGATTTCTGCCTTGCACAGAAGATCAGATTGTTTCTGTTCCTGTCAGGAATTGCACTCCTGGTGCTGATTAGGGTCACACTTCCCCTGAAAGAAGAAACTGCAACAAGCTCCATCCTTGCCTGCCCTTTTTCAGCTCTGCACAGATTTGTCTCTGGTTTTGCCTGCATTGCATCCCAGCTTCTCTATTTCCTTTGTCTGAAAAGCCAGACTTTCTGGTGGATTTATAATTAGAGTTTTATGTAAAATAACCTCAAATCCTTAAATCCTTGCTGAAAGGCTGGTCAGCCTGTATGAAAAACAGGGAGGTGGTTGAGCATGAAAACATATGATAATAAATCAGCATTTTACAGGATATTTTTGGTGACAGTTTGCAGAGCCAGATACCAAGATGAGGCATGCTCTCAAGATAAACACGCAGAGCACAGAAAGGTGAATTTCTAGGCATGATACACATCTGGTTTCTACTGTAGTTTATAACCACCTGGTAGTTTAAAACACAGAAAAGAAGTTAGGAAATTAAGGGGATGCCACCTGCTGAAGGAAACCAATGATGCTGTTGCATCCTTTCCCTTTTCTTCCCCTCCAGAATGTCTGGAAGGTGAGTGAGGAAATGCTGGAGCTGCCAAAGCTGGCAGCATGACAAAGGTGCTGCCATTTGTGATTTTATTAGTTTTATTAATGTTAATTAATGTTATTAATGTAATGTTATTGTAACGTTATTTGTAATCACACATGTTGTTCTTACACTCTGACCACAGACAGGGACAAGGGACAGACAAAGGGACAACACAGCCAGACACACAATTTTTGTTTTCCCTTCACAGGAGACAAGAAGTGGACTGGAATTAGTCAGTGAAACAAGAAAAATAAAAGTTTTTATACACGAAACAACAAAGTGAAGCTTTCAGAGAAGAGCTATGCTTGCCTGCATGTAGGATCAGTACTTAATAACATAATTAATTAAAATTTGGGTAATAATTCAGAGCTCTCTTCATCTGAAGGAGTGTTCAGGTGCTTCCTTAAGCCATTGCATGAGAAGGAGGAGAGATCCTGGTCTGAATTCCACTGGTAATGCACCTCCTGTGGGAATATTCCTGCCATGGATATAACCAGTGACTACATAATAATATATTTCAGAAAGTGGGCTAAATATCCGCTGTGCTTAGCCTAATAAAATAACCCATTAATGTCCAGCTATACAAATTTAATTTACTGTAATAGGGGGTTTTTCTACTTGAAATCCCCTGGCCATTATCTTTACCTGAGAGGGATCAATCTCAGTTAAGCAGTTAGCACTTAAGATAAAATGAGAATGGGATTAATGGGTTTATACTGTGTTATTTAAGAGCCATTGGCAAAAAAAAATACCCTCAGCCTATGTGTATAATATGGCATTTCTCCTTTGCTCCTGCACACCCTCAATACCTTTAAAATAATAGCAATAAACATAAACCTGGCAAGAGTGAGCAGAGATTTGGAGCTGCCCAGGCCTTGCAGAGATGAGCTCGAGCTTAATTTGCCCCCTTGGCTGTTTTGCTTCTGAACTCCCCTTTGGAAGCACTCTGTACATCCATCCTTTCCTATCTTTTAGGGTGCAATCTGGCAAAATGGCACCAGTTAAGAAACTGGTAAAAACTGGAGTCAGAGATATGATCTAGGTAAGCAGCTCAGGGCAGCTTTCCCAGCCTGGCTGTGCTATCAGGATGTGCTTAATGTTCTTGCAGCCCTTGGAATATGCAAAGCTGTAGGTAAAAGTGTCCAGGTATCACTGAGCTGAGATCATTTGTTAGATTTGGAGAAATGTTTAATTCATAGAAGCAGATCTTTTCCTTGCCCATGGGAAATAGATATCTTTATGGTCCCTTCCAATTCAAATCAGTTTGTGACTCCATGAAATTCACTGTTTCTTACAATGGATAAACAATGAAAAGTTAGAAGTCTCTGTACTTGCATAAATCTAATGTTTTGATTGAGTTAATCCCATTATTCCTTTTTCCTCTGCACATAACATATAGTTCACAATATTCTGATTTTTTTCATTATGGCTCTGGAAAAGAAAAATAAAATGAGGTGCATAAAGCAAAGCTTGACAGAACTATGAGCAGACATTCAATCCTATATCTCAGCTGCAAAAATTCCAACTGAATGTGATCATAAAGTCAAACACAGGAATTCCCAGCTTACTATTAATGATGGGAATGGAAGCAGATAAATAACCTGCCATTTCCTGCCTTTCACACAGTGGTTGAAGGAGCTATTTTGGCAGTTCAGCCCTTGCTTTTGAGGGGCTTGGAGCAACCTGGGCTAGTGGAAGGTGTCACTCTGGGTGGCACTCTGTGAGTTCTAAGGTCCTTCCCAACCCAAACTATTTGGGATTCTGTGCTGCATTTTCTCAGCCTGATGTCATCCTTTATATCTATAGCCTCAGATGGTAGATGTAAAAAGATTGGAAAGACTAGATATTTTCGCTTTAAATTCTGCTTCTTGGTTTGCATTGCAAAGAAACTTCTTGTGTCTGTTTACCAGGCTCTGACCAGATAGATTCTGCTATTACATTAATGCCTGCAAAGCCTTCACAAATGTTTCTTCCAGAATGCTGACAGTCAAACAAGATACATGACCTGCTAATGGCTATCAGGATATACTGGGGTGAAGTATATGCCTGAGGGGAGTAATCTATTGTTTTATCAAAGACAGATTAAAAAGCAGGACAGAATACATTTTCTCATAGCCTTAAGTACCCTTAAAACTATTCAGAAACTTTGAGTTTCCTGCTTTTTCCATTAAAAGGTTTTTTTCTACGTTGCTTTTATTCACTGTTCCTTTATCCTCTGTGTGAGTTCCTCCTCCCTCAGTTTTCCTCTCCCTCAGCTTTATCTTCAGATTCCTTGAAAAGGCAGGAGCATTCTGCACACAGAGATCTGCATGCACATGTCAGCTATTCTTGTCTCCATCCAACAATCTGAGCTGTTCTCATCTCCCTTTAGGCTTTTCTTTCTCTTTCTGGAATCAAAAACTCAGAATGGTTTGGGTTGGACAGGGACACCTTGCACTATCCCAGGTGATTCCAAGCCCCATCCAGCCTGGCCTTACACAATTCCAGGGATCCAGGGGCAGCCACAGCTTCTCTGGGCACAGATACTTAAAAATCTGTCAATAGAGCTGTTACTTTTTCAGTTCCATGAATAATTTGGCTGCTGAATGAATTTATCCTTAAAGATGGCAACATTTGGAACTGTGTCTCCTCTTCAATAAACCCTCAGGTATGGCTGACAAGATGGATGTATGTGACCGTGTTCACAGGGGTCTGAGGATGAGGGAAAAGACAAGGATCTGACTCCATGTTTCAGAAGGCTTGATTTATTATTTTATGATATATATTATATTAAAACTATACTAAAAGAATAGAAGAAAGGATTTTATTAGAAGGCTAGCTAAGAATAGAAAAAGAATGAATAACAAAGGCTGGTGGCTCGGACAGAGAGTCTGAGCCAGCTGACTGTGATTGGCCATTAATTAGAAACAACCAACATGGGCCAATCCCAGATGCACCTGTTGCATTCCAGAGCAGCAGATAACCATTGTTTGCATTTTGTTCCTGAGGCCTCTCAGCTTCTCAGGAGGAAAAATCCTAAGGAAAGGATTTTTCATAAAATGTGTCTGTGACAGATGTATCCCTGCATACACAGAATCATGGAATCAAAGAAATTGAAGACACAGAATTGTGGAATTACTGAGGCTGGAAAAGACCTCCAAGACCATCAAGGCCAACATTCAGTGCTGCGCTGGTGCAGTACACAATGTTCTGTAAGGTTGGTCAGCACTTCCTGCGCTGGACAGAGCCTGTGCTGCATTCAGGGACTGAAAAGGAAAGGGAAACGTTGCCACTGAAGTGCAGGAACATTGGTTAACTCAAATAGGGGACATTGCACACACACTCCCCAGCAATTTCATCACATCAGGGAAAACAGCAGAAAGCTTTAAAATGGTCCTTCAACCTCCCTTTGCTTTCCTGTTTCACAAGCCCCATGTGGTTCCAGATTTTTGTGATGTTACACCACAAATGGTTCCTTATCTGACATAAAAATCCACTGGCAGCTTTTTCCTCTCTCATTTTCTTCCCATCTTTTGCTTTATGCCTCGCTCTCTGTGTCTCTGTCTCTTTGTAATTAACAGACATGATATTAAAGCTGTGATGTGAGGTTTGTATGAAGTCCAGCACAGCCAGCGTGATGTGCTCATGATGACTGATTTCTGTCTCACCAAGTCACAGTGCGTGGGATTTACTGAAGGATCATTTTTTGGTTACCAAAAAGGTTTTCTGACAATATGAAGTATCAAAACACAAGCCAGGAGGAAAGCTGGATTATGATGCAGATGAGTCTGAAATACCATAGCTCAGGGTAAGGATTTGCCAGCTGAAATTTTTTAGGAACTCTGTTATTACAGACTCATCTTGGATGCAGAAGTCCCTGAAGTGCCCTTTGCCATCTGAATGAGACCATTTTCCTGAGCTGATGGCTTTGCTGGTCACAGCCAGGATGTAAAGCAGAGCTGTGCCTTTGAGAAAAAGAAATTCTTTATGTCTGTTTGGAGTTGTTAGCTTTTGGAGTGGGTTTTTTCGTTTGTTTGTTTGCTTGAGGGTTTTTTTTCTATTTTACTTTAAGAAAATAAAGTAGTGAAAAGTACCTAAAAAGAGTTAAAGCAGATACCGATATTTTGGTTCTTGGTGAATGAATTGACTCTGTTAGATCTCATTATGGGGGAGACTTTGGGAAGAAGAAAATGAAGCCATTAAAGGAGCTGATTCTGATAATGTGCCGCTTTATGGGTGGCTGTATGATTCCTCTATTGCTTGGAGGTGTTTTTGAGGCAATGCTCCATTTCACAGTCTATTTTTAATGTAAAGAAAGGGAAGGACTCAGCTCCCAACAATCATTACTTCTTTTTATATTAGCTCCCATTTCTGTTTGCAAAATATGCTGAATCCAAACAAATAAAAAAAAGATGATACTTAAGTAAGGCTTTGCTCTATTTAAGCCAAGCTTATATGCTCTAACAGAGTTTGAATTTTTATGCTGCAGTTTATTGCAGTGGTGCCATTTGGGCTGTTAAAGTTATTTCAACATTTTCATTACCAAGACTGTTATCTGAAATTGCCAACTCAACCAAAAAAACCCTCACAGAAATACCCACTGTTTTGAGAGGCAGCAGTTTCTCTAATTTCATCCAGCTCTATACTGTTTTTGCTAAAATGGAATCACACTCTAAGTATTCAGATATAAGATATAATCTAAGATATTAAAAAAATGGAATTTAGTAATTTCTGAATTTTATGCCTCTATTATTGAGCTTCTGTGATGCTTTTTCTTTCTGTAGTGCAAATATCCATGAAATGGGTGAAGGCCATTCAAGGAATGCATACAAACCATGGATTTTTATTTATTTATATGGGTTCTATTTATGTAGGAAGTAATAGCACCCCTTAAAGGGAAGTTTTTGATAGATCACAACCGTGTGT
Organism: Emberiza elegans; assembly: GCA_024865655.1. NCBI lineage: Eukaryota > Metazoa > Chordata > Aves > Passeriformes > Fringillidae > Emberiza > Emberiza elegans. The sequence goes on from JALJVW010000206.1 coordinate 61,987,635, forward strand.
GTTCAATATGATTATAGCAAGGTGGGAGGCAGGGCTCTGGCCTATATTTGGGGGATCTATATTATTTTTTAGATTTCATATTGACTTTGGGTTACATTGCCTTTTAGTCCTTTATTAGGAGAGAAAATTTGTTAGGATATGGAAGAAAAATTATTAGGATATGGAAAGTGTAGAACCTTCCTTTTCATATCACATTTCATTTGGATGGCAGTTCACTCACCCTTTGGATTTCACTCACCATCACCTTCAGAGAAGGAAATCTGGCATAAGAGCCAGAAAGCTGCTGCAAAATAAAAAAAAAAAAAAAAACTAAAATAAAAGTACAGGCAACCACAAAAATCATGAAACCAAGCAGATGAGCTGCTGCATGACAGCAGAGCAAATATTCAGCTTAAAAAATTGAAGTCAAAGGCTTTGGCTCTTGAAGCTGAAAGGACATGAATAAAACTCCCAGCTGAGGCAAAATCATGGTCAGGGTTTAAGGGACTCCCTGGGGGACTCATAGCCTATGACATGTCAAGCTGTTGTTAATTCAAAGATTTCATCCAGAATTTAAAAAAAAAAAAAAAAAAAAGAAGGAAAAGTGAGCTGGAATATTCTCTACCAGTTTTAAGCATATGATGACTGGGTTTGTCCCTTTAAAAATAGTTTTAATATTACAATAAAGGTGAATTAAAGTTAGAAACACATAAAATTCCAGCTGACTCACAAACAGCAGTGGGCTTAGATCAGATCTCATTACTGTCTTGGGTAAAATTAACATCTTCAATCCAGTGTCTCCAGTGTCTGTATCACATAGTTTCAATCTCTTTTTTGACTATGTTTTTATTTTTTTTCAATGGCCTGTTCTACAGGATCTAATTTAAGGGCTTTGCAATAAAAACTACTGCTTAATTCATTGCAATGTCCAGATGCATCTGTTTGGATTAGCTGTGCCCTGGAAGACAGAAGGAATATGAGGAGCTGATAATCCATCTTTATTACAAATACCTGCAGCAAGTGGCTGGAGCGATGCCAATATCTGCCTATGCAAACTGCAGTGCTGCTTAAGGTGCATTTAGTGCTCTTTTATTTCTGGCTGACAAGGGCTGGAGCAGAATTCAGGAAGTGTATTTTAGCTTCTGGATGAATCTGTGAATTACTGCAACAATAACCATGGGTCAGGGCAGGTTGGGAGTTTGATCCACATATGGGCCATTCACTGCAGAGCTGGATTTGATTCTTACTGGGCCCTTCCTACTCAGAATATTCTGCGATTCTGGGAATAAAATTCTTTTCCTTTGTCTTTAGGTAACCCTGATTATTTTTACTGCATATATCTAGGAAATTTAATCACAGAAACATTAAATATCCTGCCAAGAAGGAAAGGCTGGTACTGTTAATTTAGCCCTGAATTACAAGCGCCATGTTCAAGGCAGGCATTTGTACCTCCATGAGTCCTCTTTGAAATAAATACTCAGGTATTTTAAACACATTTATTTAAGTTCATTGTCACCATCTCCTTTTAGTACATTCTGAGTAACTTTAACTCTCTGGCAAATTATGTAACCAGAACTTTTAGGTTCACTGAACTAGGACTTAAACTCAAGTCAAGGGATAAATTTAAGCTTAAGAGACAGGAATACTGAAGCTTTGAGATTAAAGACATAACAAGACAGTACAAGTTTCATGAAAGACATCAGAGATGAGACATGAGCCCACAATTATCAGATTTGAAGATCACGAAGAAAGTCTTGTGAGATCCAGACTCACTTGGGTTTTATTCCTTGTGACATAACAAAATTACTTATTATTTAATTTCTTTCAGCTACACAGGAATCTGCAATAGGTCTGGGACTCCCTGAGGAGTCTGAGCAGGACACACCAGCGTGCTGATGTCATCTTGAATTTTATGCTGGAGACTATACTTGTGCATTCCTCTTTTATATCCAGCTTGGTAATGCCATTTTTCATAGTGTTTACTTTCCTTTTTGAAGTCTGAAGTGAGAGAAAAAGCTGCTGTTATACCCATGTTTCCAAAGAGATCTAAATTGTAACAAGACCTTAAAGTAAATTTTCACAGCAGAGAAGAGCAAATCCAATTTTATTGGATTTTTCTGCATGTTGACCACAGAAACTTTCTCTATTACTGCAGTCCATTTAAATTCTCAAGGATAGTGTTTTACCAATAATTGATCATATAATTCCAGTGAAATTCTATTCTCTTAAGTAAATCCCACACAAGTCAAGGACAGAGGTTCCTCCTGGGCAGATTGAAAACATGCCAGAAACGCAGAACAACAGAATTATATCAAAAAGTCAAAACAAGAGGAATGAATTAGAAATATCAGTAGGAGCAGCTATGCCAATTTTGTGTTTAAGACTCAAACAACAACCATTTCATATTTCAGCATTTTGCTAACACAGGTTATGGAGGAAACACAGCTAACAGTATTTTTTGCAAACAATTCAGTGTACTCTCACATCATTACTATAATGTAATCTGAAATTTTGCTTTATATTAGCTGAAGTATATCAGAGAATCACACATGCCCTGGAATCACCTTAGGTCAATAGAAAAGAATGACTGCTACACTAATATTTCTTTATCTCAATTATTAAAGCATTCTGATAAAATAAATAATGCCCGCTATTTAATTGAGCTAACTCAATCAAGTTTCATGGCCCTTATGTTCTTATTTAAAATTTTTTATTCAGCTCTGGTTTTGCCCTTTTGGGGATGGAAAAAAACCTGTCATTTCGAATTTAATTTGCTTTTAACACCATAATATTCAATATTGACAATAGCTCTGAGCCTTAAAACCATTATTGTACTTTTCTCATTCTGTGGGAGATGATAGCTGAGCATTAAACAGAGCACTTTTCAGAGTTCTGATGGCAGTAGAAACAAATGCAGATTTAGTAGGAAAAGTCTCCTAGGTATTAAATTCTGCTGTGATACAACTTTGCTTTTCATTAATCCATCAATCAATCAAACAATAATTCTATTTAATTAAAACACACGTTTAATACAAAAGAAAAAATATAAACATTCACAGAGGGCATTTATAACATTTATGTGTTGCAAGACCTTAAGCCTTTTAAGAATAAAAATCAATTTTTATTAGAGCTCCCTGCTTTTGATGTCTCACTGCAGAAAAAATCAGAGCTCAGGAAGCCACTTTGTCAAGCCCTCAGTTCAGCCTGGTGACAATTTTTGTCCATCCCAGATCAAACAACACCAGAAACCCCACTAAGGGGTCGGAAAAAGCACTAAAGGCAGCATGCTGCTGGAATGGTGTTCCCAGGGGGGCCTGGAATGGTTTGGGAATGGGAGGGAAGAGGGACAGAGCAGAGCACCAGGAAGAAAAGAAAAATGCAGGGGCTGTTTGTGCTTTTCCCTGTTTTATGGGCTCCTTCCTGCTTGCAGAGACCTGGTTCAGACCATTCCTTTTGGGGCCTGATTGGAAGCCAGATGGATTCCAAGTCCACACTGAGACTTTGTTGTCTCTGTTTGCTCTGGCTGCATTTCTCTTGAATTAGCAGGCTTTAAATTCATCTTGGGCAAACTGGGGGCCGTGAGGTTCTGGGACCAAATGGGTGCTATTTGCTATTGATTAATAATAATTGTTTTTACAAGGTACCACTGCCTGATTTTATCCTTCCTTCCTTCCTTCCTTCCTTCCTTCCTTCCTTCCTTCCTTCCTTCCTTCCTTCCTTCCTTCCTTCCTTCCTTCCTTCCTTCCTTCCTTCCTTCCTTCCTTCCTTCCTTCCTTCCTTCCTTCCTTCCTTCCTTCCTTCCTTCCTTCCTTCCTTCCTTCCTTCCTTCCTTCCTTCCTTCCTTCCTTCCTTCCTTCCTTCCTTCCTTCCTTCCTTCCTTCCTTCCTTCCTTCCTTCCTTCCTTCCTTCCTTCCTTCCTTCCTTCCTTCCTTCCTTCCTTCCTTCCTTCCTTCCTTCCTTCCTTCCTTCCTTCCTTCCTTCCTTCCTTCCTTCCTTCCTTCCTTCCTTCCTTCCTTCCTTCCTTCCTTTCCTTCCTTCCTTCCTTCCTTCCTTCCTTCCCTTCCTTCCGCCTTCCTTCCTTTCCTTCCGCCCTTCCCCTTCCTTCCCTTCCTTCCGCCTTCCTTCCTTCCTTCCTTCCCCTTCCCTTCCTTCCTTCCCTTCCGCCTTCCCTTCTTCCTTCCTTCCTTCCTTCCTTCCTTCCTTCCTTCCTTCCTTCCTTCCTTCCTTCCTTCCTTCCTTCCTTCCTTCCTTCCTTCCTTCCTTCCTTCCTTCCTTCCTTCCTTCCCTTCCTTCCCTTCCTTCCTTCCTTCCTTCCTTCCTTCCTTCCTTCCTTCCTTCCTTCCTTCCTCCTTCCTTCCTTCCTTCCTTCCTTCCTTCCTTCCTTCCCTTCCTTCCTTCCTTCCTTCCGCCCCTTCCTTCCTTCCTTCCTTCCTTCCTTCCTTCCTTCCTTCCTTCCTTCCTTCCTTCCTTCCTTCCTTCCTTCCTTCCTTCCTTCCTTCCTCCCTCCCCCTTCCTCCCTCCCCTCCTTCCTTCCTTCCAACGCCCCTTCCTTCCTTCCTTCCTTCCTTCCTTCCTTCCTTCCTTCCTTCCTTCCAACCTTCCTTCCAACACCTTCCAACACTTCCTTCCTTCCTTATTCTTCACACTTCCATATTCCCTGAAATATGGAGTTCCCTCCTTCCACCTTCTTTATTCTTCACAATTCCATAGTCCCTTCCACCCCTATGTCCCAGGGCCCAGGGCAAGGATTTCTGACAGGATCAAACAAGGAAAGATGTGCCTAAACCCAGAGATTTTTGCTGTATTTTTAATCTACCAATGGTGACTAAGAAAAAGAAAGCAGTAAACTTAGAATCACTCTGTGTGAAATCCATATGCAGGAAAATATTTTTTTTCTTTTGTTCTTTGGGGTTTTTTTTGTGGGTTTTTTTTGTTGTTGTGGTTTTTTAATTTTTTTTTTTTTAAGAAAGAAAACCCCAGAATTTGAAGTCCTATTTAGAAACCCTTTTGGTTTTAATTCTTTTTTTTGAAGTCCTCTTTAGAAACCCTTTTGGTTTCAATTCCTTTTAGACCAAACTGTTGCTTCCCAATTCCTATTTTGCCTTCAATAGCAACAGTTTTCTTACAGCATATCAGCACTGGCATGCCTTTGATTGGATTTTCTGTGTGTGAGTGTATAAGACTGCTGTAAGGAGTGGATTACTGTGAAGGTTTTATTTAGAAAAAATCAGAAATTGAGTCTGAATTTATTTCTAAATATCATTAAATCATTGAAGATTGGCCTTAATTTGGATAAGTGCCTGTAGAAACATTTGATGACATTTAAGCAATATACTCTGATGTAGCACTTTAAAGTCACTTAATTTATTTTAAATAAATATCCCCATACCTTTTCAAAGGTGCTAGCACCCCATTGCTGTGTTTGAAAACCTGGCTGGTCACTGAGTCTGCCTGCCACTGAATCCACCTCAGCCATGGTTGTTTGTTTCCTGTGAAGCTCTTATTTTACTATTTCAGAGGAATAATGAAGCAGAAAATACTACAGTAAGTAATACATTTATTAATCCATGTGCTCAAAAGTACTGTCTGAACTTGGATTCAAAGCTTTTTCAACTACAATTGAATAAGGCTCTAATAGGATAAAACAGAAAGTAGAAGAAAGCAAGAAACTTTATGAGTTAAATATTTGCTACTGATGTTATTCAGGTGCAAAATCCAGACACTTTTCTTGCTTATTCATTAATCATGATTAATTATTTTTTAGAAAGCAAAATAGGGAGTACGAGTGTCCAGATGTTTATAAGCTCTCCAAGGGATTTTTAAATTCAGTCTTATCCAAGTGTTGAATCAAGTCTAGATGATTTTGTTCTGGTGCCCTCACTGTTCATAAAATTGTTGAGGGTCACCTGGTTGGGAATTTGTCTGTGAGGAGCTCAGGAGACCACTGGAGACAGTTTGGTGCTTGGTCCTTTCAGGGAAGCAGAGATAATTCATTATTGTCAGCTGAGCTGTGATTAATTTCTGCTGACTTTCAGGGATGCTCAATGCTTGCCCCAGCTAATGGATGGAAATATAATAATGAAATTATTTTAGCAGTCACTGTAGGGATGCTTCTACAAAGCCTTGGAGGAAAATCTGTGTGTCTCTCGTAACAAATTCAGTTCAGAGCATTTCTGAACTTCCTAAATTCCTGGATCCACAGAGGGACACAGATGGGGGCTGTGCTCACTTTGGTACTGACCTTATTAATGTTCAGAATGAACAAATGACAAACGGATGTTTAAATTAAGATTGATGGGATTTCCTGTGTCTGTTCCTTGTTCCAGCCATTTAGGTGGCCACTGCTCATCCCTTTGGAGAGGCTCAGAAAGCTCAGCAGGGCACTCATCAATGGGAAGTAAAACTAGAGAATACCTTGAGAATTATTCCTTGGAGCTACCAAGGAATACAAGAGAAGAGGAGTCAAAAACAAAATGATAGAAGTGCAGTGAGATCCTTCGTCCCAGAATCCCTGCATTCGGAGGGTCCTGTGCTGGTTGATCTTGGATTAAAGGCAGGATGTCTTCTTAATGCCCCAAGTCCTGGTGTATCTAAAGGCCTCTGTGAGCTAATGTGGGTTTGGCTCTGCTTGCAGTACAAGATTAGTAATTCAACAACACCCTGTTCATTTATGGAGGCTGAATTAAATCTCAAACCTCAAACCTTTCATGGTTCAGTGTTGCATTCACTTGGACTCAATGATCTGTTTTCAGCCTTAATCATTCTCTGACAACCTGCTAGCCAGAGGAATAAAAGAGTCTTTGCGTTCTGTTTTTCTTTCCTTCCAGGCAGAGTGGAAAATCCACCCAGCATTATTTCCCCCAACACAGATTGTCTTCTAAAGATTTGAAATGTTCCATTCCCACTGTCTACGTTTCATTTGTGTCACTCAGCATGGATGGACTTAAGCTCCTGCAAGGGAGATCCCAGGGAGAAGTTATCAGTGCACTTTTAATTAGGCAGACTGCTAATTAGAAGCAGTCATGGATAGAAGTTGCACCCTGGTAATGGATTACATCAATTAGAATGAAAGTGAAGCTATTTGTTTTCAACCACCATGTCTTAAAATTATTTTTAACAACCACTAATCTTCTCCTTATATCATGCACTGCATGTGTGCATCATCCAACATTTATTAGCAACATTTCAATCAATGGAGAAAGGCTCTGTGAGGATCTGGTAGAAGGAAACTAAGAAATTAGGAATAATTTAAAACCAAAAGTGCAATGAAGGCTCAACCCACCAGTCTGAAGGCATCCAACACCCAGTGACCTCAGTGAAGGTTTCCAGAGAGGCAGGAAGGTTGTTCCAGGATAATAAGGATGTGGAAGAAAGCAGGAGTGTTTTATCCATCTCACAGAATCACAAAGTGGTTTGGCTTGGAAGGGACCTTAAAGATAATCCAGCTCCAGCTCACTGAGTTGTTCCACTACTTATTGGGTGGTTTTCTGCAAATGTTTCTGTGTGTAGGGACTATAAAAGTGCATCTCAGAATTTTCCATCCTTGCAAAAAAAGCTGCTATCAACATTTACAGCCATAAAAATGTGCAAGTGTTTCAGTTGGATTTGAACTGGGAAGAATGTAAAATCACAGGTGCCTGAACCATGGATCACAAATTAGAAAGCTCATGTGTAGCAGAAAAAGAAACTTTCAGGCTGTCATTCTCATTTACAAAGTGCCACATATTTTTCACAAAGAACAGAAAATCTGTAAAAAATTCTGTGAAACTCATTGTTTTACTTTTTTTTTTTTTTCTTTTGGGAACACATAGTGAGAGAAAGATTATATCATGTTCTTTTGTTGTAACACTGCAAGTTCCTCCTTCTATTGCAATTTTTTCTTAATTGTTACTGGAGACCAGCTTCCAGTGCTGATGATCAGCTTCATTAAAAATGTCTTTTATTAGGTATTCTGTTCTGCTGCTGCAAGTTATAAATGTGTCTACATTCCTAGTTCTGCCAGGCAATTATTATATGTATTTTGTTCATATGCCTTTGAGGTCTAAGGAAAGATTTCTGGCAACTTCTCTGAGCTTTTTCAAGTTTTGCAAGGATAGGAGATGTGGATGCTCACAGACAGTAATTTTATTTTTTTTTCAGCTATTGATACTCTCCACTGAATTACTATAATTTCTTCAGTGCAAATGATGGATTTGTTCCTCTGAAAAAATTGTTGGAATGCTTGAATAGTGGAGAGCTAGATTTTGTCTATATATATGGATAGAAAGCAAAGGTAAAGAAACTTGAATATTGCCATCCTAGTATTCACAATTCAAAGTTACTGCCATTATTCAAAAGTAAAGGGTATAAAACCCCATTCCAACTGAAGTAATCTTGTAATTTCATTCTTGATTTAGGAAATCCAGTGTCCAGAAGTGCCACTCTTTTGTGACAATACATAAAGACCCCACTTGCAGTAGACAAGGGCCAAATGAGACTTGAAATACTTTGACAGCATATTACCAGGATTTTTCTGTCATTCAACAGAGGCGGGGAAAAAAGCCTTAAAATAAATTTCATCCCTTTGGCCAAAAGGAAATTACAAAACACATTCTTCATCCTGCCATTTCTCAGCCTGTAAGATGAATATATCCAGCAGGACCACATGAGTTTTTACAGTCAGGTTTGCATTTATTTAGTGACTGTTTCCTTCAATTAGGAATTCATTGTGCTGGGCACTGCAGAAGAACACAACAGAAAGGTGTTCTATTCTCTTAAGAATCACATTGTATTGACCAGCCTCAAGGAGGAGTTTCACTCCCTCTCTCTTCTTTGGTCCCTGATTTTTCCATTTTCTGCCTGCCCCCTGCAGATTCTTTCCATTCCTGGTCAAAGATGAACAAAGAATTTGTGCTTGTGAAATCACAGAATTTATTTCTGTCCAGTTGGCCTAAATAATTGTTACTGCATTTAGAGTGGTCAAGTCTAAATAAGTATAATTCATCAGACCAGGGAAAATAGAGTCCACAGTCACCAGGTAACTTATTCCTTGCTAGTGACCCTCTCTGAGAAAGAACTGTGGACTCCTTTTGGTTTGTTTTTCTCAATGCCTCATTTGTACCTTTCTCATTCCAGATTTCCTTTTGTTCTGGTTATGTGCAGGTAGAAAAATGAATTCTTCTTCCTCCAGCAAATATAGCTGAGGAGTCTTAAAAATAATTTCAACCATTGCCTAAATTTCATATTTTCTGCAGTCATTTCTTTTGAGTTGTGGTTTCCAGACCTGTGACCATTATTGGCTGTATTTTCTCCAGATATTCCACAGTTGTTCAGCTGTGGATTTGTGCTGCTGAGTGGAGAAGAGCTGCTTCATGAGGACTCAGAATCCATCTTTATATTTCCAGTATGGTGTCTGTGTGTCTGCCTTTCCATGGCCATGACACTCTTGTCTCCTGCTTGGATTGGGAATGATTCATTTCAGTTTGGACTGACAATGAACCCACACAGCCATCAAGAGCAAATAAGGAAAAGAAGCCAAGAAAACCTGTATAAATCTGTTCCAGGTCCTAATTTTTACTTTTATCCAATTTTTGAGCAAGGGCACATTGTGATGGAATCATATAAATACTTCCATGACCCAAAGATCCCTTCCTTAAAAACTGGCTTCAGTCAGCTGCTCCCATTCTGCACTCATCAATTTTTTTTAAGTATCTTTAAACACAAATCAAGGATTATTTTCTCATGTTCAATGTCTTTTTTCTCTGACTGGTGTCACTTGGATGTGTTTATGCTCCATTATTGGCTCCTGGGTGGTTTGGTTTTTTTTGCAAAGGGGATGAACAGGAGTATTTGGAATCCAACTGTGCTGGGGTAATTTTGTGATCTTCTTAATATTGTGCCAAGGCCAAGAAACACCTCCAAGACAGTTGGCTTCTTTAATCTTCCAAAGAAGCATTTGGGGACTGTTAGACTGTGGAGAAGAGAGGAAATGTCTCAATTTTTCCACCTAATTGGTTGGTGGGCAACATAAGTGACTGGCACTGAGATCTGGTGTCCTTTCATTCCCTCAGAATCATTAAAGCTGGTAAAAACCTCCAAGATTGCCAAGTCCAAGCTTATTAAAAGCTGTTGACATTGAAGAAAACTTCTGAGAACTTTTGATGCCTTGTTGTGATCTCTAATAGTAAATGTTATATTCGCATTTATTTGAATTTCTCACCACTCTTGGATTATGTGAGAATTTCTGTAGCTTCAAAAAGTAGCTGCATTCCTCCCAGAAAATACTCTTTCCATTTCTTCAAAAACATTTCTTCAAAAGGAAAAAAACCCAGCTATTTCTCTCCCAACCTTCACAGCTAATTGCCACATGTGTGTAAATTCTGAGTCCAGAATCTTTCTCTGCAGTGTTGCTGTTAAAACAGTAAATACCTCAGCAGTGTCATTATGCACTGATTTTCTAATAGCTTTCTGCTAAACATTGGCAGTGTAAAACTAGAAAATTGCCATTAATCATTCTTAAAGTGCTAAGAATACATTAATAAATTAGTTCTGTTTGATTTTTAAAGGCTGTATTTACTCCTAGGACATCAAACAGGCAGAAAAGTGTCGAACTGGGGAACAAGAGCCAGTTCTATTTCATCCTGGGTTGCTCACATGATTACTGTAAGTTAGATGGCAATTTCTCATTTTAACAGCCTGCTTCCACCCCTGTCAGTGTCCTTCAGCCCTTACAGCTTGGGCTTTAGATCTGTGCTTGCATGGTGGTTTTAAATTCTGAAATTAAATGACAGAAAATATATCAGGGTAAAACCCACCTGAATTGCACATTTTGCAGATATCTTGTGTAATTTCAGTGGTTTGGCTTTACTTGAGAAATTGATTTAATATTTTTTGTTGTGTTTTAATATTCTTTGTTCTGTTTTTCATTCTGATTCAGGCCTAAAAAGAGATGAGGATCAAGAGTTCATGTCTGCTCTGCTTCTGCTTTTTTTACACAGATGAAGGAATGGTGAAATCCCAAATTCTGGTTCATCCCAATCAGATTTTACTCTAGTTCTGCTGTCAGAAGTTGATGTTGAATTCTGCAGCCCACTTGCCAGCCCATGTGTAGGTAAAGGACTGGGAAGAGCTTTACTCCACTTTTGTTTTTGCTGGTAGGAATGACAGAGTGCTCCTGCATTCCTCCCACACTGGAGCAGCAGCAGCGGGTGAATGACAATATTTCTGACCCAGAAGGGTCAGGAATTTGTTGCCACAGTCTGGGTGAGCTGTGCAGAATTACAGAGCCCTCCTGAGAAAATGCTCACGCCAAAGCGTTTGACAAGGCACTGTGGACAAAACTATTTCTAGACATTCAAAGACATGATAAAATGTGCATTGATTTAACTGGCAATTGTCTAGAATAGAAATGTCACAGTACAATAGTCCCAATTTAATGTACTTTTACATGTGCAGTGCAGAGAGAACACTCCAGCCTGTGATAGATAGAACAATTTCATGCCTTACCAGGAATGCCTGACTCATTGGTCTGAGCAGCTCCTTTGCATCAATCCCTGGGCTTGTTTCATGTGAACAGTGCAACTGGGAGGGTGCTCTGTTAGCTGGAATCCCACTGCTCTTCCTTTAGTGCCCTGTCCTTTAATGCCAGGGCAAAAATACCTGACCTGACAGGGGAGGAAATGTGCAGTTCAAGAGTTCAGGGTGGGCACAGAGGTTGTGCCCTGGTCCCCACGCTGACGCACGCTGGGAGGGGAAATGCTTGATCTGAGCAGCTGCTTTGGATGGTTTTATGGCTCCTAAACCCTCCTTCACTATGGATGTGGGTCCTCTCACACCCTCTTCTCCTGGAAAACCAGGAATGGGGCCACCCCTGTCCTGTTTCCCAGACAATCAGCTCCCAGTGATGATGCCTCACCCGTGGAGATTCAGGGGTTGTGATTTGAGGAGAAGGCTCAGAATGCATTTCTGAAGCATTTCCTGCTGTGTAACCACCCAGCAAAAGCTGCTATCTCATCTCCCATTTCCATGATCCAGAGAATGCATAAAAGAATAACTTATGTGCATGTTTGATAGCTTATTAATAATTAATTAATTTTTTTAATGAGTCAAGAGCAAACCAGGACATGTCTGTCACCACTCCCAGTTTTTTGCTTCCTTTGTTCCTGCACTGACTTTCCTCATTTTCTACCAGATCCTACAGGAAGAGGAGACACATTTCTTCTCCTTACAGTAAATGTCAGAAGGGTGCTGTGTGAAAGAGCAAATAGGTCAGATCCCTGGCAGCTTGACTGCTAATCAATACAGTAAGAGTTTGGAGGAATTTAATGAGTATTCTGTATTATTTTGTATGCACATGTTCAGTATGACTTTCAAAATCCTTCTTTCTTCCACCTGGAAGATGTTAAAGTACAGGTCACCAGTGCTTTAATACTGATTTTATCAGTATTAAATTTGAAAAGTGATTCTGATGAATGATTTCATCATTGCTGTCATCATTAAACATAAGAAGTTTGATGTGGATAAATTTTATTGAAGGATTTGGTATTTGAAAGAAGATCAGAGCTGGCTGGACACATAACCCATAATTAGAGATAAGTTCCAATACAATTTTTGGGAAGGGGCAAGGCTTTAACAGCTCAAGGAAATTAATTTATCAAAAAATGCTCCTGGTCAGAGTAGGTGAGGTAGGATTCATCTTTCATGTCCTGGAGTCCTTTTCCTGCATTGTTTCCATTTATAACAGACACAAAATCTTAAGAAAAGAAAAAACAGTATTCAACATCAAAAACATCAAACTAGGTGTGGACTTTAATTTGATGACTGAATTTACAAATTTGTTTTACAGACAGGAGCACTCTGCAAAACTCAGTGTTTCAAGCTATCTGGTGATTGATTTTCCACATCTATAATTTCTTGTTTCCATTCAGAAAGAATAAATTTTTTGTGCATATCCTGATCCTTCCTTATCTGTTATCAGCGGGGAAAGAGGATCTCTGCCCAAAACTGAAACCCATTATGTTAATACTTTCAGAATTACCTCTTTCTTTTCTCTTCCTTGTGCACAGGGATGTGGTCAGATATTTGTCTGAGCTGCAGTGTGCTGAAAAAGGAAGATTTCATGGGCTTATGGATAATTCAGGCCGGAAGGGGCCTCAGGAGGTGCTGCCCAACCTTGCACTGACAGCACTGGGGTCACCCCAGGCTGCTCAGGGCTGGGACACCTGTGAGGATGGAGGTGGTACCATGTCCCTTCCACTGGGACACTGTCTTCATGGGGAAATCACATCCTTTGTCACTGGGACACTGTCTTCATGGGGAACATCACATCCTTTGTCATTGGGACACTGTCTTCATGGGGAAATCACATCCTTTGTCACTGGGACACTGTCTCCATGGGGAAATCACATCCCCTTCCACTGGGACACTGTCTTCATGGGGACAATCACATCCCCTTCCACTGGGACACTGTCTTCATGGGGACAATCACATCCCCTTCCACTGGGACACTGTCTTCATGGGGACAATCACATCCTTTGTCACTGGGACACTGTCTTCATGGGGAAAATCACATCCTTTGTCACTGGGACACTGTCTTCATGGGGAAATCACATCCCCTTCCACTGGGACACTGTCTTCATGGGGAACATCACATCCTTTGTCACTGGGACACTGTCTTCATGGGGAAAATCACATCCCCTTCCACTGGGACACTGTCTTCATGGGGAACATCACATCCTTTGTCACTGAGACACTGTCTCCATGGGGAAATCACATCCTTTGTCACTGGGACACTGTCTTCATGGGGAAAATCACATCCCCTTCCACTGGGACACTGTCTCCATGGGGAAATCACATCCTTTGTCACTGGGACACTGTCTTCATGGGGAAAATCACATCCCCTTCCACTGGGACACTGTCTCCATGGGGAAATCACATCCTTTGTCACTGGGACACTGTCTTCATGGGGAAAATCACATCCCCTTCCACTGGGACACTGTCTTCATGGGGAAATCACATCCTTTGTCACTGGGACACTGCCTTCATGGGGAACATCACATCCTTTGTCACTGAGACACTGTCTCCATGGGGAAATCACATCCTTTGTCACTGGGACACTGTCTTCATGGGGAAATCACATCCTTTGTCACTGGGACACTGTCTCCATGGGGAACATCACATCCTTTGTCACTGGGACACTGTCTCCATGGGGACAATCACATCCTTTGTCACTGGGACACTGTCTTCATGGAGAAATCACATCCTTTGTCACTGGGACACTGTCTTCATGGGGAAAATCACATCCCCTTCCACTGGGACACTGTCTTCATGGGAAAATCACATCCTTTGTCACTGGGACACTGTCTTCATGGGGAACATCACATCCTTTTTCACTGGGACACTGTCTCCATGGGGAACATCACATCCTTTGTCACTGGGACACTGTCTCCATGGGGAAAATCACATCCTTTGTCACTGGCACTCACCCCAGCCACGCTCACAGCAAATACAGCATCAAATCATTATCATCAGTATTAAGGACTTTCACCTTAGTGAGTGGCAAGCAACAGAATGAAAGCTGCCAGCAATGGAAATCTGAATTACCTGAGAAATTCCTGAGCAATATCAAGGTAAACCCAAGGGAAAACATAATACAGGTGACAGCTCATGGTGTTTCTGGAAAGTGAATTGAGTCACAATATTCAAATCCCAGACCAGTGAACTGCTACTAAGGGAAGGAAAAAAATCCTTGCTGCTATGATCGGTGTAAGGTGAAAATGAGAAACATAAATACAGAATAAACAGCAGGTGTGAGAAGAGAAATAATGCAAGATGAAGACAAGGAGAGAAGAAAAGAGGAAAATCTCATTAGTAATTTGTTTGGTTTTAAATAATTACAATGAAGTTGAAACAGGAAACTTGGTCTAGAGGAAGGTATTCCTGCCCATGTCAGGGGGTGGAACAGGATGGGCTTTAAGGTCTCTTCCCACCCAAACCACTCTGGGATTTGATAATTCTGTGAAATAAAAGAAAAATAATTGATCTCCCATTCAAAAAATGCTATTTCTAAGTGCATCTCTGGTTTTGTTTTGAAAATATGCAGCAAGTTAGAATTGCCTGGAATGGTTCTCATAGGTCCTGCTGCTCTGATGGCTTATTAAAGATTACAGGGAAGGAAAAACTTCTTTATTTAATTTCAAGGCATAACTACGCTGATCCTGCTGTTATCTAATGCACCACTACATGGCCTCCTGTATCAGATTTTCTTTTCCGCAGAAGGAAAGGAGTGGGAGCATAATTTAGTCCAAAACCCCCAGTCTGCCTTCAGACTTCAGGATAAATTTCCTTTCAGTGCTTGTGATGATAAAGAAAAATGCAGTAATGCTTCATTTAACAGCAATAAAGCATAAAATTGTAAATATATAAAATATAAAGTGTAAAGTATAAATGGATATATGTGAATAAACTTGGTGTAGGGAAATAACAGTGTATTAGGAGTACAAACAGGATTCATAATGTGCAAGTTTTGTCTTTTACACTCTTAGGAGGGCACTGGACAGAAGATTTGGTTAAAACTGAACTTTTATTTTTTGTTGAAGCATCTCTGAGAAAATCCCCAATATTGGAGTGTCCTAGCAGGTCTGCAATAGGAATTCACCCATATGAATCTGTTTTCTAATTAGTCTCCATGCAAAATAAAAGCTCCCAGAGGTGGCAAAGGCTGGGTGATCCACATTTCCCTAATGCAGAGAGTGAATCCATCAGTGAACCCCTCCAGAGAGCTCCCACAGGGCTGTGAGGACAAAAGTGTGGCAGGAGGGGCTCAGCTGGGGAAAAACAGCTCTGCCAGCACAGGAGGTAGGCTCTGAACCAGTACCAGTGCTCACAGAAGTGCTCTTGAAATCATATAATGAATAATTATATGGAAATATCAGCTTTAGGGGGAGTTCAGCAAGCAGGTATTAGGAGAAAAATTAGGGAAAGAATAAGAGAACAAGGGAGAAGTTATCATTGTTCCACTGTGTAAAACCACAGGGGAATAAAAGAGGTAAAAATAATGAACGTAGAACAGGAACAAATATGGCTTCAAGAATAAAATTTAATCTATTTCAGTCTGCAAATGCATCCATTAAATAAACTGAGATTCTTCTGCTTGGGAAAGCTATAAAGGAAACTGTGGAGAAGCCATTAGCAAAATCTCCAACAGAAAGTGAGCAGGGATCTATTTCTCAGGGTTTCTTAGAATAGAAGAAATAGAAATCTTGCAGTGAAACCACAGCACACGAGTTCTAGAACCAATAAAAAGGAAATAACCTGTGAATGTATTTTGAATTTCCTTGTCCTGGATGACTTGAATACCAACAGTGTACTGAGGGAAATATGGCAATTAGAGAAATTTATATGAGGGGGGTTCACTGAAGATTATTTAGCACAATTGCTACTTATTTAGCTGCTATTATTACTATTATTATTACTATTATTATTATAAATATAATGTAATATAAAAATGAACTCTCATAATTAAGAATCTAATAATAATATCAATAATAATAATAATAGTTATAAAAATTATTGATTGTACTAATGATAGCATTGATTAATCATTGTGTTATTCTGTTATATAGAATATTATAATAATATAATATAGGATATTATTATAATCATTATTTTATATTATAATATTATATTAATGATATGTAATATATTAATAGAATTATAATTATATTGTGAAATATAACGGAACTATTCTAATACTATTCTAATAATTATATTAATAATATTATAATTGCTATTAATATTATTGACATTATTAATGATAATATTGATTACTTATCTTATTATAAAGAATATTATAATAATAGAATATAGATGATGATTATTATTGTTGGTTTATAAGATAATATATTATTTATATTAATTATAATAATAGGATTATAATAGTATAATATATAATTGAATTATTATAATTAATAATCTAATAATAATACTAATTATATAATAATTATTATTGATATTATTTATGTTCTTAGTTATAATATTGAGTAATTATTACATTATTATCTTATATCAAAGATTTTTTTTTTTATTTTTATTTTTTTTTTTGTTTTTATCTTAGTTTGGAATGTTGCTCTGCCCATTATATTCTGTATTCTGGTGTCACTTTTCTCTATAAATGTATAGATCTGCAATAAATAAACCAACCTTTGTGATCAGAGAGTCCTTTAGGCTCCTGTGCAGGACACTCTAAATACATTATTTTTTAAAGTAAGAGCTCTCCAAACCCAATAAAAACTCCTATTATTTGTTATATTCTTACATATTTTTTAGAGAACCTTTTTATGCTCCAAATAACACATTTACATTGTCATCTCTAATTACTTTTTTTTTTTGACAAATCTTTGCACTTCCTCTACAGGACAGGGTCGATAATAAGATGGAAAAGGTCAGGGGTTAACAGGAAAACTGTGGAGACTGGGGAAGGACTGGGGTACTGGGATAAAAACTTGCATCAAATTAAATTTAGGCCTATTTAAATAAACAAATAAATAAATATATACAAATGTATAAATAAATAAATAAATAAGTAAATGAATTTAAGACTGAAAAGGACAGGAACCCAACCATGCCCACACAGGAGCTACCTCAGGATGCTGAGAGCTTTTCACAACATACACCAAACTCTTACATTTCTCTCCAGGATTGGTTTTTCCTTTTTGCCAATGTCCTTTTGAAGAGCAGCATTTTCTGACTCTAAATTGCATTTTTTTGAAGTGTGATGAAAGGGCTGTTACAGAAGTTCTGTACCATGTAAGTCCTTAATATCGGGCAAACATACCAAAATGTCACTTATAAAGTTAATTAAATGTTAATTATAATTGGCAACAGAACAAACTGCCTCACTAGAAGAAAAAAAAATTACATTTTAATGATGAGGAAAATAAGCAGAATTTTATTTCACCCTCTTCATTCCAGTGCAGAAGAAGCAGCATGTCATGGCCATTTATTGCATAATCAAAGAGTAAAATGACTACATACTCTGGAAGCTTCTCTTTCAAAATGTGATGCCTGCACTGCTAAACAATATATTAATTTATATATTTATATATGTATATATCTTTATTTGTTTGTTTGTTTATGGTTTCCTGTATATTCCACTGGAAATTAACATCCAAAAGATAGAATTTCAGTTGTCAGCTCTGTCCATAATGAATTTTTAATTGCTTGCATGAAATAAATGAAATCATTTTCATTTGTTTTTGATTCTTTGATATACAAAGGATTGCTGCCTGATTGCTGGATCAAGACTGGCACAGAAATTAGAAATCCAAATTTAATTTTGGTTTGTAGCCCTAACCCTGCAGCCACCCAGGCTTCAGACCAAGACCCTGTTAAATCTATTTACCCACACAGGTACAGGGAATGGATAGGGAACAAAATCAGGTCAAGGACTGGCAAATGAATTTTCTCTTCTTGAATAAGAAACACACTGAAGAGATAATAGATATTATAAACAAATACAGTTTATGGCTTAGAGGATTTCTGCCTTTTTTCCCCCAATTAATTAACAGTCTTTAGATTATCACTGTTTTTTCTTTGTTTAACAATATCTCCCTGTGCATTGATTTGTAATGCATCAATCAGTTGCAATTAATTACACAATCTAGGAAAAATATCAATAACCAAATTATTAATAAATGTTTTATGACATTCACTGGCCACATTTGATGACAAAAATGGGAAGATTGAGTTCTACACTGAAACACAAACCATCAAATTCAAGACATTCAAGAAGTGTCCAAGGTCAGGTTGGACAGGGCAGTTGTCAGTAGTTAATCCAATTTTGAGGTTAATTCCAATTTTAAGTAGTTAATCCTAATTTTTAAGTAGTTAGTTCTAATTTTCACAGCTTGAGTTGCAAGTCTGTGAGAGCAGGATGTGTAAGGACTCTACCCACCACCCCTGTGATAAGAGGGGTTGTTTTTTGCTAAAAAGAATTCAGATTTTGTAGATTTTTCTAGTGCTGTGGAATCCATAATTGATTTTATGCAGTGCTGAAGTTCAACCAGGTAATGCCTCACTGAGTGTACATTGAAAATTGGAGGATTTTTTGGGTTGCAGACACTTCTAGCCATTGTGTTAAACTCTCCAGAGCTATGGTAACATTTTTAATGATATTATCAGCTTTGTGATTCCCCCCAGCCTGTTTCATGTGCTAGAGATCATTTATTCAGGTATGTAAATTTGCATTTTGTAACTTTCCTTTTCCGCTGTTGAACTCCTTTCTTTCTGAAACAAGACATTTTTCAAGATAGATTTTTGAGTGGGTTTAAATGTTCTTTTTTTTTTTTTTCTGGTTTTTAAGCAATTTGAAAATATTTTAATCTGGAGGTTACCATAAGTAAATATTCACTTCTAGCTCATGTGAAAGTTTTCCAAAGAGCGTGCCTAGAGCAGACTGACATTTCATGAGTGATGATTGTCTGCTTTATTTGGGCATTTTTATGCTGCTGACACATGTCAAATAAAATCAGAGTTCTTCTATCTTTACAGTTATTCTCGGGGAAAAAAAAACAAACAAACCAGAAACAAAAACCCACCTCCCAGATTTCCTTGTTACAGTTTTCCATCCATATATTTTGTTGCTGCATTCTGCACCATTTTTGACAGTGTAAGGTTTCATGTTTTTAAATTTGAGCATTTTTTGGGGTCCAGTGCTGCAATTACAATGTCATCTAAAACTGTGTGACCCCTTGGATGTTAAAACTTAACTTTAGGTTATGAATTCCCTCTGATTTCTTTAAGTAATTCCCAATAAAATTAACATGACTTCTTGCAAAGATAAGACCAGCAGCATTTGCTCTTTGTATTTGGTTTATTATTGGAAATTAATGAATATCTCTGTTGTTGTCTCCCCCAGACAATTCCATGGTATTATTAAAATACAATATCACCTCTTTCACTGGAGTGTTTTCTTGTAATTCTACTGAAGAAGAAATATATTAGCTCCTCTATTTTTCTTTATTTAGTTGTACTTTTTGTAAATTACTCTGTTGTTCTTCTGAGAAAACTTTAATCCAGAAACAAGTTCAATAACAAATCTTACCTTCGTTTTCTCAAGCACTGCTGAATTTGCAACACTGTAAAAATATAAAGCTTATTATTTAGTGCAGATAGAGGTGATGCTTTGTGCTCCTTTCCTTTTATTTTACTGGAAATGAAAATTCAGGTGAGTGTGAGCTTTATCGTATTTCTGAACTCGTTGAGTTATGAATCAAAGGGACACCTTAACTTTACAGTATTGCACTGAGTCAGCTCTGTGAAAAAGAAAAAGCAGGACCAGACCCTCCAAAGGAACATTTGGATTCTTGCACCTCAGCCTCCACAGAACTCCTGCGCAGGAAGGAGCAGGAATTAATTAATTACCCTCTAATAAAGCAGGCAGAGCCTTGAGATGCTTTGAACAGCAATTCCAAATACTCCAAAAGGGCCCTCCAATTCCCTGGAAATGAGAATGATAGAGAGATGTTTATGCTCCTTTGGCAAACAATCTGTCAGTTATGAGGATCAAGCTGCGTTTCCTTCATCATTAGGTCTGTGTGGCAATTGCTTTAAGCACAAAGGCTGCTCAGCCAAGGAGGATGAGGAGGGGTGAAGTGAAGAAGGGCAGAAAGTTGCTCGTGAAGCGACAGAATCAATACTAATAGAGGTAAAAAGTTTATATCTATTTACATTTTTAAAGCTGTGGCTGCAAAGCCTGGTCCCACCCTGCTTTTCCATGTCCCTCTGCTCTGGGACACCACAGTCACATCCCAGCCACCCTTTTTCCCTAAAACAGCATTTCAGTTTATCAATTCTGCATTTAGCCCTTTACAAAAGCACCTTGCTCATGTGATGCATGGTTAAAAAAAAGGCAAAATTATAATTTGGACCTGATGTTTTCAATTTCTAATGCACCACTTCTTCCCTTGGGCTTAATTTTGGTAGGGAAATCTTGCCCAAACCTTCAGGGAGAACACCCAGGCCTAATTAAATTTGCCAACTGAAGCAAGTTTTTCATCTCTGCCTTAATAAGAAAATTATGAAGAAGTAGTTAACAGTTTTAAAATCTGTAGAAAAGCATCCCTTGAATGAACTGAGAAAGTTTGTGTAAATTTTTCCTCTCTCTAATATGTACCTGTACAGCAAGTGAAGGTGATGAGATTGTGGCTGCTATTTTTTTTAAGGAGTCAGGTTCTATTTATAGTGTTCTGTGCAAATTGCTTTGGATGACATGGATGAGAATCCCAATTTTTCACTTCTCTTTGCAGATGTGCTGTCTACCAACCCTGTTCTATTTTGTATTATAATGGCTCTGAAATTGGATGTCTTGTGAGGTGCCCCTCTTAGGATATACTGCATCAACATGGAATTAATTTGGTGGTAAAACAGAAGGATTAACAAGCATGAAAAACATGGAGTCTTAATTACCAGACAGAACTTTCTTTTAGTGGCTTGATTTCCAAGCACACAACTTCTGTTTAACAGCAGAAGAAAAAAACACTGATGTAAAATAATAATATATGATATTCATATCATCATTCTGGAATTCAGTGTACATGGAAATTTTCAAAAGTCAGTTGCCTTTCAGTGTGAGAGCACATTTGCTGAAATAACTTCAGAGCAACACAGAACAGAACATGACTAATGTTGGGGCTCTTTGGAAATTATATGCTTTAGAGTGAAATTAATTAGGATTGTCTTCCTTGGTCCCTGGCTCTTCCCATATTTAGGTACAACAGTGTGTAAAGTGATACTCCCACTTAGCAGCTATTTCTCCTTAGTGCCTTTCTCCCTCTTCTTCTGGGGAGGATCCAGAGGGGAGGAGTGGATAATTGTTATTTTTATAGCCAGGAATTCTTTCCTTCCTCTCCTCCTCCTCATCCACCTGCTGCAGGGCTGCTGGAAGGAACTTTCAAGCACCATTTCCTCAGTGTCCCCCATCCTTCCTTCTTTTTTTCCTTCCTTCTTTTCTCAACAAAAGCTTTGCTACCATATCAGTGTTTCTCCCATTTTTGTTTTTTTAAAAAACTTGTAAAAGAATTATTAAATTTCTCACTTGCATTAATGCAATGTTGATTACATGATTCTCCTTTCCAAACCAAATATTTTTCTCTAGCAGGTTGTGTGCAAACTTTGCAGATCTGTTTTCCAGGCAAAACAGAACAACTTTTTATTAATTTTTGGTTTTAATTTATTTTTCTTGGGGGGTAAAAAGTTTTAAATTAACCACCAAACAGAAAAGCCCATAGGAGCTAAGCATAAATTACTAATCTACTGGTTTCTAAAAATTGCATTTTGTAGGCAATTTGTTGAGAGGCCTTTGAGAATTTTGTTATTTATAAGAATGTTACAGTTCATTTATATTTTATGCAGACATAAAAAAATATCTTATTCCCAATTGTCAATAAGGAAAAAAAAAACCCCATAAACCAAACAACTCACCCACTCCCACTCCTCTAGGCAACTTATGGTAATAGTATCTTGAGTATTCCTTAATTTTAATAAAAATCTATTGAAAACTGCTTGGATTGCCACCCCAGAGCTGATATTCTAACCTTATTGAAAGATGATGGCACTTTGATAATTTTTCCGGAAGAGAGAGTTTGTTTCACTACCGCATGTTGGGTTTGGATTCATTGTTTTGTGGTTTTTATATTTTGGTTTATAACATAGGCTGCCACCAGAATTCTGCACTTTTAGCTTTGCTCTCAATATCTAATATTTCTCATGTTTATTTATATATATAGATATATATAAATATATAAAAAAAAATATATATATATATACACTAGGAGCATATATATACACTAGGAGCTTTCAGAAGGCTTCTTATAGGAGCCTTTAAAAATAGAGTAATATGAAATAATCATAGGCAAAACAGTCTTTGCAACCTCTCTGCTGATGGTTTTAAGGCCTTTGATACCTGTAATTCCTAAGGCAGGGCCCTGAGCACACTGGGGGGGATTAAATCCCTTCCCAGCTGTCCCTGTGCTGCTTTGCATTTGTGCCAGGGCTCACCACCCTGAAATAAAATCCATCCCTCCAAGTACTGAATTAGCCAAAGAAATGAATATAACAGAAGACCACTCGGACCTGTGGTCAGCTGCAGGTTAACACAGAGAAAATCTGCCCTTCCATTTTGGATGAGATCCTATTTATGGTCTTGTACTTCTTCACAAAAGAAGATTCTTTCCTCCATTAAGCATTTATCACTTCAGAAATAATTCCAAATTTATCTATTGAAATGACAGAATGAAGACTCTGCAGATCATCAGGGAGGGAGCCACCAAGTAGTCTGAGTAGGAAATATTGCTCTCCCTCTAAATGCCAAAGGATTGCCTCCCATGCAATGTAAGCAGAGACAAAATCAGGGAAACCAGGATTTTTCTAGAACTTGTAAAAACACACAAATTAATAGAAATTTTGGGAAATACCAGCAGACTAAGGTAGGAATTGTATGATCCCATAATTCCAGCTGGAGGCTACCAGGAATCTCTCAAGGGTAAGCAGAGCTAATGCAGGTCTTGGCTTTCAGTCCCAAAAAAGACTTGATTGGAGTTTGGTTTGCCTGTTTGCCCTGTAGGTCAGATATTCCACCAGCTGATTTCTCCTTTTCACTCTTTTGTTATGTAAGAGATGAAATTTATCTCAGGGGCACGAAAATAAATCCCAGCATGGCTGATCTGCAGTGACACGGTGGCACGGCTGCCAATGGGAGTTAAAAAAATTAATCTCCTTCTGTGTCAGTTTGAACAGAGCAATGGATATCACAGCTCCAAGTAATCCCATTTTTTCAGCTGATGAGTCTTTCCTGAATGAGATCAATCAGATATGAGCTGTGTTCACATAAAACACTACACTGACTTGGATTCTGGCTTTGATGATGGACTTCTTTCATTTACTTTTATAAAAGACCTTTAGAACACTTCAGAAGATTTCTAAAATCTTCCAGTCCTATTAATTTTGTGCTTATGTGTTCAATGTAAACATATAATATTGGCTAATTTACAAAGGGAAATTTCAACATTGTCCTTGACTTCACAAGGAAACTTTGAAACCAGCTGTTTGAAACAGAAATGATGGTGAAAGTCTATGAAAATATTTTTAAGCTACATTATTGCAGTCATTGAGTGAAAGTGTGAGTTAAATTTGATGGCACATCTTTCTAAGTCCACTAAAGGATTTAAACCCAATGGGGCATTTTTTAATTTTTATTTTTATTAAAACAGAAACAGAAAAGAAACTAAAGCAAAACCAAAACCAAACACAAATAAAAGCACCAAAATAAATATAAAAATCACTCTTTTTGATCTGGATAAAGGAGATTATTCAATTTTCCTGCAGGTCTGCTTTAGCTCTGGCAGAGAACTGCCTCCTGCTCGATGCCCATGTGTGACTCGGTGTCACATTTGTACTCCAGGTCGTGCTGGCACAGTAGCAAAAACATCAATCATGTGTTTCCACCCTGGGGTCTCAGACACACTTGATATTCACCCTCAGGAATGCTGCACACAGACTGTGTCCTTCCAACGGGTGCACAAATCAGGACTCTCGGAAATGACCTGACACGAGGAAAGAGAACAAAATCAGGGCTGGATTTCAGACTCCTTTACTCGGCATTGGTGGAATTCCTGCTGCTCCAAAAGTGTGCGTGTGTGATTAATGGCAACAGGAGAGCAAGGCAGTTTCTTAAATTAGCTGCTGGGAAACAGGAATTCAGCAGGAAATAAAATGCAAGTTAATTTGGTCTTAGGAATAATTGAAATCATGGCATTCAGAGCTCAGAGCAGCCCAAAACTCACCCTGGCTGTCTGTAAGCATTGACAGAACCAACAACCATTTCTCATTTCATATCCATTACCCCACACATCATTTCTTTTCAAATCAAACCATCTTTATTTAGGGAATATTTTTCTTCCAGACACTGCATCATGGCTACTGTGCTGCATGAATATCTAAGGGAAGCATCTTTGAATCTGTTAGCAGAAATACTTCAGGCAAAGAACTGGGTGTTCGGCTGTCCTGAAGCAGAGAGGCAGCAGCTTTGGTTTATTAACTGTGTGTTAAGCTCTTTTTCATTTATTTACTGTAAATTTCACAGACTCACAGGTGCATTTAGGTTGGAGAAGCCCTCTGAGGTCATCAACTCCAATCTTGCCCCTGCACTGCCCAGGCCACCCCTAACCCATGTCCCCAAGTGTCACATTCACAGGGCTCTTAAGTCACCCCAGGAATGGGGACTCCACTATTTATTAAAACACACCTCTGGTATTTGAGTGTTAAAAGTATTCTCTGTCCATTCAAAAGTGGATTTTCTTTCCAAATTCTTATAGTACACTTGAATTTCCTTGAAAATTTTTCATCCAATGGTATCCGACAATCTGAATTGGAGATCTGATGCTTTCCTATTCTTGCGGATTGAATAAATATTTGTGTTTTTAAAAAAATAATTATAAATTACAGTGTACAGCATATTAAAGCAAACTATAATCTTTAGCAACAATTGGCTACTACAAGGTAAAAAAAAAAATCATTCAATTTGAGATTGCAAAGGGTAGAAGCTGACATTTTGAAGGAATTTTTTCTCTGGAGAAAAAATGACTTGTGACATTGATTCAACATAGAAAACTGAAATGCATTTGAAAAACTCATTTAAACTGAAATTATGAAGACAAGACTTTCAGAGATAAATGCTCATTCTTTAGAGAATGAGCTTAAATATGATATTTTCTCCACAAATCTCTTTTTGACAAGTGTGATATTAAAGTCTGAGTGTGTATTCCAGTCTATTAACTTGCAATAGTTATGTGAACTTTGTCATTACATACTGCTGGTCATGACATGATTGTTCCATGAACACTTTCTAAATATTTACCAAATCTACAGCTGTTGTTTTGTCAGGTTGTTTGTTTGTTTTTTAAGGGAGGAAAAATAAAATAAAAAAAAAGAAAGGAGAGCTCTGACATTAATAGAAGAGCATTCAAAACAAGCAGGGCCTTCTGAGAGTGTCTGTCAGGGCTCTGCTCATTGTCCCCAACCCTAAAAATGGAAGGGCACATCAGAAATCCCAGGGAGGAGGCTCTGGAGAGGAAGAGAATCTGTTCTGCCCAGACCTGGTTCAAAAGATGGTAACAATGGACAAAAATTACTGATGTATTAACGTCAGGAAAAAAAATGGTTCTTCTAAATGTAATTTTGTTTGTAAAGCAAGTTTTACTGGAATCCCACTCAAAATAGTAGTGAAGGTATTTTTAAAATACTGAATGAATTGCTCAGCATGTGTGCAGGTGACACCAGGCTGTGCCTGAAGGGTGGGAATGAATCCAGTGGAATGCTGCAAAAGGAAAAGAGCCAATGGTCTGAAACTAAAGAGAGTCAGTTAAGATTGGATATCAGGAAAAGGCTCCTTATAATGAGGCTGTTAGGAGTTTGGGAGAGGTTTTTCCTGAGAAGCTATGGCTGCCCCATCCCTGGAAGCACTCAATGTCTGCTTGGACGGGGCTCTGAGCACCCCAGTCTGGTGGAAGATTTTCCTGGTCACTGAAGGAGGGCTGGGATGAGACCTTTAAAGGTCCCTTCCAACCCAAACTATTTTGTGATTCTCTGATATCTTTTTAACAAGGTTATCTTGGCACTGTCATAAAAACTCTATTTAAGAGAACAGCATAAAATGAAATTTTCCATTTGATTTGACACTGACTTTTTTTTTGTAACCTTACACTCTTCCCTCATCTAAAACAGATCCCTTACCTTCCTTCTAATTTCCCTTCTTGACCTGTACATTAAGTACAATTTTACAATTTCCATTCTTGACCTGTACAATTTTAAAAGAGACAGAGAAGCTCAGCTTAAACATAAATGGATGGCAAACTATTGCCAAAGGAAAATTTGCAGCAAAGCAAATTCACTTTTAAAATATTTAATGGTTATTTCTGAATGGAAATACATAGCAAACATATCAAGATTTTCCTGAATCAAGCACAGGAATTTCATAAATCCAGGAGTAAATTAATGTACTTTATTGTAGGACTCATATCTTCTGGTTTGAGACTTGGGACCAGTCATGGACAAAGTTCTGATGTTTGGAAGTTCTTGGTCAGATTCCTGAGTTTGACTTGGACTTAGATATGGAAGAATCCAGATCCATGAGATAAAGTGACCAACATCAGAACATAGGTCCCAGTGTTTTGAGAGCCTTATGGAAAACCTCAAAACTCTGGAAATATCAAGTTTTTGCAGTGCTCACTGGAGAGCTGCTCTGAAATCAGGGGTGATCTCCATCAGCAGGAATGACTTGAGAAGAAAGGATTTAAGATTAAAACAATAAAAATCTCCAGGTTTTTCTTTTGCCTTGAACTAATTTTATTTGATAAATTGAGTCCTAAAGAACATTTCAAAAATGATGAGTATCAACCAAGCCTGTATTCATGTGTCTTCTGAAAACAGCCACAGAAAAACCCCAAACTTGTGGGACCTGAGCTGATTGCACAGACATCAATAGCACTTTGTAAGTGCCTTAAATGGCAACAGATTTTAGATCTGCAGATCTGTAAAGTAGCAAATGCCATAAATTCCTTGAGGTCTCTTATTGGAACAGATCATAGGGATGACACTTTGAGAGAAGCACTGTAGCGCATTTTTTTCAAAGGCTTGAACATGCTTTCTAACAAAGTAATTAATGTCCTTGAGAAGAAGAAGCCCTAACCCCCCATTTATATTCAGTCAATTACCTCAGGCAATATATTGTGTAAACACTGGAGGTAAACATTGTTCCTCACTTACAGGAAGCTGGACGTCCTCTTTTAAAATGGTTTCACAGCTTGCTGTTTGCATGATCTCAGAATCTTTAGGTGCACTTTTAAGCCCAAAAATGGACTTGGTTTTATTTTTGGATTTGCCAAATAAACCCCTCTAGGAAAAGCTCCAGACTTAACCTCTCTCTTCCTGTAGTGCTGTTAACTAAAGAGGAAAATCCAGGTACAAGGAGGGGAATTTTCTGTCCTTGGGAGAGAGCGAGAGGGAAATCTGCATAAGCTCTATCACCAGTTGGACTTGTTGTGACAGTTCCTGATAATTAATGTCTTTGCAGAACAGGGATCAACAGGCTGTAAACTTCAGAGATAATCACATCTGTGTGAATTTCAATTTCTAGGGGAGCGGTTGATAATTAATGCTCCTAATAAGCATGAGCAGCTTAGTGAAAGAACAGAGTTTATATTTATAAACAACTTTTTTGTCAGAAAGGCTCTCAGCCCTGCTCATGGACCATATCAGCACCTACAAACTGTAGCCAACACTGATGGAGAGAAACTCTTTTCTAGTTCAATTCTCTAAAGTGTGCTTTTATTGTTTATTTCTCTAACTGCTTTTTCCAACTGCATTTAATTAGCATTGGAAATTAATCACTTTGGAGCTTAAATACTTATAAGCCAATATGGTTCAGTGGGAACCATTTGTTTGTCACACTAGATAATTGAACGCAACCTTAAAAATAAATTGATGTGTTCCTTTAGTTATGTTTTGCACTGATTTGCTGATGGAAATGACAGATGGGCACAGGCCCCAGTTTTAGACAGTGAAATTGGTCAACCTGTGAAGCTCAGAGAACTTCTGGGACACTTGTGCCAATGCCAACACTTTCCAGCCCTCACCACATTAACAACAAACTAGTTTATCTGCCTTTATTAACACTGAATGTTACCCCGTTCCTCCAGGTAATGTGCTTTTAAAAACACTGATTGCATTTATGTATTTATTTATTTATCCATCCCCATCCCTGGCAGTGTCCAAGGCCAGGCTAGACAGGGCTTGGAGCATCCTGGGATAGTGGAAGATGTCCCTGCCATGGCAGGGGTGGGATGAGGTCAGATTTAAGGTCCCTTCCAACTCAGACCATTCTATAATTCTGTGGTTTTTCATAGTGCTTCTGAGTCTAATCTTTAAACTTCTCAGCTCTTATAGCTGGGTGAAAAGGAATCAGCCTCATTTTAGGAAATTTTGGTTTCAACTCTTATAAAGAAAAAAGGTCCATTGTGTCCTCCCTAAAATGCAGCAGAGTTGCATAATATCTCCTTGTCCTTTTTTTCTGACAGTTTCTTCAAGCCACTATTCCAAGAGCTGGTATTTTAAATTTTCCTCTTTACTGTATGTGCCACTGTGTTGTACCATTTGAAGAGCTTGAATCCTGTGCTTACTTAATGCTGCAACCATTGTTTTAATCACAATCCAGGGGTTTAAATATTTTTCTTAAGGAAGTGGAATTTTCCTTCAGGAACAGTTGAACAAAAGCTGGATATTTTGTATCTAATTCAGGAAATATTTGGCATATCCCATTGACTTTAGAAAGATTATTTCCATGGAGACTGAAAATGTACTGGTTCCTTGAGGAGGAAGACACAAAACATCATTTATAAATCAAAATCTTCTGCAAATGCAAACAGAAATAATCTCTTATGTTTATTGAACAAAACCAATTAGAGAGTTTCAACTAATCTCCTCAGGAGCCCAGTCCTTTGGAAAACTGCTTTTCTTTTAAATGTCTAAAGTGGTCAATAACAGTTGGATACACTTTTTGGAGACTCACTTGATGCACAACCCTTACTCCCAATCCCGTGCTAAGCTGGATGTGTTGCTCTGTGGTTTCCTTTGTACAATTGCTCATCACCCCGTGAAAGAGTATTAAATAAAAAGAAGATTTTTAATGCGTCAGAGCCTGCTAATCAGAGCTGCTTTATTACATTTTGGTGGAGTAAGTGTGCTAATGACTGCATAATGTGTTTGCACTGCAATGTGATTTCACTGCAGCTTGTTTGAAAGCCTAATTGTGCCCAGCTGCCTGGGTTTGTGTGATGGACATGATGAGCATCAGCTGATACTCAGCATCTCCCTGCTAATGCAGGGTCCAGGAGGGACTTGGGCTGGATTGTTTACTCCAATTTAGCTCCCACAAAAGGGACTGTGCCATCAGCAGTCGCTGTAACACCTAATGAATTGCTGCTGGGATTTTGCTTTGTGTGCCAATTAAGTGCTGGATGAGCCTGAGCCAGTGTCAGGTTTGTGAAATATTTGTTATGCAGAGTAAAGAAGGGTATGTTATTTATTGGATTTCATGTTTGTGGGGCTTCTCTTGTGTAGGGATCTCAAACATGCTTGGAAACTTTGAGGTATTCATGATCATCAGGAGACTGAAGGGAAACTGAGAGGCACTGGATATGGATATTTAAATTTATGCAACAGAATCTAAAACTAGGTGTAGATATCCTAAGATCAGACTCCTGCTTCCAACACCAAAGGTATTTTCAAAGCCTGGAAAACTCCAGACTTCATGCCAAGGACTAAGCTTCTTGTTAAAATGAGTCACCAGAATGAGTCTGAAGACACCATGTGTCATGTGGAAATACTGTGAAAATGAATCAGTAGTTAATTTTTGCTTTACTATTATGTGATTTACAAAGGATGAGGAATTCTTGCCTAGACCAATGTCAGGTTAGCTCTGGACACACATTAGGATACAGACACCTGCAGACAGGCTTAAACTTGGGTTTGAGCATTGGTTCAACCTCTTTTCTCAAAGAACCAGATCCACCAGCCTGCTGAAGTACAGCTTCTCCCACAGGTGTAACTTAATCGTCAAATAAGGATGAGCAACCATTCAGAGACATGAAAATGAGCATAAAGAAGTGAAAGTGTAAAACAAGGCTGATACGCATCAGTCTGTTCAATACTATATATATATCAGGATGTACTTCTGCTAGAGAAATAATTGGGGCTGGAACTAAAATGGTCTTTAATGTTCCCTTTCCAGCCCAAACCATTCTGGGATTCTAGGGTTGATAATAATTGCTCAGAAACACTGGATTGGTACAGAGCTACCTGAAAATGCAGCCCACAAAAGTTAAAAGGAAATGATAATCACTGTGCATTCAGTTGTTCATTTGACCTGGTATAACTTTGAGGCAACAGATGGAAAGTGAAAAGTTTCAGTGCTGATGAAGTATTAGGCAGAACTGCTGCTGTCAGGACATCATTAGACAAGACCTTGATAACAGCTGCCCATCTCCAGCTGACTGAATTATTCTGGTTCACAGCTCATCCCAACAGTGGACAAATTCTGCACTTTCTCTAACACCTTTGGGAGGAGACCACAGTGCAGAAGTCACCTCTGAAGCAACCAATAATTGGATTTAAATATGGGGCAATCCCAGAGATTTGGTGAGCTATGCCATGAGCAAACCCATCGCCTGGTTATGTTGGCAAGTTAATAGAGAAAGTCAGAATTATTGAACAAAACAGCTCCTTGGAGGGGTGGAATCAGCACAGCTGGGGGCCAGTAGAGCTGTTTAGGTGTTTGTACTTGGGCTGAAAGCACTGTGAGAAATGATGGAGCCACCAGCCAGGGCCTGACACCTCTACAGGAGGGATGTGAGAGGCCCAGACCAGAGTTCTGTGGCTCTGTTGTGCTGGCCTAAACTCAGGGAGGTATGCAGGGCATTGCTTGGGGTGTCATGCATGTGTTTGTGTGCAGCAGGCAATATAACCCGCTGCCTTGCTATATAATTTTTAGATTTTTTTGTCACTGGCTGACACAGTCTGTTCTTGCTGCCACCCACCCCAAAGACATCCTGATGGAAGCTGTGAAGGGATTCTGTGAGAACAGAAATGATTCCTGTTGCTCAGGGGCATCACAGCTGTGCTGACATGTCCACTGGGTAACAGGGATGGAGGGATTTCTGCTCCAACCTGAGTATTTAATATCAGTTTGATTGGCAGGGGCCTGGGCACACATTGAAAGCCAGGTGTAAATCAACAGCACAAGAGGGAACGGCCTCAGGCTGGGCCAGGGCAGGCTCAGGGTGGACATCAGGAGGAATTTCTGCATGGAAAGGGTGACCAGACCTTGGCAGGGGCTGCCCAGGGAGGTTTGGAGTCCCCATCCTGGAGGTGTCCAAGGTCTGGATGTGGCACTCAGAGCCTGGGACAAGGTGGGGATCAGGCACAGCTTGGGCTCAGTGGTCCTGGAGGGCTTTTCCAACCTCTCAATGGTTCTGGGATTCTTGGAAAAAACACATGAACTCTGTTCATTCCAATTCATAGTATTAACTCACTTCTCAGGCCTGCACAGGACTGGAAGTTTTCCATCAGATTTTGGTCTCAATGCCAATTTGTTGCTCTGTGGGGCCACTTCTGAAGCTCATTCCAAAGCCAAGAGATATCCACCCATTAACTCAAATCATTAACCCTTTCTGACACTCCATGCCTTCAGAAGAGCTCCAGTTTGAGATTCTGCTTTCAGACAATCAGTGCATGGTTGTTATTCCTGCAGCATAACTCTTGGGATGTAAATGAGAACTGTCTCTATCTACCTGTGTTATCTGAGTTTCTTTTTTGCATATTCTAATTGATTAGGTTGAAAATAAATGACAGTGTTCCATTTGCTTAGGCAGAACGGGGCATATTAATTCGCTTATTCTGTAACACTGGTAAATAATGATGATTTACTTCTCATTTGCATAGGAAAATATTCAAGCAGCTTCTGGCTACCAATGAACACTCTGGGAAGCAGTTGAAAATGATCAGTAAAGCATTTTTTTTTCCCTTACTGACAGTTCAAGTGTCACGAGCAAGCACTAATATTTATTGAAACTCAGCTTTAGTGCTGAAAAAAGACGTGCAGGACCTGCTCCATTTCTGTACCTTTTAAAACACTGCCTCTTTGTTCCTTTGTCCTGGCTACGTGTGACATTTTCTTTTTAAAGCTGAAACATGGGAAGGCAAATGTCCCCTGCAGACCCTGGACTAGTCAAAGAGCTGTCTTCTTTTTGTT
The DNA here is from genome assembly GCA_024865655.1 of Emberiza elegans. NCBI lineage: Eukaryota > Metazoa > Chordata > Aves > Passeriformes > Fringillidae > Emberiza > Emberiza elegans. Next base: position 62,020,453 of record JALJVW010000206.1, read on the forward strand.
GTTTCTTCCGGAAACAGCGCTTTGAAAGAAATCACTGTTGTAGAACCAATTAGGTTCTTTAGGTGGATCATTTCTCAGTCACTGGAATAATGAATTCCCATTTGCTCAAAGGGTTGCATTCACCCTTCAGTGGCTAAACAAACAGGAATTCATTGCCACAGCTAGGCAACCAAAATTACTTATGCATTCTTTTCAGAATCTTTCTTTTTTCATCTTTATTCAATTCACCATAAAGATTATTGTTTAATGAGGGGGAAGTTCAATTGGAGCCAAATGAAAAGGCACAAGCCTTCTAAGCCAGAGTATATTTTTCAGAAGTGGCTTATTTGTCAGGCTCTTGCAAATTTGCATTTGGGGTGGATTTCTTTGTTAGTAAAACCACAAATGGAACATTCGTTTTCTGGCTTTTTACAGCATTTCAGTTTCCTGGACACAGAAAGAAGAAACTGTGTTCCTCAAAACTAATAATGGAAATTCTCTATTAAATATAGATGATATTATAAGATATTGCATTGCCTTTCTATATGAATTATACATAATAATATAAAGTGTAGTTTAAAGGTGTTCCAGGATGAATCACCACTCTGGTCATCAAACCTTTCTTCTTTTTCCCATTGTATGTTGGTTTTTCCCATTGTATGTTTATAATAACATAATTACTGTGTTCCTCGAAACTAATAATGGAACTTATATATTAAATATACATGATATTATAAGATATTGCATTGTCTATTATATATAATAATATGTAGTTTAAAGGTGTTCAAAGGATGAATCACCCCTCTGGTCACCAAACCTTTCTGCTTTCTCCCATTGTATGTTGATAATAACATAATTATCTACTATATCTGCTTTGATTTATGGGGGGGGAAAAGCCTTATGGCTATGTCAGGGTTAATTGAATGATAATCAGTCTTCTTCTGAAAATCAGATTTGTGCCTGAAGTGGAGTCATCTGACCATCTGTAATAGCTGGCTAAATGCTCAAATGAAAATGTAATTGTGGTGTTTGCTTCTTTTCAGCTTGTTATTTCTCCATATCATTTAGGAGCCAAAGTTCAGGGAAGATGCAGTTACCAGAAAGATCACTTTATAACATTTGTGTCTTTTGCATCTACCACACTGCTGAACTTCACAGTAAATCCAGTTAGGGAGAGGACCTACAGAAAATACAGCAAATTGTATTTGTTTTCTAATAAAGGTCAGCTGAATCTTAAAAATTATGAGAAATAACTCTCTGTGTATGGTTTTATATTGTGTTTCACTCATTATAATTTAAAAATGTGTTTAGATCATTGCAGTAAATCAAGCTCACAGGGACCTGAGTCCCATTTTGCAGTCAGCCTCTTGGGATATGGCTGTCCCTGCAATGCTCAGCTTAGATAAGGCAGCTGAGCTCCAAAATCTTAAGCGCAGCTTATGTTCCATGGAACTCATAAAGGAAAATTCTTAGACATTGAATATCATCATATGGTTTATGTTTTAAATTCATTCAACTGCAAATTACCTGTCAATATTTTTCAGAAATTTGAGAAACAAACTAAGAAACTCTGCAGAGAATGAGGTTTTAACTCTGCTGCTGCTCTTTCTTAAGAAATTTTTGCCTCTTTGGAAAATTATTTTAGAGACCAGACACTATTGGAAGGAATCTTGCAGAAATGTACTCTGTATTTTCCCATGGGGGGAAAAAATAAATTATTTTATTCAACTTTTTTCTTTTTAAGCCAATGTTTTAAAAGTTGAAAAGCAAGTCCCACAGGGGCAGGAAAGAGTGAATATATGTTTTGCTCACTGAGTGGAAGACAGTGACCTTACCTGAGCTTTGATAGTCCAACTCCCACCTCATGGCCCCAAAGCTCGGAGGGAATTTCACTCCTGTACTTTATAACATTGGATTTTCTCCCCCAGTTCCTGCCTCTGAGCTTTTGCCACTACATCCTCCTCACCCAGGAGTTCAAGTGTGGCAGGGACTTGACAAAGTGCGTGTGAGATGCTGTCACCCTTTATCATTGTCATTCTCTGGTTCCACCTCAGTGAATTATTTTACCAAAGTCATTTACAGCGCTAAACAATTTCACAGAGTGGAGCCATTTGCCAATTACATCTTTTACTTCCCCTGCATTTGTTCCCCATCACTTCTTTATGTGAAATGACCCCTTGCTTGGCAGAGGAGTAATTGTTTTCTCAGTAGAGCACCGATCAATGGAGGGCTTCTGCCCTGCACTCTTGATTAGGAATTAGTTTCCTATTGGAAAAAAAACAAAAAAAGAGGTTGATTTCCTTTAAGGTTTTCACTGTTTATTAGTGTGATTGAGCTAAGTTAGTAAGAGAGTGTTATGAATCTGGACAGCCCTGCTCCAACATGCAGATTATGCTTCTCATCATTTTTGCTGATGGGCATTAAAATATCTGGACAACAGTTGGACAAAAGTCTGTGAGTCTGAAAGGTTAAAAACAAAATTAATGCCCAGAGTGTTAGGTGGAGAGACCATTCCTGTGTACTCTTGGTGTTGTTTTCCAACTTCATTTGTCTTTCATCTTCTGGTAGTCCCTTTTCTTTTTGACAGAAAAAAAAATAATCCCAAGGGCAAACTTCTTGATAACACAAATGATAAAATAAATTTAAAGGATCCAGGTCAAGGAACAGGCTCTGCTCACTCACCTCCACTGACACAAAGTAAGTAGGCTGTGTTCATCCAAAGAATATGAGATACCTTTCTCTCAGGAGAATTATTAATTGGATTTGTACAGTTAATTTTGTCTGAAAGCAACCCCTGTGACTTGAGCAGTTCCTTCCAGAAAGGGAAAACAAAGCAGAAAGATCCCCATTTAGAGCCACACTGGGCACCTTTTTCATGTCATCACTCTATAGCCCTAAAAAAATCCCTTTGTAGGTTTCTTTGTTCTCTAAGTGCACTTTTGTTGGTTTTTGGTGAGGAAATGCTGAAGCCACATCAGAAAAACTGCTCATGTGTTCTGGGCATTCTGTAAGAGATATTAAACATATTCTGCAGGGGGTTTAATGGGAATTGAAAGGCCTAAACAGGCTCCTCCAAGCAAGTCCAAAATCAGTTACTGTGGGGAAAAAAATCAATGGTTAAGGAAGAGTCTAATTTACTACTTTTCAGCACTTTTGTTTGCTCTCTTTTCTTAGGCAAACATGGAATCAGAGAAAGAAAATCTATAATCCACCCAGGCTGCGGTATTTTAAATCCTGTTTTGAAAGCAAAGTTAAAGTTGCTGGCGAATTTCAACTAAAAGTATGGTACAGTATTTTTTTTAAATATTGTGATGAGTCTCATCACTATTTAAAAGTGGGGGGATTCATTTGAAAAGCTGATAGACACCAAGATTTAATATATGTGATAATTAACAACACATTTAACAATAGTGGGTGAGCAACTACAACTTTCCATAGAATTTAATATCCTCCCAGCCCCTTTGTAGGAGCTCCAATTTCCTTTCTGCTATACATAATCAACAAATTTTATTGGTTCATCTGTTATTATAATGGCCCTTCAATGTGGAATAAAAAAGAATCAATATCAGAACAACAATAAACAAAAAAAAAAAAAGTCAGGATCAATCATACACGGGCAGTTTATGTTCATCTTACATCTGTGTCTATGTTTGGCTTTTCTTTAGCACTGTAAAAACGTGGAAAAAAAGGGTTTGAGATATGAGCTGCACAGACTCAAATGGATAGTTTGACTTCAAAGATTCCCACAAGAATGCAATGGTTTAGTATCATTACTACAGGATTAAAGTTCAGTTCTGCAGACTTCAGGAGAAAACCTCCGTACAAGTGTGTAAACTCCATGAAAATAACTTATCTATGCACAATATATGCTATTATATTTAGTAATATATATTGTTCTATTATATATTAATTATATATAATAATATAAAGTATAGTTTATATTATTATATATAAAGCTGCAGCACAGGAAAAAAAGTTTAAAATAACAAATTTAATTAATATATCATTCAAACAAGTATTTTACTTTAAGGATCTGAAGTCAAGCAGTTACAAAAGGAAGCTTAGAAGGGATATTGGGAAGGAATTGTTCCCTGTGAGGGTGGGCAGGCCCTGGCACAGGGTGCCCAGAGAAGCTGTGGCTGCCCCTGGATCCCTGGCAGTGCCCAAGGCCAGGTTGGATGGGGCTTGGAAGAACTGGGACAGTGGAAGGTGTCCAAGTGGCAGAGGGGTTGATTTAGCTGCTCTTTAGGGTCCCTTCCAACCCAAATTTTCCCATTATTGGAATTATGTAATTGTCATAATTGTAATTATTAAAGGTTCATTACCCAGCTTGGTTGGGAATTTGGTACAGGCCGTTTCTAAAGGATAATGTTGACTCTTTACATTTATTTCTTGGCAGCAATGCAATAACCACTGTTATTAATGATGACCTTTTATTACAAAGAGCACAACTGAATTTGCCAGTGGCAAAAACCAAATCCTTTTGTTGGGATAACACCCATGCCACCTATTTTCCATCACATCACATTGGTGGATTATTCCATCAATGACAATAAGATGTGTCTGAGATGTGTAAGAATAATCTGGTTCAATAACTTAATATGGATATTTGATCATTAGTTTTGGTTGAACAGAAAGGCTGAATTACTACAAACATTTTTAAAGGTTTCTAAAGAAGCATTTTTAGACGTATCTCAAAGCTTCTTTAATTTTTCCCTCTTATTTGATTTTTTTTCCCAAATGAGGATTCCAGTGTGTTTGGGGTACAATTTTGTCTGTCAGGAGGAATTTGTGCAGCAAACTGGGGAGGAAGTGCAGGGGATGGTTTGTGACTGGGCAATGGGAGCATGACTGAGGTGTGGAACACACAGACTGTGAGTTACATTATTTATAGTGCAGTTTACAGTAATTTGTGGCTTTTGAGTGTATTTCAAGAGTCACAAATCAAAAAAGTATGAAACATCCTTCTATATAGCTGTCAAAGCAAAGTGAATGATATTTAACAGTTCTTTTGACATTCTATAGAAAATCAGTATTTTGGAAGCTTCAGAACATAAGTTTAAAGCTCTGCTTCTTACCTATGTTACATAAAAATGTATAAATAGAATTTTTTTTTTTTAAAAAGAATAGAATAAAAATTTATGCAAAAGGTAAAAAAAATCCTACAGCATATTCAAGCAGTAGGAACAAAGCTGAGTTTTTTTTATAAACTTATTAAAAAATATTAATTTTGTAATTATATTTATGAACAATGCATAGCATTGTTGAGGAGCTAACAAATATAGGATAATATAGGGTCATGTTAAAACAGTACTTTTATTGTCTGAGATTATCTAATGAATTAAATTTGTCTTTTAGATAATGGGAATCTAAATTGATGTCAGAATTATGAAGCTCAACTAAATATTACCCTTCTGGAATAAGTAACTTCATTGGTGGCTGCTCAAATATGGACAAATCTTATTTTTCTTATTCTTTCCATGAGACTTTCTGGAGAAAATTTTGAAGTATTAGCTATCTATAGTAAAATCATTAAAAGGCGTTCAAAAATTTTGGGTTTAAATACTTGGAATTGTTAAGCTTGATGGTCACTGAAGTCCAAACTGAAGTTTTTGAGGAAAGGGAATAAACTGTTTCCTTGGAGGATTGAAAGGAATAAATGGACAAATGTTGGGTCTGGGAAAAGCTGTCTGGGAGTTTGGTGACATCTTTTTTTTTGGTGGTAGTTTTTGGTGTAAGTAAATTCTTTAATTTCTATGAAGATGCAGATGAAAAGATTTATTATGGAGAATGCTCAGGTATTGTTCAAGGTAGAAATAGAAAACTTGTAACTTTGTATCCCTTTTTTCAAGATTGCATTTCAAAAGAAAAAGGAAAAAAAAGCCAATCATGTTCTAATGAAAGGATGATAAATTAGATAACTTTAAAGGTGAGCTCAAGATGGATATCTGGGGGGTTTTCCCCATCTGTTTTCATGTGAATCCCTGGATGCTCTTGCTGCATTTGTGCTGGGTCAGTGGTGACAAAAGCAGGACTAATGAGCACAGTGAGGAGGTTACAGACTATGGGGGATGTTGTTTTGTTGGTTTTTTTCCTCTTTAGGGGGTTCTGTTTCCTCCTGCTGAGGCAGTGCCTGACCCTGGCCCAGCCCCATCCATGCACCAAATTTCCTTTATGCCTCTGTGACCTTATCTCTGATCCCCAAAGCCCCATCAAAATGAAAATAAAAGCCTAAAACGTGGCAGATTCTAATGACTGTTGGTTTTATACAAATGATCTTGCTGACAGAATGTTTGAGGATTCTTTCTAATCCCACACAAAACTACTCAGGGCTGTCAAGAGAAAAGCATTTGATTTCAAGCTTCTTGTGTTTAATACTATAAATTCTTACTTTGTTCTGTTTTCCCCTGGTATTTGGCTGTAAGTATGAAAGGATATCTATGTAAATATGTGTACCTGAAAAAAAAACCCAAACCTGCAGACCTTTAGGAGGGGTTAGTGAGAGAAAACCTGCAGTTTCTCTGATGATAACAAGCAAGAAGCTCCAAAGCTCTGTGGCTGTTGTCCTGGTCTCTGCAGAATGTTCTTCCCTCTGGTGAGAACAAAGAGAACTGGAGCTGAACTGGAAGAGGATTTGCTAGAGTTTTAGAATTTATTAGCAGAGCTGGCTGGAAAAGCAAAGTGAAGGTTGAGAGAATCCTCAGTCTGCATTAAATTGGTTCTTTTGGTGAAAAAAAAAAAATCCTAAACTTACACCAGCTCCCAGGACAGCCAATAGTCCAATAATTAGAGCATGTGCCTCAATCAGGATTCAAGTCCCTGTCCCATTTGCTTTAAAGCAAATTCACCCATTCTGAAAGTCCACATCCACAGGAACCCTCCATACTCCCACCAGGGTTCCCTGAAAACTCCTTTTCCCAGAAATCCCAGCCAGAACTTGCAGTGAAAGTGTCATTGAAATCAGACAATGTTCGACATTTTGGTAATGCCTAAAACAAATGACATTTTATATATATATATACACACACACGTAATATATGCATATTAATATATATAGAGAATATATACATAAAAATCACCTCTGTGTATTTCTATAGGTATTCTTGTATTTTTAAATATTTCAACTTTACAGTTAATTTCCACAATGGTTTCAGTTACTTTCATCTGTGTTGTCAGCTGGATCCCAGCTGCTTTGGGACAGGAATTTTTGACTTTTATGCATGTACATTGAGGTTGTTTTGTGAATTTTACTATCATTCATTAAAATCCCTTATCTCTGTTGCTGAACTACAGATGATACAATCAATCAAGGAGATTATTCGAGATTATTGTGATAATGTCTAATTTAATTGGGCTCACTTGAGCTGGTTAAACACTCACAGTGGGGAGAGGATGGGGGAAAGAGGAAGAGGAAGGTGGGAAGAGATGTGTTTTTTCAGGGAAATGGTGTCTGTTATTCCACCTGGTTTTGATACTGATGCTTCCCCAGCATAGCTACTAAAATGCAGATATTGCTGAATGAATAATAAAATAGATGTCATATTTCTGCTTTTGGGAATTAGTGTGTCTTTTCAAGTACATGTTAGCTATAATGAGGCTAAAGATTAAAACATTAATACCCTGGTTTTCCTTTCAAATAAATCAAAGATACCCATTGACTTACAAAAATCCGGCTTTTAAAAATCCTTTCAAGCAGAAGGTTTGTGGGAGCTTTTCCTGTGATGTTGCTTGGTAGATCTGGCCTAATAGAAGGGAAAGCTATTTAATGTAAGTAACTACTTGACTTTGAAATTCAAATTGGGAATCTCAGTGTCCCCCATTGCTGCACTGTTTGTTTCCAGCTCTCAGGGGAAATAGGTACAAAATGGTGGGAAGGTGCCTTTTTGGGCTCATTTCTGGCTTTGACAGGTTAAAAAAATAACCATGTTCTTTTGGAAAGGCTGGAATTTTCAAACCATTAATTCTAATATGTTTTCTTATAAATAATATTTTTTTTGTTATCATAGAAAAATTGAGTAGATTTAATTTTTTTCTTTTTTTTTTTTTTAGGACTGGTTGTTTTAAAGATATCTGAAGATTGTTACTTATTCTGTGTGACTTGTGACATGGCAATTACAGATGATTGGATGCCAGAAACTCCTTGAAATTACTGTCAAAGCCTTGAAATTACTGTCAAGGTTTGACATCTCAGGACTGTTTCTTGGAAGAGGTGGTGGAAAAAGCTCCTCAAGATGGTGTGAAATCACAAATATCACAGTGACTGAAAGAAGTGGGGCACTGTGTTGCATAGAATTGAGAGAACAATATGAGATGAACTTCTGCAAGCACATCTTGAGGCTGAAATGATAGGGATGGTTGTACAAGGGGATCCACTTCTCTATGAAACAATGTTCATCTTCTCTATAAAAAATATCAATCAGTTTTCTTACAGAGGGCACCTTGTCCAGTTATGAGCAATTCTACATGGACCAAAAATGGGGAGTGAGCAGAAGCAAGGTTTAGCTCAATGCACAAATGGGGTTTTTCCTTTCTCCGCAGTCAGAAATTTTTAATTTTCAGGGAAGGTCATGATGCATATTTTTGTTTGAGTTTTGCACGTGGAAAACAGGGATATAAATTCTTACGGGAATAAATCACACAGGAGTCCATTTTCTACATGGTGGAAAAAAGCCATTTTTAATTCCCATAACTCCTTTTTATACAGTTTTACAGACTTTGTGTGTGACTCCAATTGGTCAGTAGCTTTCTTGTCAATTACTTTATTGGTTAGTAACAAGTTGTTATTCTGTATTGATTGGTCACTCAAACTCTTGGTGTCTACGTGCAGGGACAGTTGTTTGTGAGAATAGTTTTCATTTTTCTATCCAACAGGGCAAAACCAGTTTATACAGGTGCTGGTTGTTTTTCATCCAGGAATAATTTGTTACATTAATTAATTGCTCACACCAGGATTCCTTTCACATGGGAACTTGTGAAGTACTAACTTGACAGGCCAGCCACTGATTCCAGGAGAGCAGCTTTGATTTTATGAAGCCTTTCTCTATGATTTTTCTACTTCACTGCAGCAATTCTTGCTGTCAATCCCAGGTGCTCTGATTCAGGACATTTTTATTCTTGCTGAGCACTGCTGTGAGTGCCTGTGGAGCTCTGAGTGCAGAAATCCCAACCCTGTCCCTCTGGGCATGGACACTGGAGAGCAGCTCTCCAGCCAGGAATTTGCTGCCAGCAGTGCCTGGAATGGGCCTGGATCTTCCTGGCAGGATGAAATCACCCTTTTCCTCCTGCACTTCCACTCCACACAAAGCCCCAGGAATGGGATCCCTCCTTTCCCCCCTGAGGGTCCTCTGGAAAGGAGAATCCACCTCCATTTCTGGACCCAACCAGCACTGTCACTGTCATATTATATCAACAATCCCTTTGCCAGGATTTTTCTCCTGAGAAGCTGAAATGAAATGTAACCAATAATTATCTGACTGCTTGGAATGTGGTTTGGAGGTTGCTTACCAACAGGTGCATCTTTGATTGGTTCCATGTGGATTACTTTTAATTAATGCCCAATCCCAGTCCAGTTGTGTTGGGACTCTGGTCAGTCACAGGTTTTTTATTATCATTCTTGTTTAGCCTTTTGATGTCTCCTTTCTCTTTCTTTAGTATAGTTTTAGTATATAACTTTGGTATGATATATCTGAGAACATGGAGTCAACTCTCATCTCTCAGCTCATCCTGGGGACCCTCACAATACCACAACACAGCACCACAGGAGAGTTGGATGCAAAAGCAGAAGATGCTTCTTCTCCTGAGATTTCCTGAGCTGCCTCTTAGATATTTCCACAGGAAATGACAAATGAGGAAAGGATGGGTTTGGTGGGCTTCCAAGTGCTGGACACTTAAAAAGGAGAGAGAAAAAGAATAAAAGCATGGAAAAGGGATATCCCCATCCTGTTTTGCAGCACTCCAGCTCTGTCATTTACCTTGAGACACTTGGTTTATTTAAATCTTTTTTATGATTTCTTTTCTTTCATTAGGAATGAATGAAAGAAGCCAAGGCATTTGAACTGCCTATGGGAATAGGCAGTGGAAATATGGGAAAATCTGCCTATAGAAATATGGGAAAATCTTTATTCCAGGCTGATTCCATGAGGTGTTTATTGCAATGGGCCTCCCAGGATAACTTTGGGCATGCTCCATGTCCTGACTATACCAGCCTCGCAAGGGATTCCCTTCATCCCTTTTCCTGTGGAAAAGCTGGGCCAGAAGCAGCTCCATGCCACTTTAAATGTGTTCTATCAACTGTTCCCACTCTATGGGATGTGTTTATTTTATATAAGCTTGGTATAATAATTTACTGTAGAGAAGGATTCATTCTTCATGAGCCCATGTGAAAAACTGGATATTAGCACTGGGGGAATTCCATGGCAGTGTCATAACACTACAAGTGAAAGGAAGTAAAAAAATTAAAGAAAAATAAATAAAATTTAAAAAAATATATAAAACAAATATTTACAAATTAAGTAAGATGAAAAATTGGGAAGAAAACTAGTTAGCCTCATTTGTGCTCAAACTTATGCCAATCAAAAATGCCATCACCAGTTTTCCACTGTAAGAAATGTGGCAAGAAATTTAAACACAGCAAAATTAATTGACAGTAAATTTAGAAACGGTGGGGCTTTTTAATAGTAATCAATCAGTGAAACTTGCTTTCATAAGGAGCCATCGATTGGGTTGAAGTGATGGATTTTAAAGAATATTTGACAATATCATGACAGCCACCACATTACATATATTGTGTACAGAGAAGACCTCAACAATAATAATAACAACTAATATTTATCTGGAATTAAATTCCCCTTTGGATGTAAACCACCTTTGCTGTTGAGATACACAAATAAAAGAGAGTAAGGCATAAAAAATAATTAGCTTGTCACTAAAACTGATGATATTCATCAGATTTCAAAATAGGAAATTTTAAAATCTTTATTTTAAAATTTGCAACATAATCCTGGCATATTCCACATTATGGCCATGTGATGGGCAAAGCAAAGCCCAGATCAATGGTTCGGGGGAAAATAAAACCTTTCAGACCCCTGCAAGGTGTGACAGTTGCAGTGACATTTCACAACACTGACATTAAGATTCCTATACAATATTTTCAGAGATTTTACTACTTTCTGTGGTTTGGGTCCTTCCAAGTCTTAGCTCATTCTTAGGCTGAAGAAACAACTTATCAGTTTGCAGATTGCTTAATTTTTAGTGATTCAAAATTGCCGCCTTCTTAGTGGCTATCTTAGAGGGATTTTTCCACCACCTTTTAACAAAAAATTGTCATAACCTGAGGGGATCAAATTCTGGCAGACAAAAGCATCAGCTGATTTACAGAGAAATCATTTACTCTCCCCACCATGGCAGCTATTTTGAAGGATGTGAATGAATACAAACCTTTCTTCTGAACAAGCAATTTGATGAAATCTGCCGCAGTAAAGCAAACTTCAGCCTGATCTTCTCAGGTCACTGTTTGCTGCTGCCTCGAGGTCTTATTGCAATCTGGAGAAACCACTCTAAACCAAAGTACCAGATTGATTCAGGTTGAAACCCCCTGCTTATCCCAAGTGTTATTTTTAATCTAGATTACTTCTTTTCTGTTTCTTTGGTTTGATTTTTTTTCTTGGTGATGGTGTTGTTTCAGGGTTTTTATTCTTTTTTTTATATTTAACTGATGAGAAATGTGTCTTCAGGGTGAAAGGGACTGACTGGCAGCAACCCGTAGAAGTGATTTCAGAAAATGCCTGAATTGCTGAGCCCAGAACCTCTTCAAAGCACCACCTTGAAAACCCCTTTTCATAACTATTGCACTTAACTCTGCACACACACCTATAAATATAAACAAACCACAGAGTGGTAACAACCAATTCTATTATTCCTAGAATTAGACTGATGAATCTCCACCACATTTTCTTTAACTAATAAGGAAAATTGTTAAGAACTCATTATCAATCAGCTATATTTTTCATTTTCCCCCTTTTTTTTGGAGAAAATCCCTAATTTTCCTAAGCTGCTCAGCTGGTGAACCAGTAAAGTAAAAGAACCCATCAGATGCTTTTAGCTGGGAGAACTTCATTCAATTGAACTTCATTTAATTTTCCACCTGTAGATGAAGGTGCTCATTTCAACCACTTAAAGAGGAACTCAGGATGCAAAATCCTGTTGCCATCTCTGTTGTTCTGCCTTATTTCCTCTCTTTGTGTCTTGTCAGTCGTTGCCTGTATTAAATTATTTATCTTATCATTAAAAAAAGTTTGCCACAGAACCAGCAAATGAGCAACTGAGTGTAAATTCTAGGATTCTTTTTTTATTTCTCTGTCCCCTACATTTTTTTAATTACAATCTGTTTTATATTCTTTCCTTTTCAGCCCAGTTTTTTATATGATTCTCTCTCTCCATTCATGCTATTAATATTTTCTGCTCTCAGTAGCTTGAGGTTTTGCATTCTTTTCTGTCTTCAATTAATGTGAATGTTCTTCATTCCCTCCTGGTTGCTATTTTTCCAACCACGCAAGAATCCCTGATTGCAATGAAAGTGTGCAGCAGTGAATCTTTGCTCCTGTCACTGTTGGGTCTATTCTCACCCTGCTAAATATCCCCATTTTTATTTCTGGGTTGATCCTGGAATGAGTTACCCACAGCCGGCTCTCAGCTGCAATCAGCATCCCAGTCCCCACCATCAAATCTTTCCTTCATCCATTTCTTCCTTCCCAGAAGGAAATTTATGCCATTATAAGTCTGAAATCTTCTCAATACTAAGATGAACCTAATGCATTCTCAGTCCTTTCTTTAAGGTCAAACACTTTGAATAATAAATGAAGTAGATGAAAACAACAGGAGTCTGGGTGATGGGGAATTCATTCCTTTCATCATGAATTCCACTTCTCTTCAAATGAAATTTAACATTTACCATGAGAAAATCAAATTCATACTGACAATAATTTATAACCTCCTTTGCATATATTATTAATGGCTTGAAAAAGTTCACCAAGTCAATTCCACAAGGATAGTACTGGTGAAGAAGGAGGAAATAGGTAGGGATTAACCGTATTTGATATTTATCAAATTAAAACTTGATGATAATGACAGCAGAAGATATCATAAATAACTCAGTAGCAACTAAGTTCTTTTGTATTATCATCATTCCAACACAAATATTCTGTGAAAATCTATTATATTTCTTAAAAATGACAGACTGGAAAAGCAGATTTCACCCAAGCAAATTCCCACTGGTATTTTCTTAAAACAGCAATAATTTTCTTGCTCAAGCATGGGGTTCAACATTTCAAAAGTATGGACTTTGGGTCCTTGGGAAGAGTCCTGAGGATGAAATTGGGATCCAGGCCTTTGGCATGTTTTTTTAGATGTCTGTGCTCCCTGCCCTCCCTTCTGAATGTTTAGGAACTCTGGACAAATACAAGATATTTAAAGACAATGAGGATTACACAGCATCTGTAGAATTTTCTGTTTCACAAGACTAAAAGAAACAAATGTCAGTAGAACAGAAATGTCATTTTCTGCTCCTTTGCAGATTTTATTTCAACTTTACTCTTGGGGAAAAAAATATCTTAATAAACAAAATCTTCAGTCTTTTCATAAGAGTCTGCATTTTCCAATTGATTTAAAAGGACCAATTTAAATCTTTTAAATCATCCTCTTTCAGCTAGCATCACACCATGATTCAAACTCTCAAACTTTTCAGGATAATTATATGTTAACTGTGAAATTTTCTTTTTAAATCATTTTGCTGCAGCAGAGTTCAGTTTATTATAACTGCTTTTAGTTTGAAAAAAAACCAGAAACCACCAGAACTGTGCCATTTAAATGGCTCTAATTCAGCTTCTGAACGTTTTCTTTCCACAAAAAATTGTCTGTGTTACAATTCTGTTTAATGATGACCAGTAGAGTATAAGGTTTGTGGTGTAGCACAAAGCAAAGAATTGTTGAGTAACTTAAAATCTCTCTGGTCTGTCTTGTCTAAAATAGTGGAGAAAATGAAGTTTTATGCAGTTCTATGCAGGTTAATGCATTGTATCCATAAGTAAAGTATATTTAATTAAAAAAAATTGATAACATCAATACATTTTTTTTGTCATAGATAAAAAAATGGAAAGATCTGTTAACGATCTAAAAATATTTGGGGAGGAAGAGAGTGGCTGAGGTATTTTGAAAAGAAGGTACTGGGACTTTTTAGTAACATATTTATTTTTTCTTACTTCTAGGTTGTAAGTGTTGGTATAATGAAAAGCAAACAGAAGAGTATGGAGGTCTTTGCTGTAATTATAAACATGGAAAATGCTGCCCCTGCAAAGAGAAGAATTTGAGATTTTTCCTACAGATCTCAGAAATTCAGGTCAGATGTTGGTATTTTGAAGACAAAGCAAAATGAAAACAGAGAAAACAGAACTGAAGACATCACATGCAGCTCTTTTTTCCTGGCATTCTCATTCCTTGCAGTCTTGCCTCTGGAGAAAAACACTTGTCCAAGGACTTCACCACCTGCTAGGCAAGATATTGAATGCAATTGCATTTCTGGTCTTGGTTTCACAGGCAATATTGCAATTGGAAATGCCTTGCTCACTTTATCCAACTTACCTGAGCTTTTGGCACATTTTTTCAGGATTTTTGTGGTCTATCAACAAATATTTAAACAAATTAAGAGCAAGGCAACAGAGGAAGAGGGATGCTGGAAGCAGTAATATCAAAGCTTGCATTCCAGGGTTTTCTTCAGGATTCTATTCAAGCAAACAGGAATTCAGATCTGGTCTCCTCTTTAGATTTTCCAGATTTAAATGTGTTTTTAAATCACAAAAGCTTTAAATATACCCCAAGATCACAGGGCTGAGTGGGAAAACAAGGATGAAAGGAGATGTCACCTTTATCAGTTAATCCCTGTTGTTACATTGTTATTTGAGCAAAGTTTGTCTTGATTTGCCAAAAAGCACTTAAATGTAAAAGGTAGAAAATCCTTTTCTCACATTTTTATTTCTTTTTAATGCATTCACAAAAGTTTCCAGAGCAACTGTCTCTAAATGACCCTGCTTGAGTGGGGGGCAGGACCAGCTGAACTCTGAAGGTCCCTTCCAACCTGAACCATTCTCTGTGATCCTCCACTTTCTTCTTCTACATCAATTTTAGGCCACAAATTGAATTTCTTAGGTTGTCCTTCCTGCTGGTGATGAATTAAGAATGAACAATTTCAAAGCTCTCTCACATTCCTTTCTCTTAATCCCTCTTAAAAAAAAATAAAAGAAAATAACATTTTGGCATGAAGTTGCTAAAATTCAAAGGCAGTTAAGCTGTTGCAGGTCCAGATTGCATCCTATCAATCAAATTAAATCCTTGATTTCACAGCACACCCAGTTTGGCAGCAATATCCTGCACGATGGCCCAGCCCTGCACTGCAGGATGCCAGCACAATTCTGGGTTGAGCTATGCTTGAAAGATCTTCTGGATGTAAAAATCCCACAAAACTGCTGGAAATTGGTTCTTTGTTTGGAATTATATATCACTTTCTTGAAATAATTAATATTGAGGGGCAGTGGTGGTGCATAGTATGAAGTATGGGATACACAAAGGTGGTATTATCCCTGAAACAGGAATAATGATAATCTATTTTCTCAGCATTCCCCTTTGCTGTTTCTTTCTGTCTCTACCCCTCTGTCCAGTATGGTCACATTTAAGATGTACAAATCTTATTTATTCAATGTGGGAAACGGATTTATAGAAATTTCTCACAACCTGGCAGAAGGCTCACACAGTGTATGCAAACCTTGAGATGGGAAATGCTGACTTAGAAATGCCGTGGAACAGGACAGACAGACATTGCTGAGAGAGAAATGCAGCTAGAAACGAGTTTCAAAGGGTGGCCTTGCAAAAAAAGAGTAGATACTTTAGAGAAATCGAACTGTGACAGATGCATTGTAGTAAAACCCACAAGGGGTAATTTTAGATGATTGGCTTTAAGGTATTTACAGCATGGTGTAGCTAAAGCTGATAGGCCAACAAACACTTATAATGTGTTGTAATTAGGAAATAATTGGCTTCTGATTGTGATGGCATGAATTACAACATCTGTGTTGTCTTCACCTTTATCATGAGACTGAAAATGGAATAAAAGTTTTTAAAATGCTCCATTGCTGGGCCAGAAAAGGGAATAATCTGACAAATCCTGATATGGAGTTGCACAGATTCTGCTCTGTGGTGAGTCTCAGAACAGCACCAGCAGCATCACAAATTCACAATTATCCCAGAACTGTGGGAGCTGCATTTCCTCAGTGGAGACGAAACTACTGGAACCCGAGCTCTGACACTGGGCTGACACATCATTAGGGATCCCTCGCACCCCTGGGCTGCAGAAGGCCTGGCTCAGCTGTCAGCTTTTCCTGTCCTTGTGAAGCTTTGCATCAAATTGGGAGCAGAGACCTTAAAAATGTGGTATTTGCTTTGGCACAGCATTTCCACGTGGCTCAGAGTTTAACAGGTCACCTCTGCTACTCTTGCAGCCTGGTGGGTTTTTTTTGATGGGAAGTAATAGAGCTAGTCCTGCCATAAAATTGCTGAGTATATCTGATTATTAATTATGTTTTTAAAACAGGCATAAAAAGAGAAAGGTACCTGTAATTACCTCTCTGCACATGTGCTGTAATGACCACAGGATATAAAGAATATTAAAAATTGGACTTGGAATGTGGCATTATATTCCAGCATGCAGCATAGCTACAAATGCAGAGCTTCCCAGTCCTCTGTTCCTTCATAATCTTGAATAAATGTTAAAATTCAAACCACACTACAGTTCTTTAAGGAGATAATGGGCAAATGCTCAGGGGAGATGTGGGTCAGGATGCCTTCCCAACCAAATCCTTCCTTCTTGAGTCTCACATGTGGAAAAATATTCTTTGTCAAAAATGGCCTTTGTGGTTCTATACGAAGTCAAAACTGACTGGGATGAGAAGCTGTGGATATTTTTGTGGGCAGGGTTAAATGGGATATTGGGAAGGAATTCCTCCTGTGAGGGTGGGCAGGCCCTGGCACAGGGTGCCCAGAGAAGCTGTGGCTGCCCCTGGATCCCAGGCAGTGCCCAAGGCCAGGCTGGACAGGGCTTGGAGCAACCTGGAAAAGTATCCCTGCCCATGGCAGGGGTGGCACTGGATGGGCTTTGAGGTCACTTCCAACCCAAACCACTGTGAGTTTCCATGATTTTGAACCTATGTAACCATGCTCTGGAAAGAGCACACAATGCCCCAACCCTTGCAGACCTTTGGCTCTACTGTAAATATTTATGTGAGCCTTGCCTACATTTTGTTGCGTTAAATTGACAACGTGGCAAAAAACCAACTCTGGGAAATCCCAGGACACAGAAGTTGGAGTTGGGGTTAGGGTTATCACCCCAGAGAACCATTCAGACCTGGGATACACAAGGTGCCCACAGGGGTTTGTCCCAGAGCGGGAAATGGCCCAGCAGATTCCAGCAGAAGAGTGGCACAAGGAAAACAAAAGTCTGTCCAGAAACAGGGAGGAGAGAGCCCCCATATTTGTGCTTTTAAATTCTGTTAGTGGGCTGAAATTCTTCAAAATTATGTTTACATGTTCTTCACCATGAGGAACACCTGGAATGGGCAGTGTGGGCTCTTTGCCATGAAAATCCTTTCAGCTTCCCAAATGGACCTGGAACGGGCGGGGATCGGGCTGTGCTGCCAGGAACAGGGACAGGAGGAGAGGGAACGGCCTCAGGCTGGGCCAGGGCAGGCTCAGGGTGGACATCAGGAGGAATTTCTGCATGGAAAGGGTGCTCAGGCCTTGGCACAGCTGCCCAGGGAGGTGTTGGAGTCCCCATCCCTGGAGGTGTCCCAGGAAGGGCTGGATGCGGCACTCAGAGCCTGGGCTGGGGATCAGGCAGAGGTTGGACTCTTTCCCAATCAACCGGATTCTTTCCCAATCAATCCCTAATTGATTCTGGGATCCTGTAAGTTAGGGGTGGACTGTTGATTTTAATGAATTCAGTTGTTTAAAAAATTAGAATCTGTGAGATGTCAACCCAGGAGTTACCACCAAGGGGTATTAGCTCTTGTTTGTTTATTCCTTCAGAAACTGTCTGCCAAAATGCTTCCACCATATCCTTGGAATTTGGGACAGACAATGTGCAGCCTCCAACTGTGCTGATAAACAATGAAATAAAGCTAAGGAGGTAATAGTTCTCCTTAAAACCATAAAGAATTACCCTTAAGGTTTTTTTTCTACCACTTCTTTTCACTCCATCGTGCTTCCAATACTAAGCCCAAGACAGAAATACACTACCTGAAAACACTTAATATCAAAGAAAATAGAAACTTACTCTGCCATTTGATTTTTGATCACAGGCTACAAACACTGCTGCTGCTTTGTGTGATAAATCTGTGATAGCTCAGCCACTCTAAGCAGTCTTTAAAACGGCAATTCTTTTCCATGCAGGCTTTTCACATCTCATCTAAAACCATAGCAAAGCAAGGAATTTGCTCTTTAATAGCCAGGGTCTAGTTGTAAGCCCATATGTACGTGTATATATTTTTATTTTAATTTATATCTTCATATTTTAATATTAAAAATATTATAGCATATATATAATGGATGTATTTATGTTTTAATTGTATTTTTATATACAATTAATTATAGTCTGTAATTAATAATGTAATAATTTGATAAATAATTGTATTTATAAGTGCTTGAACAATATATTTATACTTACATTTATAGTTATATTTACATTTCTATTTATATTTATATTTATATTTATATTTATATTTATATTTATATTTGTGGTTTTGGGTTTTTTTTTTGGTCTTTTTTTTACATATGTATATAGTTGTGATTCTTGGTGGTACAGATGGGGTGGGCACTCCAAGGGCACTCTGCCATGACCAGATGAATGTCACACATTGTTCTCCTGACCTCTGATGATCCCAAATTGTGTTTTCATCACGCTGCACCAAAAGCAAAGGTGTCTCTGCTCACTGCTCATCCAGCTCCTGAACTGGAGCTTCCTTATTCATCCACTGACAGTTGATATGCTGGGTACAGATAAACAGAACCCTCCAATTCTGCTACTGTAATAATAAATCTCAGTGCCAAACCCCAATCTTCACTCCTGCATGGTATTTTATGATATTGCCTTTCTGTCTCCTTGATGAATAAGCCAGCACAGCCTCAAAGGAATGGTACTTTTAAGAGTTTTTTTTTTTTTTTCTCATAGAACCCATGATTTTCAAAATATGCTGAAACAACACATGCATTCATCTTCTGGAAAGTTTCTTCTCTTTCACTAATGCTGGCAATTAACTGAAACCTTCATGTAAGAAGCAACAGATCACTAAAGATTAATAGAGGTTTATATTTCTGAGGGGAGATGGATAAAAAATCACTTTGGAAAACCTTTTGTGAACTTAATTTTATTTTTAGTTGTGTTGTTTGTTTTGGAGAGGGGTTTGTTCTGTTGGGTTTTTTTTTGTTCTACGGTGTGTTTGTTTTTTATGCCTGGGCATAGTAAAAAGAAGTTTCTCTTGTGTAGGTTTAACCACATGTTAAAATGTAGTTTTTAGAGTTCTTACTAAGCCTCTTTAAGAGTTTCAGTGTTATCAGCAGGTTTCCTCTTTGGTTTATGAGACAAACCTTAAGAGGGACTCTTGGTGCCAATTTATGAGGGATTTTCACAAGGCTGACACAAAGCAACTGCAAAATCAGACTTTTACAATAGGCATTTAGTATTTTCTTTTACTACCTCTTAGCATGTTTTCTTTCATCAGTAAATAGAGCTGTATAAAAGCCTGTGTTTATATCTTTAATCTGAATTCTTTGCCATATAAAGCCAAACACTGGACAGCTAAATGAAAGGAAATTAACATGGCTGTGACTGCTCTTATCTACAATTTGTTTTTCTTCTCCAGACAATTGCAGTGAACACATCACAAAAAACTTACATATATAATTTTGTCTACAAAGCTGTGCATATCCTTAAAATGATTTGTGTTTTCCAGCTAAGTTGATGGTTGAAGTCAATATATGAATTTAAATGCAACTCAGTGCTTTTGAGTCATATGTGAGGAGACTCAAACAGTGAAAACTCTGGTGAAGAGATGAGGGAATTTTCCAGAACTCCAGTTTTCATTTTATGAGGGTACATTTGGTTGTTTCACCCAACACTGCTGTATTTTATATTTGTGGCTCATCATTTTGTACATTGTTGCAAAGGATCTCTGACTCCTCAGGACAAAGAGGATTCTGCTGTCTTGACCTTATTTTGCTGTGGTTTCCCTGAGAAAAAGGGGAATATTGTACAATTTCCACTTGCCACCCTGCTTTCCTTCTGCACTTTTCATTTGATCAGAGATATTACAGGATTTGTGGGGTTTGATTACAGGATGTGTCTCTGTATTAACATAACATTACACCATTCTGATGAAAACAAAAGACTGTAAAAGTAACATAAATTGTATCCAGGTTTTGATAAAAATCAGACCATTAAACCCAAAATGTGACACAAAATCAACTAAACATATTGCACAATTAGGAAACAAAAAAGGAGATTAAAACCAGAGCTTATCTCTTTTGAACAAGCTCTGTGTTGGAGTCTGAACCTTTTGTGTGAAGTTCCAAGCATGGAATCACAGAATCATGATGGGAAAATGTGGGAAATGGATTTGTAAAGAATTTTTAAAATTTGATAGGAAGTTTACACAGTTTTGTAAACTTTACAATACCTTTATTGTAACCAAGAAATAAGTTAGCTTCTGATAGAATGGTGTTGAGTTTTGCATCTCTTGTGTCTCAGTATTCATCGAGGCTGACAATGGAATGAAATATTTCAAAATGCTTCTGAGTTGCCCCATCTCTGTAAAAGCCAAGAAAACCAACAGGAAAAGGCCTCCAAGACCTCTGAGTTTGACTTGGACCGAGCAGCACCATGTGGAGGGAAACTCTGTCAGAAGAGCTCCATAGTTAAAATCCTTCCAAAGCTCCTCTGGTTGATCTGGGACTATTTTCCATCCAGGAGAACTGCTGTTGCTAAAACAGCAAGCAAGGGTTTGGAAATGAAAAAGATTCTTTTCCATCATTTTGGAAGTGCCTTCAGTATGAAATGAGAGTTTGTGGATGTGGCACCAGTGCACTTCTTACACACTAAATCTGTTTTCAACCCAAATTCCCCCAAGTGCTGAGTTTGCCATATCACATCCCAGAGAGGAGAAAGGCATCACCTCATTGATTATACAGTTGGAATTAATTCATTCATCTCATTAGTGAGCATACTTTTATCTTGGAATTTTTTTCATCAGTTCTAGAAGGTTTTTTTGCTGATTTCCCTGTAGTGCTGCTGCTCATGGTAACATAATCAAATGCCTTATGATGAGATGTTTTAATACCACCTAACTACTTGCTCTGGGATTAATGGTTAAGATTAAATCTCATTATGTTTATAGTTTCTTACTGGGTATTTTTTCTTGATTAAAGTGTCAGTTATAATAAAAAAAAAAAAGAAAGTTAGATATTCAGAGGCATCAATATTTCAGTAACCAGCCAATATAACTTCCTTTTGGTCATCTAGGTATTTTAAAGATCTCCCCTGAACTCCTTAATCAAGTGAAATGAACCCTACAAGGAAAAATGTAGAAAAAAAGAGATCTGATCCTTTTCATCCAGTGATATGATGTACACTGTAAAGAGGGTGTAAACTCTGACCTTTTCAGACCCCTTTTGCTGAAAGACACAGAAACACAGAATCAAAGACTGTCCCAGGTTGCAAGGGACCCACAAGGACAACAAAAGTCCAACTCCTGACAGAAGTTTCGCTAAAAATGTTGTTATCACATGAATATAAGTTAAATGAATTATTATTTCTATAATCAATGAAATGTCACTCAGGAATCACTTGTTACAGGATTTCAGTCAGATACTAAAGATTCTAAGCTAATTTAAAATAGTTACAAGTATTAAACCCTCTTTTAAGGACAAAAAATAATTCAGTGTAGACAGTAACCCCTGCTTCCATTCAAGCTTGGTTAAATCATGAAAAGACTTGGAAAATAAGAATTTGTGGTTTATAAACTAAATCATGCGCAAGCCATGTGCAAGAAATACATGTATAAGAAATACAGTCATAACAGAATCACTGAATCACAGAAATCCAGAATGGTTTGGGTTGGAAGGGACTTTAAAACTCATCTGGTCCCTCTGCCTTGGGCATGGACACCTCCCACCATCCCAGCTTGCTCAAACAGCAAGTCTTGGCAGAGTCTATTTGCACCCTGTGGGATCCTTATTACAGATAAAATTTAGAGTACAAATTTATATCAGAATTCAGCAGGCAAAAGCAGGTGCTGTGGTTTTGTTTTTTTTTTTTTTTTTTTTAAGAGAGCAGAATAAGAATACTCCAGCGATATGGAGTGGAGAACACTCAAGTTCAATCCTGCTGCCCCAAAAACCTGCCGGATGAGTTTTACCCCCAGGGTTAGCTTGTAGATGGGTGTTGGAAAGGCAGCACTGAGCAGCCCAGGCAGCACAGGATGTGTGGTGGTGCTGCAGGGAAGCTCCCAGCAAGCTGCTGAGGGTTTTGCTGGAGTGACAGCACTGGAGAAACATCACCCAGCTCTGACAAAATCATCTTAGAATTCAAGCAGTTGCAGCCAATAAAGCTGCTCATGAGGGTCACAGCAGTAAAACTCTCAAGACACAGCTCAAAAGTAGTAATGGATGAAGTTAATCAAGATTTTTTTTTCCCTTTGGCCATTTTTGCAGCTGAGTTATTTATAGATGAGCTGATTAAACTATTCAATATCTGATATATGTAAATAGTATCAAAAAAGCTCTGTGTTTACCCTTGCATATAGGCAGAAAGAAATTCTGTCAGCCTTGAAAAGCACAGGTGAAAAACAATGGAGAGTATTTGGAATGGTGGGGAATTAGAGGTTTTGAGTGGAATTGAACACTGTACATGCTCTCAGGTATTGCCAGCACAAAGATATTTAGCACAGGTGTTTGTGCAATCATGATGCATTATGCAAATTAACGGTGAACAATGGGCATCCAACAGTTCTGCTTTTATGTTTGAATATTTTATTTCCAATGCAAAGGGTTATGGGATGATGTGCCATAAGATACCCATGTAAGAAGCCTTGCTGATGGGTTTTCAAATATTTCTTCATTTTTTTCAGTTGCTGTATTACTGGGTTTTTTAAGAGACAATTTAGTATACAGAAATGCTACATGGATTTTTACACACTGAGCTCGAGCCAAAAATGTTCTTCAGGCTATTGCAGTATTGGCATTGTTCCCCAAATGTGACTTGCAAACATGCAGCTGGAAACAATACAAATGCAAATGAGTGAAAAATCTTGTCATTCTAATTTCATAATACTTTTATTTACTCAATTCAGCTGCTTGAGGTTCATTAAAAACACAAAAGAAGTGCCATTTTTTTTTCAAATTTACATTATTCCTAAAAGTCTTTCAGGCATTTGGGAGCACGAGTTTTGATTTCCTTTATGAAACCATTACAGAAAGTTTTACCTCGGTTAAAAGCTGTGAACTGCAGTGTCTGGGCTGCCTTAAACCTCTTTCAAGTTGCTGATAAACAACATAGGGAATGTATTCCAGTGCAATGTCTGGCACAGCTGAGGGGGATGAGAATGGCTGAGCTTGGTGTCAAGATTCTGCCCTGACAACAGCACAACTGCCCAAAGCAAAGAAGTCAAGGTTCGGAAGGCTTTTCATCACCACAGCACAACTCTGCTCCACCATTTAGAGTGGCACAGTTGAGTTTTGACAGGCTTTGTTGAGCTGGCACAAACTGCATGAACCCCAGTGGCCTCCAAAGGCTTCGTTTATTTTGCAAGGACTAGCAGTTTGTTTTCATGGAGAATGTTTGTTGTGTGGAAAATATCCCTCAGCTATCCAATGGTTTTTGTTCTTGTTCTATCCAGCTGCTGGTGAAATGTTGATGGACAGGGAAGTTAAGTCTCTAACTCTGCTGCAAGACTCTTTTCTACTTATGACACTCAGAGTTATTGCTGAAGGACACTGCAAAACTGCATTTAAATTATCTCAAAACCCTAGAATGATTTGGGTTGGAAAGGACCTTGAAGATCACCTTTTTCCAACCCCTCCCCTCCACCAGACCAGGTTGCTCAGTCCTCTTAATAAACATTAGCATGAATATTTTCAATAATTTTCCATAAACCTCCTTAAAACCTAATATTTCCATCCTCAAGTGCATTTAAAAACTCAAGGAAGAGTGTCAGATATATTATAATTGAAATTACTTTTCTTCAAATAAATGTTCCTGAGCATATTTTGTAGCATTGGGTTGTCAATCTGTGCTGGCTTAGTTTCCCTTGTAGCTCGGAATTTAAAAGGTAATTGTCTCAAAGAAATTATTGCAATGAGTACAGGAAGCATAAATCACAAGAAGAAAATTCAGTGGTGCAAGTGTAGACAATTTATTTACACAAACTGTAAATAAATCAGCCATTTATTTGGCTGATATAGGTTTTGGAAATATACACATGGAAAAGATCAGCATACAAAGTAAATTTAGAGGGACGACCTCTTAAGACTGATTTCCCAAAGAAAAATATCTCAAATAAAATGAATTACTGGTTATGGAGGAGGAAAGACAAATAATCCATGTGTTAGCCTCTAGAATCAAGCTCTAGACAAGGACAGTATATTGAGCACTCATCATTCCCTCTGTTGCTGCAGCAACAGGGAAGTAACAGGGGGTGAAATTAGCTTCATTTTAGATAAGGAATAACAATTTGCAGCTCTTCAGTGTTCATTGGTGAATTTACAGAACAGGCAGAGGAGAGAGAGCTGCTTTATCTCCTGCAAGAAAGGGAACCTGGATTTATTATGTTCAACAGTCAGGTGGATTAATGGGAACATAAACTATTCAGAAGTGCAACACTCACCTACTCTCCCAGTTGTTGCTGTTTCTTAAATACTCAACAAACTATAAAGCAATATTACCTGCAACTTTGCTTGGGAAGACAGGATAAGATTAAATGTTTAATGGTGGTGTTATATCAATTAATGCATACAAAATTTAAAGTCCAGAGCCTTGGGATATTCTTTATGAGTGCCTGTGGTTCTTCCCCTGATTTCTATCTGAAATTCATTCTTTCTCACATTCTCTTGCCCATTTCTTGTCGTGTCAGTCTGACTTTTCCTTAGTGCTTGCTCTGCTGATGTGTCCAGAGGGGAGAAACCACATCCTGGTCATTATCTTTACTTTCCTTTGAATTTCTTTGTAATAGCATTGCTTTCTCCTCATTTGAGCAGGAAAAGGACCTGTTTAGTAAACAGTCCAATGAACTAATTTATTGTAATTTTACAACTATTGGATGGAAGGCACTGCTGGAAGTTGTCCAGTTGTCATGACTACTGTGGTGCAACAATTGGAAATAAGGAATCACTGTTCCAGACCTCTGCCCCAAAAGTCTGAAAGAAAGTAGTCATGAAATAAAAAACTTATGATCAATAAACAGGGTGTTTAATCCATGATGAAATAATGACAAGAGCTGTTATTTTTAAGACCTTATATACTTTGCTTATAAATTGAGGGTGACTTTCATCCTTTGTGTTAATGACAAAGTTTCTCTTCCAATCAAGATGAAGTTATCCAAATATTGGCCCTCTGAAAATCAGGAGTAGTGGGCTTGAAATACCAGAAATTCTTTCCTCTGAGCAGGGTTTTAGCTGAGTCTAAGCTTGCACAAAATCGTTCAGGCTGTGGACTCCGATGCCTGAACTGACTGCACAGCAATTTCCTGGACTATCTGTGCAACCAGTGGCACATTGGAGAGGAAAACCTGAGCCTTTCTTCTTTTAGAAAGAGATTTTATGTCAATGTTCCAGTTTTCAATTGCACGCAGGGCTGGGCTGGGGCATGAGATTGTTAAGTTCTAGGGAATGCTATTGCCTCTATCTTTCTTATTATTGAAAAAACTAAATAAATGAGCAGGGAAATGAATGAAGAGAAAGGAGATTTTCAAATGCAGCAGGAAATGACATGACAGTTGTATTCTCTCCATGACTGTACCTATATATGATGTTAAAAGACTTAGATGTTTTAGAAGTAGTGAGGAATTGTGCCTTTCCATTCTTTAAGTGCTGAACTGATGCTTCTGAGATTTAACACTCTTGTAGAGAAATCAACTTTTCCCCACTGAGGATGTCTGAAGGACATTTGGAAATCTTATTGCTTCAGTGGGTACCTGCATGCAATGTTCTTACAGCGCTTGCCTTAAGATGAATAACACTTGAGCTTCAACTGGGATCCTTCTAGCTTGTTATAGGGAAAAAAAATCATCAAATGCTGCCTTAGTAATGCTGGAACCATCAGTAATTATTTCTATTGTAATCTGGTAATTGTGTTTTCTTGGCACATGGAGGGATTAACATCCTGTTAACAGGATTAATATTCCTGTTCCTTTTGTACACTTTCCCCTCCATCTAATACCTTTAGAATAGTTTTGAAAGACAACATTTCATGAGGCTATGGTTAATCAAAGCTCAGGCTTGAAAAAAGTAGAATAAGTGCATTTATTTTTCTCCTATCCTTTCCTCTGTATGTCTTCAGTGTTCAGTATCACAAATAAAAGATTTGTGTCATATACACTGCCACAGGCATAAATACAGAGTTAAAATTTAGAGACTGTTTGATGTCTGGATAAAAAGGTGTAATTTTATCCTTCACAAAAATACATATACAAATGTTTAAATACATACAGTGAAAGTGAGCCAATGTAGCAAATCCCATGTGCCAGAGAATCCCACGTGCCAGCTGGTCAAGCTTGACACTTCCAGGGATCCAGCGGCAGCCACAGCTTCTCTGGGCACCCTGTGCCAGGGCCTCACCACGCTCACAGGAGAGGAGCTCTTCCCAATAACCAGGTTGACCTTCCTGTTGTTTCCCCAGAGCCCAGCACTAAGGGAGAGTGAGCATCTTTTCTCTTGTGCTTCTGGCTTTTTTCTGTTCCTCTTTTGTTTCTGGTTTCTACGTTTTGCCCTTAATTTCTCAATTCCCTAGGTCCCTGACTAGATAACCTGGCTGGAATTAACACTTTCACACATTCTCATCAGCTGGTTCTCATCACCAACTCCCTTACTTGTCAGTCAGGTTTGTGTCCTTGTGTTTATGGTTTCCTGATTTATTTAATTCCCTTTTTTGCCTTGAAAAAGGCCCTTGACCAGAAGCCCTTACAG